>JAMPIV010017113.1:10000-104423 GCA_024509875.1 Oreohelix idahoensis | reverse complement strand
TAGTATGCTTACATGGTATTTGTCCCACATGCATAAACTGTAAGGCAGCAGTACAAAAGACAAATATGGGTCTGTACTGTGAATTCTGAGGGACGGGCGACCCAAAGACTTAATAATTAATCTCTCCCAAATGGAGGATTACCGAAGTCGTGTTGTATCTTCCCCAGTTCTTTTAGGGTAGACTACACCAGGAGCTTCCGTCTTCATCGATGACGTCGAAACCTGGATCAGGGAAAGAGAACTTCCAACCCCTGAGATAGATCTGCACCTAACACACAAAGTCGAGTGACCGAACATAGCAGTCAGGAATCCACATAAGTTGCACTATCAAGAGCCAACCACTATAAAAACAACTTCATCAATGTCCTAATGCTGAAAGATAAATATGTCCTTGTTTTCAAACTCAAGTGAAATTCTATAAGTCCTGAGACAAACTGTCAGTAACTTTATATACACTATTGCATTTTTGACATTTATGATTATCTAAAATTCTATACATAATTGATTGATACATATCCGAAATATTCATTCACAACCCTCCACTCCCAAAGGAGCATAGGCCTTCAACTAAACACATGCCAAGTCCTCCTGTCACGTGCCATCATCTCAAGTTCTTTCCATGTTCTCCTCATCATTTTCACCTCTGTTTCCAGCTCTCTTCTCCATGTCCTTCTTGGTCTACCTCTGCCTCTCTTGCCCTGGGGGTTCCAGAACAAGGACTGCCTTGTAATGCTATCAACAGGTTTCCTCAGTGTGTGTCCTATCCATCGCCATCGTCTTCTTCTCATCTCTTGTTCCACTGGCACTTGTCTTGTTCTTGTCATCAGTTCCACGTTGGTAACCTTGTCATACCATTTTAATCCCTCTTCTACGCAAGCACCCATTTATGAAAGTCTGTAGCTGTGTGGTTGTTGTCTTTGTTGTTCTCCATGTCTCAGGGCCATACAATAGGACTGACTTCACATTTAAGTTGAAGATTCTTATTTTCGTGTTGGATCCGATTTCTCTTGTTCTCCATATATTTCCCAATGCAATGAAAGCTCCTCTTGCCTTTTGTACTCTTATTTTGATATCGCTGTCTGTCCCTCCAACTTTGTCTATATTACTGCCAAGATATGTGTACGCTTCTACATCTTGTATTGGTGTTTCTTCAAGTTCAACCCTGTTATCATTACCTGCATTTATTCTCATTATTTTTGTCTTTTCCCTGTGTATTTTCAGACCCAATTGCTGTGACCTCTCATCGAGTGTTTTCAATTTGTCCTGCATCTGATTACGGTTAAGGGACAGAAGAGCCAAGTCATCAGCAAAATCCAGATCATCCAACTGCTTAGTCAGAGTCCACTGGATTCCATTTCTGTTGTGTGTTGTCGATGATCTCATAACCCAATCTATTGTCAGCAAGAAAAGAAATGGAGACAAGAGGCATCCCTGTCGCACTCCTGTTCTTATCCCAAACGGTTCTGTAAGCTGTCCTTCATGAAGAACTCTGCATGTCACGTCTTCATATGTTTTCTTTATTAAATTAATGATCTGCAGGGGAACTCCATAATGCCTCATCAATTTCCAAAGTGATTCTCTGTCTACACTGTCAAATGCCTTTTCGTAGTCCACAAATCCGATGTATAGTGGTGAATTCCATTCCAGACTTTGTTCAACTATTATTCTCAAAGTGGCTATCTGGTCTGTACATGATCTGTTTTGTCGAAAACCTGCTTGTTCATCTCTCAGTTTCTTGTCTATGGACTCTTTTAATCTCTCAAGGATAATCCTGTTTAATACTTTTCCTGGCACTGATAGTAACATTATTCCTCTATAATTTGTGCACTCTTGTAAATTTCCCTTCTTAGGCAACTTAACCAGATATCCTTCCTTCCATTCTGCTGGTATCTCTTCCTTTTCCCAGACTTTACCAAGTAATTTATATAACATCTCTGTAGCCGTGTCGATATCTTCTTTTATGGCCTCTGCTGGAATGCCATCAGGTCCAGACGCTTTTCCTTCTCTTAGAAGCTTTATGGCTTTCTTTATTTCTTCCTTCGTTGGTCTTTCACCGTTAATTTGTAGCTCTTCTTCTGCTGGCTGGATGTCCGGCGGGTTTTGTGGAGCTGGTCTATTGAGAAGGTCCCCAAAATATTCTGTCCACCTCTTCATTTGCTCTTGTATATTGCTGAGCAGTTTCCCATTCTTGTCTTTTATGAGGCAACTTGTTTGCTTGTATTTCCCTGTTAGCTTCTTTGTGCTGCTATACAGTTCTCTCATATTTCCTTTGGCTGCAGCATCTTCTGCCTCTCTTGCCAACTCCTCAATATACTTCCTCTTGTCTCTTTTGATACTTCTTTTTACTTCTTTGTTTGCTTCTGTGTACACTTCTTGAGCCTTGGCTTTGGAACTTCTGGTTTTGCTTGTGTTTAAATCTGCTTTCTTGTTTTTTCTGTCTTGTATCTTATTGATGGTTTCTGTTGTTATCCATGCTTTTTGTTGTCTTTCCCTTTTCCCCAGTATTTCTTCACATGTCTCCTTCCATACAGTTTTGACCTGCTGCCAATAGTCTTCTGTATTCTCTACATCTTCCAGCTGTTGGAGCACTTGGAATTTGTTGGATACTGTGACCGCAAATTTGTCTCTTGTTTCTTGATTTCTTAGCTGTCCTACATTAAACTGTTGTCTATAATTTTGCATTGTTGCATATCTCTTGAGTTTCATTTATACTTTGGCTATCAGACGATGGTTATCTGATGCCACATCTGCTCCTCTATATACCTTTACATCCTGCAATGATGATCTAAACTTCTTGTTTATGCATATATGATCAATCTGATTTTCTATTCTATGGTCTGGTGATATCCATGTTGCCTTGTGTATTCTCTTATGCGGAAACATGCTTCCTCCTATAGCCAGTTGATTTGAAGCACAGAAGTTTGCGAATAGTTCCCCATTTTCATTCATTATTACTAGCCCATGTTTTCCCATGACTTCTTCAAATCCGGTGTTGACTGTATCTATCTTTGCATTCATGTCACCAATCAAAATTGTGATGTCTCTTCTTTTTACTTTATCCATAATTTCCTGTAGTCTAGTATAAAATGCTTCTTTCACAGACTCTTCTTTGTCATTAGTTGGTGCATAACATTGGATGACATTTACATGAATTTTCTTTTTAGCTGTTTTGAAAGTAGCTGTTATTATTCTGGGTTCAACAGCTTCCCATTCAATGAGTTCTTTCTGTGCTTCTTTAGATAACATAAGAGCTACCCCTTCACTGTGGTGTGAACTTTCGTCTTCATGTCCTGAGGACAGCACCAATTCACCTGTGATGAGTGTCGTGAAACGAGTGTAACCCACTACTTTGTTAATCACTATGTCGAGATACAGATTTGCTTCAACCAATCAACGAGCAACGTTCACCAGTCTCTGAGACAGAATAAATTAACTGCCATCTTGTTCACGCAAGATGGCGGATGAAAACTGAATAAAATTAGGCTGTACAGCGCTTGAGACTAAACCAGAGGAAACCAATCATTTTGCTCCGCCAGGAACCAACCAAAAGCCTTGCTTAAGAATTCACCTACCTATATAATCGGGCGGATTTTATGCATAATCACACATCACCGACACGACGCCAGAGATACCGACCGACTGAAGAGGAGAAGCTGTCACCTTGATTTATAGCTTACCTGGAGTGCAATGACCTGCAGCTTGCTTTGCTAAGTCGAGTCAAAATCTGGCCGGTTTGAATCTTAGAGGGTAAATATATTTACGATAACCTTTAGGAAAATAGGCTTTCAGCAGGTCTATAATGTTGGTATTTGTTGTGTGTCATTTATACTACCTATCAGGTTACTGATTGTATCTTGGGGAAATTAAGTATAATGATTGTATTTCCTATTATGATTGAATAGACAAAGACTAATAGGACTCATACCTCAATCTATTGTCTCCTATAACTCAATCTATTGTCTCACATGACTTCAGTCTATTATCTCCGATAAGACCAACTGCCATATAACCAAAACAGTCCTTGTTAGGACTCAACCTATTGTCTCCTATACTTCAATCTGTTATCTCAGACCAACTGCCATATAACCAAAACAGTCCTTGTTAGGACTCAATCTATTGTCTCCTATAACTTCAGTCTATTATCTCCGATAAGACCAACTGCCATATAACCAAAACAGTCCTTGTTAGGACTCAATCTATTGTCTCCTATAACTTCAGTCTATTATCTCAGATAAAACCAACTGAAATATAACCAAAACAGTCCTTGTTAGGACTCAATCTCTTGTCTCATCTAACTCCAATCTATTGTCTCCTATAACTCCCACCTGATATATCACCAAACAGTCCTCGTCTCACATACTCCTATCATAAGAACATAACGTTATGGTTAGGATATATTATAGCACTTGTCAGAGAGGGCCTGGTATATTATAGGGGGAAGGACATTGTTGTATCACACCTAGGTGTACATATTATTGGATGTATTCATGTATTGAACTTATATTATGGGATGTATTCATGTATTGAATGTATTCATGTATTGAATTTATATTATTGAATGTATTCATGCATTGAATTTATATTATTGAATGATATCCATGTATTAGTTTATCAGAAAGAATATTTTGCAAGTAGACACCTGTCTTGTCTCGCTATTGCTAAATCATACTGAGCCATGTTGTCATTCATCCTACATGCAGACACTGAGACACGCTCATATCATATACAATAGAAATAGGTGGGCTTGAGGACAGAAATTAGCCCCTATTTTTCCTTGTTACAGGTTTTATTCGTATCCTAAAACCTGAGATCGTGGGTCGTCAATCCAGCTGCCTGGAACTCCGCAGGAGCATAGAGGTTGTCCTGACTCTACATCTTTGGTCCCCCTCAGTCTTGGGTGGGCTAAAGGAACGATACTCAGCCGATGTTGTGTGAACCAACCAAAGAAGAACAGACCTTAGAGAGATGAGTACACATTAGTACCATTTTTGTCAGCATTGTGAGCATAGAAACTGTCAGTGATGAGAAAGTGAAGTAGCATAGCAAGAGACAAAAATAACAGCATAGCTGATAAGTGTTATATCCTTAATTAACAGCACAGTTGATACATGTACTATAATTGAATAACAGCACAGCTGATATAATTTTTGTTCCTATAATTGGAAAACTTGTTGTAATATTTATTTACATATATATATATATATATATATATATATATATATATATATATATATATATATATATAATATATATATATATATATATATATATATATATATATATATATATATATATATATATATATATATATATAAAATAAATATTTGTAAATCATATGTAAACTTACAAATTCATTACATTCCATTTTTCAACATTCACCCTTCAGCACAAGAGTAGATAGTGTATATACTAAATAAATAATAAGGAAATTGTATTTGAAGACTTGTCAATTTTATCATTGTTAAGCAAAATCTGTTTCCTTGTTTTGTTTAATATCACAGTTAGTTACACAGCGGAGGTGGCACTTTATGTCGGTCTCCTCTCTACTATTGTTTCGAGATCAGATCATTCACAGCCGTAACTAATTTGGGATACCAGTAGTCCTCTCAGACACTGGGACTTCACCATTTTCTGCAGGAATTCTATTTCTGTAATTGTCAGTACTATACTGATACAAGAGCCAAATAAAACCTCTCGCCACACTGGGGGCTCGTTCCTGGGATATTTCTGTATATCTTGAGTCATACTTAGTCTATTCATCTATCTACACTCTATCTTGTGCCACCCATAGATAACATAAGAAACAGATTTTTGAAAAAAAATTCTATAATAGGATTAAAAAAAACAAACAAAAAAAAAAAACAATATTTTCTTAGGAGGAGTACCATTTAGTACTCAGTAAATAGTTGATGCTCACAAAGTTGCACGGAAATTTTTTGTTCATTTAAATTAATTAAGTTTAATTACAATAACTTGGTTATAGTAAATATACATACCCTATCTAAGTAACGCCATGGCTGATCTAGTGAAGTTCAGAACTGCGATCATGCAGATGGGTAAGGAATTAAATATGACAGGCGATGCTCTCACTCAGTATGTCACAACAGAAGTGGACAAACATATGGATAGGGAAGAAAGAAAGTTGCAATTAGAGACTGAAGCAAGGAAATTAGAGGCTGATAGAGAAGCAAAGAAATTAGAGGCTGAAGAAAGGCGGTTGCAAGCGGAAGCTGAGAGAGAAGCCAAAAGACTGGAAGCTGAGAGAGAAGACAAAAGACTGGAAGCTCAGAGAGAAAACAAAAGACTGGAAGCTGAGAGAGAAACCAAAAGATTAGAAATTGAAGCCAAGAAATGGCAGGGACCCTATGTCATACTGGAGAAACTTTCCAGGACCAATTATAAGATTGACAAGAAAGGAAAGGAGAAGGTATATCATGTCAATCTTCTTAAAAAATACTATGACAAGGAATCATCAGGAGTTGCACATATCATGACCCTAGCCATTGCAACAGAAATGCACGGTGAACCACTTCACTCTATGGAGTATCCACTCACAACTACAGAGGATTATGTTCAAGTAAATATTAGTGAACATTTAACTCCAGAGCAGAAGAGGGTTCAGAAAGTGTTGGAAACCCATGCTGATGTGCTCACAGATAAGCCAGGTCGTACGAATCTGTTAGAGTACGACATGAAGGTTATAGACCCTACCCCAGTATGCATGAGAACATACCCTATACCCTATGCGAAAGCCCAAGCACTAAGGGAGGAAGTTGATTATCTGTTGAAGGAGAAAATTATCTCGAAGTCAGACTCTCCCTATAGCTCAAGTGTGGTGCTATTGAGAAAACCGAGTGGTGAACACAGGTTATGTATTGACTACCGGAAGCTTAATGCGATCCCAGAATCTCAGGTGGACCCATTACCTGACACCAACCAGCTGTTCTCTACACTGAGTAAGGCTAGGTATTTATCGAAGGTAGATCTAAGCAAGGGATACTACCAAATACCAGTGAAACCAGAAGTTAGGAAAATGCTGGCATTTAGTACATCAGACGGACACTACGAGTTTAATGTACTACCCTTTGGCCTGAAAAATGCTCCCAGTATCTTTTCAAGAATGATGAGGAAATTATTGGAACCTCTACAAAATCCCCATATCACTAACTTTATGGATGACATTCTTGTTGCTACAAACACATTTGAAGAGCATATAGTAGCGCTCTCCATGTTGTTTGACAGACTGAGAGAAACTGGATTGACTGCACGTCCAACCAAGTGCTATATCGGTTGTAAGGAGTTGGAATTCCTAGGTCACACTATTTCTACAGGTCATATGTCTCCTGACCCAAAGAATATAGAGAAGCTAAAGAAGGCACCCCGACCTCAAACGAAGAAAGATGTGAGATCATTCGTGTCATTATGTGGGTTCTATCAGAAGTACATACCCCACTTTAACTCTCTGTGTGCACCATTAACTAACTTAACGAAGAAAGGAAAGCCGGACAAAATCCAATGGAATGCTGATTGTGAAAAAGCTTACACAGAGCTAAAAGCAAAACTCACCAGCAAACCTATCCTTACGCTACCCGATATCACACAGGAATTTGTATTAAGGACGGACGCTAGCAGTATAGGGATTGGTGCAACTCTCTTGCAGAAATCAAAAGCCCAGCCGGAGGAACTTTTACCAGTCGCCTACGCCAGTAGGAAGCTGAATGCAGCTGAGTTGAACTACTCGACCATAGAGAAAGAATGTTTAGCTCTAATTTGGTCCATCAACAAATTTTCACCTTATCCGTATGGGACACACTTCATTGTCCAAAGCGATCACCAACCTTTAACATTCTTGGCTGCATCTAAAAAGCTAAATTCGAGATTGTTAAGGTGGAGTCTGCTTCTGGCGCCTTATTCCTTTACCGTGAATTACATTCCGGGAAGAGACAATGTAGGAGCTGATTTTTTAAGTCGACACCCTAGTACTCTGGAAGGACAGACGCAAAAGGATTAACCACAGCAGGGGTTTACACGTCAGCTATGACAAGTCACAGCTAGGAAAGGAGGGCTATGTCGTGAAACGAGTGTAACCCACTACTTTGTTAATCACTATGTCGAGATACAGATTTGCTTCAACCAATCAACGAGCAACGTTCACCAGTCTCTGAGACAGAATAAATTAACGGCCATCTTGTTCACGCAAGATGGCGGATGAAAACTGAACAAAATTAGGCTGTACAGCGCTTGAGACTAAACCAGAGGAAACCAATCATTTTGCTCCGCCAGGAACCAACCAAAAGCCTTGCTTAAGAATTCACCTACCTATATAATCGGGCGGATTTTATGCATAATCACACATCACCGACACGACGCCAGAGATACCGACCGACTGAAGAGGAGAAGCTGTCACCTTGATTTATAGCTTACCTGGAGTGCAATGACCTGCAGCTTGCTTTGCTAAGTCGAGTCAAAATCTGGCCGGTTTGAATCTTAGAGGGTAAATATATTTACGATAACCTTTAGAAAAATAGGCTTTCAGCAGGTCTATAATGTTGGTATTTGTTGTGTGTCATTTATACTACCTATCAGGTTACTGATTGTATCTTGGGGAAATTAAGTATAATGATTGTATTTCCTATTATGATTGAATAGACAAAGACTAATAGGACTCATACCTCAATCTATTGTCTCCTGTAACTCAATCTATTGTCTCACATGACTTCAGTCTATTATCTCCGATAAGACCAACTACCATATAACCAAAACAGTCCTTGTTAGGACTCAACCTATTGTCTCCTATACTTCAATCTGTTATCTCAGACCAACTGCCATATAACCAAAACAGTCCTTATTAGGACTCAATCTATTGTCTCCTATAACTTCAGTCTATTATCTCCGATAAGACCAACTGCCATATAACCAAAACAGTCCTTGTTAGGACTCAATCTATTGTCTCCTATAACTTCAGTCTATTATCTCAGATAAAACCAACTGAAATATAACCAAAACAGTCCTTGTTAGGACTCAATCTCTTGTCTCATCTAACTCCAATCTATTGTCTCCTATAACTCCCACCTGATATATCACCAAACAGTCCTCGTCTCACATACTCCTATCATAAGAACATAACGTTATGGTTAGGATATATTATAGCACTTGTCAGAGAGGGCCTGGTATATTATAGGGGGAAGGACATTGTTGTATCACACCTAGGTGTACATATTATTGGATGTATTCATGTATTGAACTTATATTATGGGATGTATTCATGTATTGAATGTATTCATGTATTGAATTTATATTATTGAATGTATTCATGCATTGAATTTATATTATTGAATGATATCCATGTATTAGTTTATCAGAAAGAATATTTTGCAAGTAGACACCTGTCTTGTCTCGCTATTGCTAAATCATACTGAGCCATGTTGTCATTCATCCTACATGCAGACACTGAGACACGCTCATATCATATACAATAGAAATAGGTGGGCTTGAGGACAGAAATTAGCCCCTATTTTTCCTTGTTACAGGTTTTATTCGTATCCTAAAACCTGAGATCGTGGGTCGTCAATCCAGCTGCCTGGAACTCCGCAGGAGCATAGAGGTTGTCCTGACTCTACATCTTTGGTCCCCCTCAGTCTTGGGTGGGCTAAAGGAACGATACTCAGCCGATGTTGTGTGAACCAACCAAAGAAGAACAGACCTTAGAGAGATGAGTACACATTAGTACCATTTTTGTCAGCATTGTGAGCACAGAAACTGTCAGTGATGAGAAAGTGAAGTAGCATAGCAAGAGACAAAAATAACAGCATAGCTGATAAGTGTTATATCCTTAATTAACAGCACAGTTGATACATGTACTATAATTGAATAACAGCACAGCTGATATAATTTTTTGTTCCTATAATTGGAAAACTTGTTGTAATATTTATTTATATATATATATATATATATATATATATATATATATATATATATATATATATATATATATATATATATATATATATATATATATATATATATATATATATATATATATATATATATATATATATATATATATATATATATATATATATATATATATATATATATATATATAAAATAAATATTTGTAAATCATATGTAAACTTACAAATTCATTACATTCCATTTTTCAACATTCACCCTTCAGCACAAGAGTAGATAGTGTATATACTAAATAAATAATAAGGAAATTGTATTTGAAGACTTGTCAAATTGTTAAGCAAAATCTGTTTCCTTGTTTTTTTAATATCACAGTTAGTTACACAGCGGAGGTGACACTTTATGTCGGTCTATTCTCTACTATTGTTTCGAGATCAGATCATTCACAGCCGTAACTAATTTGTGATACCAGTAGTCCTCTCAGACACTGGGACTTCACCATTTTCTGCAGAAATTCTATTTCTGTAATTGTCAGTACTATACTGATCCAAGAGCCAAATAAAACCTCTCGCCACAATGAGTTTCTTCCTATCTACCCCGTTCCACTTTGTTTCACACATTCCCAGAACCTCGATTTTGTATTCCCTCATTTCTGCTGCTACTTGCGGCACTTTCCCTTGTTCGTTTAATGTCCGAACATTCCAGGTGCCAAATCTGGAAGTTCTCCTAGAAGAAAGAAGGTTAGTCAGCAACACAGACTCCTTTTGGCTTTCTCTGTGTTGCATCATACGCCTCCCTGCGAGAGGACCTTCCCCTGTCTTGGATGGCTGTGTTTTATTTTCTTTATTTGATTTGTCCATATTTGTTGAAGTTTTTTGTGGTTTAAATTTTTTTACAGGATGGGGTAACCGGCCCCATGCCCAACCCTCCTTAGTCGCTTTCTACGACATGCTTTTCAGGGAACAGTGTTACTATTCTTTGCTCCCCTTTCGGGCCCCGGTAACACACGGGTGATATCCGATATATATGACATCTTATTTCCATCAGTAAAGTTTCATTGTAAATTTCTGAAATAAAGATTAGTTTACTCTACTTTTCTTTGGTGTTACAGTGATGTCTAATACTGTAAGATTATGTCATATTTGTATTTACTTAATGGGGGCTCTTTCTAATAATTCAGTACCTTAGGGAAAAGTGGCCGGGATACCTACTAGCTCTTAGTCTACTCAGTGGGTTCTGAACCTGCTAAGAGACAGTTAATTTCCAGTATCCCTTTAAATAGATCTCCCAGTGATTCTCACTCTATTTTCTTCCTGCGGAACTTATACTTAACATTTTCTGCAGATTTTCTTCGAGCCAAATTTCAGTGAGATTATCTTGGACAGTCTTGGTACTTATTCATACATTCATTTTCTTCTATCTATTCATCAATATAATCAGCCAGCCACATCCATATATTTCCTAATGCAATGAAAGCTCCTCTTGCTTTTTGTATTCTTATTTTGATATTACTGTCTGTCCCTCCAACTTTGTCTATATTGCTGCCAAGATACGTATACGATTCAACATCTTGTAGTGGTATTTCTTCAAGTTTAACCCTGTTATCATTTCCTGCATTTATTCTCAATATTTTTGTCTTTTCCCTGTGTAATTTCAGACCCAATTGCTATGACCTCTCTTCGAGTGTTATCATTTTGTCCTGCCTCTGATTACGGTTGTGGGACAGGAGAGCCAAGTCATCAGCAAAATCTAGATCATCTAACTGTTTAGTCAGATTCCACTGGATTCCACTTCTATTGTGTGTCGTCGATGTTTCCATAACCCAGTCTATAGCTAAGAAAAAAAAATAATTTAAACACAGGCTTTTAATGCACTAAAAACCCAAAAATAATTTTTCAAGGAGTTTATAGCTTGCAGTAAAAATGTAATATCAAATTGACAAAAAGCCACACTGTTTGGCAAACGGACATCGTAACGATTTAAATCAGAGACGAAGCTCGTAAAGACGGCGAGACGACGTTTATTGGACGAATTCATTCTTTCAACATAGGCAGTATCATAATCAATTGGCATGGCATCTCAATACATCATTGACTTGCATAACATATGACATTCCTCTATGTAGACATCAATATACGTCGACAGTCTTGACCGATACAACTAGCACCTAGATACTGTATGATCCAGTTGGAGCACTGCGGCAAGACGCGAAATATCTCTCCGTGGCCTATTAAAATTGGAGAATATAATTGTGACTATCATTGCACTTTTATAACAACAGCCCGACATGTCTGGTAATAATGTACTGGCCTAATGATTCAAGTTGCATCACGAATGCGCTTATAAAATTAACATAGCTCACAACAGGGAGCAAATTCATAATACACCACACAGGTCCACATATACTATAGAAAGGCCACGATCATAGTCGTGTAGCAACAAGCGCGGACGCTTACCAGAGTCACCTAGAGACGCTGCACTATACAATAGTAGTGCGGTATCGCCTCTAGCAAAAATCTTTATATAATTTGAAAAATGTGCTTAACTATATCTCATTAAATATATATGGCATATGCCTTAAAGCATAAACATGCCTTCACACACACACACACACGTACACGCACGCACGCACGCACGCGCACACACACACACACACACATATATATATATATATATATATATATATATATATATCTATATATATATATATATATATATATCTATATATATATATATATATATATATATATATATATATATATACATACATACATACATACATACATGCATATCAGAATCTTTATTCTCCAGAAAATACACTGATATGTACTGACATGATATAATAAAATACAACATGGCATATAGGAGAATCATTAAAATCGGCATAAAGTAAATTTACATACTGCCATCACCGGTGTCAATACCTTGTCGAGGTATGGCGGTTTGCGTACCCTGATTACCCCCAGAGCTATGCCAGCGGGAGTTTTACTCCTGGAAGGTTCTACCAAGCTGGACAGGTTTGCGCGGGCAGGGTCAGACTAAAGCAGACACCAGGTCCTCCAGGTTGGGGGTTTTAGCATAGGGCTAACACCCCTGTCTATGCAAAAAGAAATGAAGTTACGGAAACGACAACAAATGAACAAACTTTGCTGCGGGACGGACATCTGGAGTCTGAGGCTCGTATGACTGTCAGTGGTGAAAGCCGAAAGGAAGCCACTGACATGAAAACGGACGTCCTGACCGCAAAACGTGAAACAAGAAAAGGATTTTGGAATGTCAGGACAATGAACGAGACGGGTAAACTAAAACAGGTCACAGCAGAAATGAGAAACTATAGATTACACATTCTAGGGATAAGAGAGAGCAGATGGACAGGGGCAGGAAAAGTTAAAACAGCAACAGGAGAAACAGTACTTTACTCTGGAAGAGAGGATGGACAGCACAATGAAGGTGTAGCCATTATTCTACAGAAAGGAATAGAAAGGACATTACTGTAATGGAAACCCATCAACAACAGACTGATAAGAATAAGATTGAGAGGGAGATTCACCAACACTACAATAATACAATGCTACGCACCAACGAATGACAGCGATGAAGAGGTCAAGGATGGATTCTATCAACAACTCCAGAAAGAAATGGAGGACACACCTAGATATGATCTTATCGTAGTCTAGCCGCGCCATCTTGTAATCGTTATGGCGTCTGTCGTTTAACAGCGCCATCCTGTCATCGCCATTGTCTCCGTGGTTCACTGCCTTTTTATCACAACATCTTCAAGAGGAAGATATATTACTGGGCCACAATAAAGCCTAGAGAAGGGACATCTTGCAGACTGCAATAATTGGAGAGGAATCACTCTTCTCTCAGTTCCCAGCAAAATACTAGGCAGGGTAATTATACAGAGAATTTCAAAAGCAGTAGACCACAAACTGAGGAAAGAACAAGCAGGATTTAGAAAGAACAGAAGATGTGTAGATCATATACTGTATTTACCCTCAGGAACATTATAGAGCAGTGCTCAGAACGGCAAAGACAGTTGTACATTAATTTCGTTGATTTTGAATAGGCTTTTGACAGTATACATAGGGACAGTTTATGGAAAATACTGAGGGTTTATGGAATTCCAAGCTGCATAGTGTCAATCATAAAAAGCCTCTATGCCAACTTTACGTGTAGTAGGCAGAGCAACCTAACCTTTGAGGTGAAGACAGGAGTACGACAGGGATGCCCTTATCAACTACTCTATTTTTAACATGCATAGACTGGGTGATGCGCCAGACAACAGAGTGCAGTCCAAGAGGAATAAGATGGACTACATTTTCTACATTGGAAGATCTGGAATATGCAGATGACATTGCACTACTAGCACATTCACATCAACACATCCAGGAAAAAAACGGATAGACTTAATAAGTATAGCCAGCAGGTGGCTTGAACATCAATCTAAAGAAGACAGGTCATGACGCTCAATGTGAGCAACCCTGAGCCCATATCAGTAAGGAATCAGCAAATGGAGCAGACAGACACCTTCACATACCTAGGATGCATAGTAACACCAGACGGAGGAGCAAGCAAAGACATCAACAACAGAATGAACAAAGCAAGAACAGCCTTTTTCAGTCTAAACAACATCTGGAAGTCCTCTCAGTGCAGCACACGCCCAAAATTAAGATTATATCAGAGCTGTGTGCTTTCTGAGCTTCTCTATTATGTGGAATGATAGAGAGTTACAGAGAAGGAAATGTCGAAATTGTCCTCTTTTCACACAACATGCTTTATAACACACTTTTCATACTCCTTCATGAAGTACTCTGCATGACATCCCTTCATAAGTTTTATTTATTAGGTTAATAAACTTCAGGTGGACCCCATAATATCTCATCAATTTCCAAAGTGATTCTCTGCCTACTATATCAAATGCTTTGTCATAGTCCACAAATCCGATGTATAGAAAGTTAGAATCTTTGTGATGGTGCCTACACGAGAAAGCAGTCACGTGTGCTGTGCCTGTTGAGAATCTCGTGCATCTTGTATTGGTTTAATATACTAATAAAATGTAATCCAAACAGCAATAATGGAAGACAAAAAACAAAAAAGGAGGTGTGAGGAAGAGTCATGATGTTTACCACAAAATGTACACGTGTTCGCCACCACAGTTATAAAGGTATGCAACAGTGAATCGTTTATTGAGGACTATTTATTGATTTATCTCCCATCCCCTGTAGCGTATCTCCTTTTTTACAGATCAAACAGAAAGAAGTACTGTACATGTACCTTCAGCATTCCTTCATCGTCAAACTGCTTTTTTTCTTTCTTTCTTCCTTTTTTTTTTCGTCTATCATCTCCTAGAGGAGCATAAGCCGTCACATAAATGTCTTTAAGGTTGCATACCATAGAAACTTCACGCTACTTGTTTTTACGTTTTTCTTCTCTTGCTGAAATGTGTCTCTTCTTTTCTCTACATGTTTTGCATTTTTCACAAATTTTTTTTTTCTGTTAGCTTTTTGGAACACGGATGTTGATCAGTGTCTTCCTCGTGTTGTGTTCCATCCTCCACCAACTCTGAGGGCAAATATCATTTTGTTTTTGTTTTTTGTTGTTGTTTGGGTTTGGTTTTAAGGCCCATCTTCATTCCACACGGACAACTCCATTAGTGATCCGACCTCCTCCCTTTGATCACACAAGGAGGATCTCAGCTCAGTGCGTGAACTCCGTAGCACCGGCGAGGATCCCAATGTGCATATACAGAAATCACACATGCTACAAATATTTCTGTGATGGGTCGGTTTCCTAATTTTTAAATTTTGTCAGGGCAGCGGCCGTATGGCCTATTTTTTACGGAGCCAACTACCGGGGAGTTTAAACGTGCGTAACGTGCACACGGGGCCTTCTAACTTTTTCTCCCTTATCCGAGAAGGCTGGGTATCCGATCTCACTACCTAGGAAATGGGGGGGGGGGGGGGGGGGGGGGGGGAGAACCCAGTTGTGGTGACATCAGAAGGAACCAGTGGTTATGAACAAAATGTCCATCAAATATAGTCCCTGTACCGGGTTCTCCGCTAGTCTTAGCCACTCCGACCCCAACATTGTTTTCCTCTTACAAACTTAGTAATCAGTTGTACGCTGGTGACAGTTTTTAATGTTAAACAAATACATTTATTAGCTGTCACAACACAGAGGTACAATCATTTCTTTATTGGAACAAAAATGGCTCAAGTCTAATAATGTATCTGTAGATTTTGTACAGTATCTTACGCCTTCATTGAAACTGAAGTAATAAACCATGGATGAACTAGCAGTTTACTGAGCTCAATTGTCGTAATAACGTTTATGGCCGTTTCAAGATGAGAGTGGAAAGTTTCAAGGACAGAATATTACCACTAATACTAGCTGTCATTATGTCCAATGTTTTCAAACGTAGTACGTTAGGAAATTCACCGGTAACTGAAGTTGTGTTGCAGGTTGGCCACGAATCAAGTAAGGATTCTTTGTGTTTTGATTAAAGTCAGTTTGTTCCCTGATAATGTGGCATGAAGCAACATTCATTTTCTGACATAAAATTGGGAAATTTGGAGATTACTGTGTACACGGGATGTTGATCTCGTAAAATACAAATACGTAATAATATAATATGACGTTGGTCATAATTTCATTTCACACGAGAAAATTGAACTAAAATGCCTAGAACCATGGCCATTATCTCTAGGTCCATCGTTACAAAGTCTGTATATCCTGGTTGTAGGGGTACCTTGATCTGACACTTTAAAAAAGTCGTACTCAACCACAGAATAGACTATGATATATATATATATATATATATATATATATATATATATATATATATATATATATATATATATATATATATATATATATATATATATATATATATATATATATGGTATAAACACAGACACCGAGAAATAGACAGGAACACAATATATTAGAGGGCACCAGAATATTTTTAAACAACTTCAAAGGTGTAGCAAACACCGTTGTAATAGCCACCGTAGATAACGAAGATAATGCTAAAGTCAACGTAGTATTTCTCACAGATTCTCTGTCAGTCATAACTGCTTTAAGAAAAAATAAAAACAAAGAATTATATATCCTATCTGAAGAACCAATGAAGCCAGCAACTAATTTAAGAAAGTAAATAGTACAGTAGACTCCTGTCCACTACAGGGTACATGGAAATGAGAAGGCAGATAAATTTGCCAAAGAGTAATCACAATAAAAAAAAAATAACTTTAAAAATGGCACACAGAGTCAGATATAACAGAAACTTACTACAAGAAGTGATAAAAGTTATAATTTTCGAACCGAGAACCAGCTAATGATGACTCATAATCCATCTGTTCAACAATTTAAACACCGGACAGACGTGTATCCATGTGGGGAAGGTAAGCAAACAGGAGAATATGTCAGCTCCAAGAGAAGTGCATTGCCTTCAAACCCCCCCCCCCCCGTGAGGGAGAAACTGCAATGCAATGAAAGAAGCCTGAGACAGACTGCCAAATGTGTAAGAGAAATAGATGTAGACCTTGTAGATATATGAGAGCCAACGTAGAGGACTAATTATAATGTAGATATATGAGAGCCAACGTAGAGGACTAATTATAATGTAGATATATGAGAGCCAACGTAGAGGACTAATTATAAGTAAACCTTTTGAACATGTTATTTTAAAATATAATAAGTATATTCAGGACCGGATTACCCATTAGGCACCGTATGTACAGAGATAAGGGCATCGGAATGAAGGGAAAAAAATAATACACATAATTTTCTTTAAAAAAATTAAAAAATTATGCACCTAAAAAACAAAAGAATACATCACCGGGGGTGGTCACTCTCACAAAACTACACGTAACTGTGGAATATAAGACCTTGAACGACCTAGACTTTTGTAGATTCACTCATCCTATCCACAAGTTACAGACTTATAAAAATGTGCTTCCGCAGAATCATCATCATCATCATCATCATCATTATCAGATACCACGCCTAATGGCGTAGGTGATCATGTCTCAACAACTTCCTGTCTACAGTCATCATCATCATCATCAGCTGCCACCTCCACAACAAAGGTTGGCTGTAATGGATCTCCAACGTCTTCTGTCTCTTGTCTTGGTGGTGCACTCTGATAGACTCTTTTCTGTCCATCTCTTGATGTTATCTTCCCACTTACACCGCTGTTTTTCTCTTCAACTCTCCCTTCTCTTATGGTCTTCTGCAAGGCGTCTACAGTGCTATTGATCAATTTTGTTGTTGACTTCTTCCTGTGCAATCACGTCAAACTGTCCAGAATCTTCTCTTTTTGTCCTCCTCTATCTATTTTTCCTTCTATCTTTCCTGTTGTCACGATATACTCCAGCTTCCTCATAACATGCCCACAGAAAGTGTATTTCTTCCTTGTAACCTGAGGAATAACTTTTCTTTTTCGCACTGACATCTTTCAGTATATCCTCATTACTCATTTTGCGCTGTGCAAGGTATTTTTAACATTCTTCTGTCAAACCGTATTTCTGCCGGTTCTTGTGCTTTTCTTTCTTATTTACTAACTGTCCCTGGTTCTGCAGAAGAGACGGATTAAAACTGCATAACATCACCAAGGTCAACTAACGGAACTAGTAAATTTTTTATTAGTTTTTTTTTTTTGTTAACAAAGTATCCCGTTCAACCCTTGAGGGGTTATAATTAGGACTTAAGGTGTAATAAATTCAAGACAATAAAATTGGATTTCCCATATCTAAATATATCTTCACACCCCCCCTTTCCACTCAGCACAAATAGAGTAAATCAAAATCAAAATTGTGTGAATGTATTTATGTGTGACCTCCCCTTTCCAAGAAACAAACAAACAATGAAAAAATAAATAAATAAATAAATAAAATAAAATAAAGTCTGTCATAACTGCCCTGTTGTTAACAAGGTGACAATTGGTGAGATAGCCCAGGGGTGTGCGAGATAACACCTAATCCACCAATTATCTGCCATGAGCCACATAAGCACCACATCATACTACCCCTTATCTTAACACCATTATTGATCCTTATATACTGAAGCACATTAAAAACGCACCACCTGTATAATCCAGAGTGTGAAATGTAAATATAAGTGTTTACAAGTTTACATATTTGGAATCTTTATTCATTTTCCTATGAATCCATGCTGGTCATTAATTTGTTAATTTAATTGTTATGAAATTCATTGCATTCTGTGCAGGCAAGGGAGAAAACCAAAAATGCAACCAATAAAAAAATTCATTCACACTATCCTCAGTATCTGGTATGTCCACTGTGTGCTTGCAAACAAGCTTTGGCAGGGGCTCCGCATGGAACGCACAAGTCTCTGAAGGAAATTCCGGGGAATCAAGTTCCATTCACGTGTAAGAGCAGCTTCAAGCTGTTGCAGATTAGCTGGAGAACCTTGCCAGTAGACTCTACGTCCAAGCTCGTCCCACAGATGTTCTATATGGGACATGTCTGGTGATAGGGCAGGCCAATCAATCGTCACAATGTTCTGCTGCTGTAGATATTGCTGCGTAATGCATGCGATGTGCGCACGTGCGTTATCCTGCTGGAGAATCTGCAAGTCTGGATAATTTGTGAACGCAGGAGCAACCAATGCATCCAGAACCTCATCTCGATATGTCACAGCATTAACATTTCCACAGAAGACGTGAAGAGGCAAGCGATGGTGAAAACTGAATCCTCCCCAAATGTGAATACTGCCACCTCCAAATCGGTTGTGCTGACGAACACAGCAATCTGCAAAGCGCTCTCCACACCGTCGCCAAATCCGCATACGTCCATCAGCAAAGGATATGTTGAATCTGCTCTCGTCTGTGAATAGGACAGCATTCCACTGCAGTCTAGTCCATCTGACATGTTGCTCTGCCCATTGCAGGCGCTGCTGACGATGTCTGTGAGTCAAGTTTGGCCCAACATAAGGTCGTCTTGCAGTAAGGCCTGTATCTCTGAGTCGTCATATGACTGTCATTCGAGAGACTTGCCCACGTCTACCCACTATTGCTCTTGCTGTTTGACTTGCCGGGAGAGAACGATTCCTTAGGTGACTCAGCACAATATGACGATCTTGCGCAGGGGTAGTAACTCGTGGTTGGCCACTCCGAAGTCTATCCCGGGCACTGCCAGTGGTTCCGTAACGTTCATTGAGACGTACAATAGTGCTGTGGTGGCAATTCATCCTTCTGGCAATGGCCCACAAGCTCATTCCGGTATCCAACATACCAATGGCTCGTTGGCGGTCGTTTTCAGATAGTCGTGGCATTTCAAGCACATGTACTGGGTGTTTGTTGTGTTGTTGTTTTGATGAGTTGATGGGTGGAGATCGGGCACTCAACATCTGATCATTGTTGCCTCTTCTCGTTCCATCTTGGTCTACCCTGTTCAACCTGAAAGTTGGTTATAATTGGGGTATTTAGTGTCATTTTATTTACTAATTTTGTATTCAATTTAAATAACTGTTGTCTTTTGCAGTTGCTGATTTTTTTTTTTTATATTAGTGTGATGGGCCGGGAAGACACCCCTGAGGCCCCACCCCCACTTCAGTTCAAGGCATGTTTGTCGCCCATATATTTTCGGTCGGCCCACGTGTATGTATTCAATATTAAATAAGCTGTTTGACTTATAGCAGTTGCAGAAGTGACTGTCAGATCACGTGACGGCGCGAGCCTGGGTTGTGAAAAATCTGAAGTAGAAGATTGATGAAAATGCCATAATAATGCATTTAAATTAAGTTGTGGTGTAGAATTGTGTTATATTAAATAGCTGTAGGTTTTATTTGTGTTTTCGCTATTCCTAAGCGATAATCGCGTGTGATATTTAAGTAGTCAAGATTAATACGCCTAGCGCAGTAAAGTGAGTGATTAGCCTAGTGCCTATAAAAAGAGATAGCGAGCTACCAGCGGACCTTTCCTAGTATCAGCCGCCAGAGAGAACAGACGACAGAGCCAAACTGTAAATGCATTGAGCACATTAGCATCGGGCACTGTTGGGTGTTTTGTTTTGTTTGTTTGGTTTGGTGTTATGTTCGCTAGTTTATTTGTTTAATGTTTGCTTTGTCACTGAATGGGCTGTAAAAATAAATATAGCCCCTGCCTCTAGAATCAAGAGTTTTATTGTTGTTCGGGTCGGTGCGAGTGTAGCAAGAGAGTGATCACACATCACAATATAATCATCATCATCATCATCATCTCGCCCACCCTACCACAATTGGCGTCGTCGGCAGGATAAGGCAGACAGTGACACCGAGCAAACAGCGAACGAACAAATAGTGTAAACACCCAGCAGTGCATTCCTGCAGCAAGATGGCTAATGCGCATATGAAGGTACTGTACGTGGAGGAGCCAGAGATAAGGTTATTTAGTGGAGAGGGGAGACCCACTTGGCAAGAGTTTGTGGAGGATGTGGAAGCCGCGTGGAAGGTGGCGCCTTTTTGCGCAGAAGACAAGTTAGACATGATATGGAACAACGTTACACCAATGGTATCTAGAGAGTTACGGATACAAGGTGGAGCCAAGGCCAGCCCTGAGAAGTTACTGGAAATTGTAAAAAAAAAGCCTACAGCGAGCAACCACAAGTCAGTGAGGTGAACAGGAATTTCCCTTGGGAATATGCTGTTTATGGTGAAAGTAAAAAGCCTGAGAACACGGGTCCAGATAGCAAGTGCAGAAGTTAAGAAGGAGGAGGAGGCACTCAGAGCAGAGTTATCCTTCCTAAAATCCCAGATAGCACAGATGTCAGAGTCCAGTTCGCCAGCACAAGAGGAAGTGCAGAGAAAGAGAGCACCATGCCAGCCGCGGAAGCAGCCAAAGCACAACGAGGAGGTGTGTCCGCGGGAACAGCCAACGCAAGACAAGGAGGTGTGTCCACGGGAACAGCCAAAGCACGACGAGGAGGTGCATGTTCTGGTATGTGAGAGTCAAGCTGTTGTTAACGAAAGCAGTGAGCTGACAGTACCGACCAGTGCAGCTGCACCGACAAGGCGAAAAGGAGTTTGCAAGTGGTACAGTGTCCGCAGGGGATGGGGATTCATCACGCCAGATGATGGAGGTATTGATGTATTTGTACATCAGACCAAGATCTTCAGAAAGGGATTCCGGAGTCTGGCGAGAAATGAGAGAGTAGAGTTTGACAGCAAACCATCGGTCCAGGGCATGGAAGCAATTTATGTATGCGGCATTGGCGGTCAAGAGTGTAAGGGCAGCAGAAAGCGACCCATGGCACAGAGGAAGCCCAGAAAGATAAGGTGCTATAATTGTGGTGAGTTCTCAGGCCACATGGCAGCCAAGTGCCCACAAGGCCCGCTCCTGAAAAGATGCTTTGGATGCAAGTCAACTGAACATTTGATAGCCGCCTGTCCCTCAAGAAGCTCTTTCCCTAGACGGACTGCCACAGCCAGGTTGCCTTTAGGGCGCAAGCCAAGAGATGGCCACGACAACTGTCACACTAAGGGCGCCGAGAAAATTACGCGTCGTCTAGGGGAGGAAACCCGTCCTAAGCAGATAGGAGGGAGTGCAAATCAAGGTTCAGCAGAGGAGACTCATCAAAAGCAGACTGTGGGGAATGTAAGCCACCGTCCACACAAAATGAGTGCAGAACACGTCAAGAGCGATCCCCCTACAGATTCGACAGCTACATGCACTGGCAAGCAGATGTCACAAGCCAGCAGCGACGCGGCACAAGTAGGCGAATCTTCTAGACCACAGCAACTGCCAGCCCGACAAAGCACAACTAGGGACATGTCGACCAAGACAGTCCCCAGCCGGGTTGTACCGATGACAGAAGCTCAGCCTAAAGCATCGCCGCAGAGAAAGAGTCATACGCAGCACCAACGATCTAAGAGGCTACGATCGAAGCGCCAGAGGTGGTGATGTTGTCGGGACGACAACAAAATCAGGAGGGAGATATGTGATGGGCCGGGAAGACACCCCTGAGGCCCCACCCCCACTTCAGTTCAAGGCATGTTTGTCGCCCATATATTTTCGGTCGGCCCACGTGACTGTCAGATCACGTGACGGCGCGAGCCTGGGTTGTGAAAAATCTGAAGTAGAAGATTGATGAAAATGCCATAATAATGCATTTAAATTAAGTTGTGGTGTAGAATTGTGTTATATTAAATAGCTGTAGGTTTTATTTGTGTTTTCGCTATTCCTAAGCGATAATCGCGTGTGATATTTAAGTAGTCAAGATTAATACGCCTAGCGCAGTAAAGTGAGTGATTAGCCTAGTGCCTATAAAAAGAGATAGCGAGCTACCAGCGGACCTTTCCTAGTATCAGCCGCCAGAGAGAACAGACGACAGAGCCAAACTGTAAATGCATTGAGCACATTAGCATCGGGCACTGTTGGGTGTTTTGTTTTGTTTGTTTGGTTTGGTGTTATGTTCGCTAGTTTATTTGTTTAATGTTTGCTTTGTCACTGAATGGGCTGTAAAAATAAATATAGCCCCTGCCTCTAGAATCAAGAGTTTTATTGTTGTTCGGGTCGGTGCGAGTGTAGCAAGAGAGTGATCACACATCACAATATAATCATCATCATCATCATCATCATCTCGCCCACCCTACCACATTAGTATTTGTCAATTTTATTTTCTCTTTTGTATTGTTTCTAGATAACTATTGTCCTTTACACTTGGTTTTAATTTGTATTAGTATTTGTTCTTTTTGAGTTGTTGTCCCTTTTTTTTAATACCTTGTCTTTCCTTGTCCTATGAGTAGTTATTTTTTTTTGTTAATGCTTTGTTAGTTCTTTCTTGCTGCTTAATTTCTATTTAGTTGGATGATTTTACTGGGTGTTTTGTCTCAACGGCCTTTTTATACCGAGTATACTGCCACAACGCGTACACATTTTCAGGGTCATTGTCGTGAATTATTCTAATCCCCATATATAAATTAAAACGTAAATGCAAAGCCTAACAAATAAATTTAATAAAAGGAAAGAAGAATGGTAAAGAACAGTGCTGTCACAATGACTGTACTCGAAATCCCCCTTGTTTTCTACTTCGTCTGCAAATTGTAACGCTTTCACGTTGATAGTAAAAGCCTACTGTATTATTACCCGCTTTCTTCAATGAAACGTGTACTGTATTTCTTGGAAAAAACCTTGAGATACGCAAGCTGATCAATGACCTAAATTTAATATTTCATTCATTCCATTTTATACACGGCGTAACTAAAAGACAGATGGACTAAAGGATAGAGAGAAGGGAGAGGCAGAAAGCAGGGACACGTGCAACACTAAACACGCGTCGCGCGATACACAATTGCTGCCATCACGCGTGTAAGGCCACATGCACTAACTTTATTTCAAATCGACAGTGATAAAATTCACTACCCATACTAGAGTTAGGTTTTAAAATCCTGAAAAACGCTTATTGGGAATTATGACATTATACCGGTTTACGTTTGAAAACATGACAGTACCCAGACACCCTCAAGTTTGGAAGTGAGAAGGTAGTAACAGCACGACTATCCTAGAAGAAAATGCATATTGGCTCCATTAAATTCGTATATTTGGGTTCCTTAGGGTTTGCTGACAAAGAATATGTAAAACGTTACGCAAATAGTCTAGGAATTACCAAGTTATGGCCAAAATAAAATAGTGGGGGTGCCTGACAGCATGAAATCATTTCTGCTCATAAATTTTTTTTATAACGTGTTTGAAAAAACATTACGTTACGGAAATAGCCTACCATGTTAACTCCTATTTGATTGGAGCGCAACAAATGTAAGACTAAACACGATTGGTCGGGCTATAAATACTATCTTGTGTTGTCAGGGGAAACGTGAAAAGGAGTATTTTTTTTGAAAAGATGTGTAGACATGGTTTGATTGGGTAGAGCTGCGAATATACTCAATTCAGAGCGTCTGTTCATTGCCACATCTTGTAATAAACCTACTAAGAAGCAGTGCGTTGAGCACCAGTGTATATTTTTTTATAAAATAAAGCCTGGGACATCGGCAGATCGGAGTTGTGCTATATTCATTGCCAGTCAACGAAACTGTTTATTATTTCCATGAATTGTGGTAAGCTTGAAATATTCAATATCTTTTAATGAAAATTGAATGTAAATTGATAATTTATGTCTGTATATATGTGTAGTTCAGTAGCGAACATGATGTAAAGCCTATAGTGCTCCAGCCTGAACAGAAGGTGTCGGAGGAAAGTAAAACTGCATGGAATGGCCAAACAGTACACTGACACCTAGATCATTAACTAGAAAGAAATAATGCTGGAATTGCAGAGGCGTAGTAACCATTAGGGAGGGAAATACTGGTATAAAGTATTTCAGATGAAGCTGACAGTTGGCCTAACGCTCTGAACTCAATGTTTGTGATGTATTGTGCTCAGTGTAGAAATCATTATGTACCCCCATCTTAAAATGATATTGTAAAATAAAATTAAGAGGGGAATTTAATTGTTTTAATACCAGGAACTGAGAACATCTCCAATACTAGTTCCAATAGAAACAAACTATTGAAGTCATGATGACAAATACCAACAGAGCTTGAACAAAACAAAACCAGTATTACCTCATATTACCACTACACAACTGACACACATAGGATACCATTAATAATATATGTCACTATGTAGTGAAATTGACAGAGATACAACGGTAAAATACCTCCAAAGATAACATGTAAGGATAAAAACATAATGCGTAGGCTGCTGATAGTACATGATCGCCCAGACCGCGGGTCATCACCCTCCATAAAAATTGACTTGCTAGACAGGAGGGGAACGGCGGATAAAAAGGAAAAAATATGACTGGAAAGATTGCGTGAGACTAGAAAGGCTAAGGAGACGCAATTGGGGGGGATGGAGGAAAGTAAAAATTCACGTCCCCAAATTGACACGAGGTACGGAAATGGACGCTTTTGCGATACCAAGCCCTTGATTTGAATTCAGCGGCTAAACGCAGATGTTGAAATATTACAAAATTTAAAAAGTAACTTTTTCATAATATTAATGTTAGGAATATAAAAATTAGCTGGCCGGATGGCCCATTCTGAGCAGTGAACTAATATGTTCTTAATTTTACAGACGGATAGGTAATATTGAAGATAATGACAAAAGACAGTGTTGTTCACATCAACGACAGACTGTATGGAATAAAAAGTGTCGCTATTTGCACAAAAAAACACGACCTTGAGAAGCAGGTGTTCAAATCAACTTACTAGGGAAGCGAAGGGACATTGGTGGGAGCTGTGTCTAAATATAACTTTTAACGACAAAATTTTGGAGGGGAGAGAAAGGTTGGTTCAAAAATCAAGTACAATTTTGTAAAAAAACAAGTAGAGACGGACAGACTAACAGATAAACATCCATACTTGACTGAAGCATGACTGAAATGACTTTAGGGTAGGAAATTTGAATTTCAAATAAACCTAGGCAGTGATTGGCCACAGACAATCATTTTATCGGCGCTCAGACGCGCAAGTGGGGCCATTCCTCAATAGTTGTTCGATGATAGACACAGTATTTTAAAGTGTGGTGATTTCCAAATGAAAGAAAGTGAAATAAGTTCAGGGACGCCATACTATAGCCAGCAGCTCAGCTGAGTTTTGCTAGCATTTCTGTGTTCTTTATTCATAATCTGGTAAGATTGAAATTATTTCTTTGTATATTTTGAATATTGTTTAATGTTCGAGTGATTTGATACTGCCATATCGAAATCTAGCCTTACAAACAAGTAGGGATTTGCTCTAGACCCCCCGCCCAAGTCAGGGTCTAGGGACCAACAATATACATAAACTCCAGCAAGGGTTAGGAAAGACAGATCAAGTGTTGAGAATAATGAAACATATTACCTAGCCACTTTTAGGGAAGGAAACTAATAAATATTTTTCAGAATCTATAGTCTGGGAGGACCTATCTGATGTAAAACCACCATGGTAAATGTGCTGTTTGGTCAGAGAGATCTGACCTGTCTGTATGATGTGGTTGTTGTGTCAGTGTTGTGTCCAGACGTGGGTAGAGAATAGAATTTTGACACATAGCCAATACTTTGATTGCAGAGCTGTGAGTTTCAGCTGTCAACAAGGCGGTGTCTATCCAGTTGGTGATCTTACTCGAGTGTATCTGTGCAGTACGTTGTGACAGAGACCACTATTATTGCCCGCCAGCACGGAGAGGTGGGACCACCAGATTTCAGCACCAGAGCTACTACATATGCAAGATGAGTGAGCCTCTGGTCTGCTGGAAGTTCACCAACGCCTTTTAGTTGCTAATACCCCATAAAATTCCTGCAATTTACTGGACACTGTGTAGTCAATATAGACAGGTGTGATGAGGCCACCCCAACAGCACAAGCATTAACTATCCTCCCAAGTAGATGACTACTAGAACATTTTAATAAAACTAACTAGTCTAGTACTTATATATGTACACTCTTGCATTTATTATGTAACATTCCCTGCATTTTTTTCATAATTTTTTTAAATCTTTTTTTAAAAAAAGTTCTGGTCAACATAAAACTTGATCCAGAACAAAATAAATGTAATATAATTCTATCAAAAATTTTACACACGTGAGTTAGTTCAGTGTATTTTAACATTTGTTAATATTATTAGTCTTCTTAAATATCTGTGGGTGTATTTATAAACTATCACACCACACTACATATCATTACCCTAGACACTTTACGTAGCCACATTCATTAAGAAAAAAATTAAGTGTGAGGTCGTAGTGGTAGCAAGAAAGGCCTTCTGACAATTCACAACTACATTTTATCTCAGGAGCCTTCATAGCTGGCCTCATACATTACATTTAGTAACATCACCATCATACAATACCATCAAACCCACTACACACTACAATATTCCAGAATAATTCTGACTGAGGTATACATATGTGGCAGTAAGTAAGGTTATCTATAATACACTACTCTTATTAGATATAGATACCTTCACAGCTGATCTCAGTCAGTACACTAAGTCCCCTATAAATATTTATAACATCCCACTTTACCACAGTCATAGCAGTTGGGAATCGTGTTGCACGTGTAACTTTCATTGTTTTCATGTAGTCTGTACACAAACCCGTGGGTTGAATCATGCACTTTCCATTCCAGCAGCCATTCGCTTTCTACCTCATGACAAACACGGGGAAAATCCATTCCCACACTTTTTTTTCCAGCTTCTCGGCATCAGTATATATAATAGTGGTGCGTTTTTAATGTGCTTCAGTATATTAATTTTAGTTCTTGTTATATATTGTTTTACTATATTGTGCAATTCTCTAGGTCTACCTATTCTTAACACCTGTTCCACAGTCACGGATGTGACATGCTTGTAAATAATCTGGCAGACGCTGGAGCTGGGTTGGCCATGTCCTCAGAGGAGACCCCGATGCCATCACAAGAACAGCTATGCTATGGACCCCTGAAGGAAAACGAAAGAGAGGCCGACCAAAAACAACTTGGCGGAGGACTGTGGAGGCTGAGATGCAAAGAATGAACCAGAGTTGGGGCACTGTAAGAAGGATGGCCGCCGACCGAGCAAAGTGGAATAAATTTGTTGTTGACCTACAAGACGCCACCAGGCGTAATGGCCACTGACTGCTTTGACGGTCGGCGGTTCAGGATCAAATAAGAAGAAGAGAAGTCTGTTTTTAAGGAGTTTTTATGTTTGGTAACGATGCTGTCACTAAAAATCTGGACACAACGAAGGTACAGTGCTTGAATATTTGTAATTGTGATGAAAAATTGTTTTTCCTTTTTTTTTAAATTCTGCCTTTTTCTATTCAGGGGTTACAATTTCCAACCAAATCTAATGTGCGCTTTCATTAGCCAAGGAAAACAATTTAGTAGTTAATAATTTATAAATATATTTCTTCTTCTTTGATCCTTAGCCGCCGACCGTCAAAGCAGTCAGTGGCCATCACACCTGGTGGCGTCTTCTAGGGCAACAACAAATTGATTCTACTTTGCTCGGTTGGTGGCCATCCTTCCTACAGTGCCCCAACTCTGGTTTATTCTTTGCATCTCAGCCTCCACAGTCCTCCGTCAAGTTGTTTTTGGTCGGCCTCTCTTTCGTTTTCCTTCAGCTGTTCTTGTGATGGCATTGGGGTCTCTTCTGAGGACATGGCCAACCCAGCTCCAGCGTCTGCCAGCTATGATGGTGTGCATGTCTTCTTGCTTGCTCCAAGTAAGCAGATCTTGGTTTGTGATGGTATGCGGCCAAAACAAAGATTCGGAGAATTTTTCTTAGGCATGTTGTGAGAAAAGAGGACAATTTCGACATTTCCTTCTCTGTAACTCTCCAGCATTCCGCATCATAGAGAAGCACAGAAAACACACAGCTCTGATATAAAATTAATTTTGGGCTTGTGCTGTACTGAGAGGACTTCCAGATGTTGTTTAGATTAAAAAAGGCTGTTCTTGCTTTGTTCATTCTGTTGTTGATGTCTTTGCTTGCTCCGCCGTCTGGTGTTACTATGCATCCTAGGTATGTGAAGGTGTCTGTCTGTTCCAGTTGCTGATTCCTTACTGATATAGGCTCAGGGTTGCTCACATTGAGCGTCATGACCTCAGACTTCTTTAGATTGATGTTCAAGCCCACCTGCTGGCTATACTTATTAAGTCTATCCTTTTTTTCCTGGATGTGTTGATGTGAATGTACTAGTAGTGCAATGTCATCTGCATATTTCAGATCTTCCAATGTAGAAAATGTAGTCCATCTTATTCCTCTTGGACTGCCCTCTGTTGTCTAGCGCATCACCCAGTCTACGACTGTTAAAAATTGAGTGGTTGATAATGGGCATCCCTGTCGTACTCCTGTCTTCAACTCAAAGGTTAGGTTGCTCTGCCCAACGCTACACGTTAAGTTGGCATAGAGGCTTTTTGTGATTGACACTACGCATTCCATAAGTCCTCAGTATTTTCCATAAACTGTCCCTATGTATACTGTCAAAACCTTTTCAAAATCAACGAAATTAATGTACAGCTGTCTCTGCCATTCTGAGCACTACTCTATAATGTTCCTGAGGGTAAATATATGATCTACTCATCTTCTGTTCTTTCTAAATCCTGCTTGTTCTTTCCTCAGTTTGTGGTCTACTGCTTTTGAAATTCTCTATATAATTAGCCTGCCTAGTATTTTGCTGGGAACTGATAGAAGAGTGATTCCTCTCCAATTATTGCAGTCTGCAAAATCTCCCTTCTTGGGCAATTTGACAATTATTTCTTTGTTCCACTCCGTTGGTGTTGTCCCTGTTTTCCAGACTTGTGCAAATAGTGGTTCTAATAGTTCTGCTGCTAGCTCTGGGTCAGTCTTAAATAGCTCTGCATTTAAGTTATCATGACCAGGAGCTTTTCCATTCTTTAACCCTTTGATTGCTGTGATGATTTCTTCTTTTCGTTGGATGTCTGCATTAACATCTAGATCGTTTTCAGCCTCAGGAACATTCAGTTGTGTCTCTGGTGGTTCCTTGTTCACAGTTTCTCTGAAATGCTCTGCCCATCTTGTTTCATGTCCCTCATCTGTCGTGATGAGATTTCCTTGCTTATCTCTTACTAATGTAATATTGTCTCATCTCATCTCATAATCGGAACCTCTTCTACCCCGTGAAACGAGGTGTAGAGGGTACCCAAGTGCACAAGGCCCATGGGCGGGACGTGTAATCGAAGTGACTTGGCAAACAGGTGATTAGCCCATTGTGCCCGGACTTGCCCTCATGTGTACTCATATTCGCTATAAAACCTCCGAACTATCGAGACGTCATTCCAGCCAAAATGGACAGAGCCTCATATACCCGAAGGTTTCGAGGGATGTCCTTCCTCATCTGCACAAAGGCATTTATAGAGGAACTCTCAGGACCCGTAGGTCTGAGGAAAGGAGCAAATCTGAAGACAGGCACAGCAGTCTTTGGTACTGGGAGGTCTCCACTCAGAGTGGTGTACCACGCACAGTCAGTAAAGACAAAGGTCGCCTGCTTTCGTAATATTGTTTGCACCTCTTTTTCCGCTGATGATTTTAGTTATTTTGTATACTGTGCTTTGTTCATTTCTCAGTGCTGCCTCTTCTGCCTGCCTTGCAAGATCGTCTAGGAAATTCCTTTTGTTGGCTCGGGTTTGGCGTTTAACTTCCTTGTCCAGCTGACTGTACTGTTCGCTATATAGTTGCTTTAGCCTGGGGGACTTCGCTTCTGTTTTCTTTCTTTTCATTTCCTTTCTCATCGTTATGGTGTTTAATGTTTCTGGTGTTATCCAGTCTTGCTTCTTCCTTTCCTGGAATCCCAAGCATGATTTGTTGCTTTCCTTATATATTGTTGAAATGGTGTTGAATTTTTTGTCTATATAGTCAATGTCTTTTCCTGACTTTTGGCTTCTTTATATCAGCCGCAAAAGCTTTTCTGGTAAGGGGGTCCTTCAATTTGCTGATGTCATACCTTTTCTGTGCAGTTACAGTTGGTTCAGCCATAAATATATTTAGTAACGTATTATTTTGAATAAGAATTTTTTTTCTTCTTTAAATTCAATTATTTCAACATGCTAAACATTAAAAATGGTTAATTTTGCTACAAAACAGATATTGCAAACGCTATTGTGATCAATATCTTTTACGGAAAACACATTTTTAACGAAATAAAAAGTTTATGGGTGTGTAATATTAAAATTTAAAGATGCATTTGAGAGTGGTAATGGCAAAATTTAAGGTTCATCTAGCCAACTGACATGTATGTTATTCCTAAGTTATTATACATAAGCAATATTTTTTGCCCTCCAAAAAGAACTATAATAAAAATTAATTCTTTAACCAGACACTTCATCTTCCACCACACATTACATGAAACACGAAGCATTAACGCAGGACAAAGAATAAAAAAACGAGGAGGCATATCCCTACAAGATATAACTACTAAAAACAAAACTATGAGAATCACATTTATAAGTAACAATGATGATAGGAAACTCTTTACAGAGCGATACAACAGGAAGCAATCTGATCATCAGAAGAAGTCCCCCTGTCCGACAAGTGTTTCGGCCCTATATACTGCTTTACACTCTAAGGGGGGCGGGCCCACTTGGGTCATGACTCCCAAGCGTCTCAGCTTCCTGTTGTCTTGCATCGAAAATGAACCCATTTCACTTATGGTAGCAACTTTAAATTCCACAACTCCGCCAGCCGTGGAGGCAATTGTGAAAGTAACAAGGAGAAGACAAATTATTCCGTTCGTTCCGTCGCACACACTGAGACACCAGCGCGACGTCAACGAGTCGCCACTGCGCGTTCCCCACTGGACTTTTGATACTGACACCCCTTATAGTATACACCGCTTGTCGCCCCTGAGTCGCAGCCCGTTCACTAGTCCACCACAAACCTCAGCGTATTGTGGACTTAGAAAAATTCCTGGTGTTTTCTGTACCGCAGCGTTTATTGTTACGATCTCCATTTCCCATTGCGGTTGTTCCACAGCCAGCCTGATGCCTTTTCGGCAGTTTCACTAAGCCTCTTCAGGGCCCTTGTTCTCGACTGTCCCCTCAGCCCCAACAGTTTCAATAGATCATACACTGATGCAGCCACAAGCCCTCTTGCGCCCACTTCAACAGCCATGACCCTTGCAGTGAACCCATCGTGTCTCAGATCCACGGCCAGATCACTATACTTGGCCGCTTTGAACGAATGTTGCTCATCTAATCTGGATTCAAATGGCACTGTCAGTTCAATCAGTATGACCTGAAGCGTTGCTGCAGAATGAAGCACTATATCCGGCCGTCTCCGCGATTTTCTGATACTCTCTGGATATGCCCCTCGTCCAGGTAGGTCTACCGCCATCTCCCAATCATTTGCACAATCAAGAAGAGATGGTAAACTGCTACCAGGTTTATTCGGTTTGGGGTGTGCTGACTTTCCTGCCCTCAGAAAGTATGTGTTTTGCGGTGTCTGGCCGGACTTTGCTATTCGCCTTCATTCTTGCCAGATCTATTGTCGCAGCAAGCTCATTTAGCACTTTGTTATGGCGCCAAGTGTATCGCCCTTGCCCTAATGACACCTTACACGCTGAGAGCACGTGTTCAAGTGTCTGCCTCCCCTGGCACAGGGGGCACTGCTCATCATCCGACTTTCCCCATTTCACAAGGTTGGTGGCCGACGGCAGCAGGTCATACAGTGATCTGACAACGAAGCTGAGCCTAAGAGGTGCCATATGCCATATATCATTCCATGTCAAGGACCTCTGCAGGGCTCCTTCCCATGTAGTCCATTGGCCTTGTTGGACCTGCTGCACTGCTTTTTGCAACCTCTTATCATTCTCAGCTTCTCGTATCTCCTGAACTACCATGTCTCTGCGCTCCCTGCTTGATGCCTTGGACCACCAGCGGATGTCTCCATGACCAAATCCCCGTCTATTCGTTTGTGTGTATCCGATTACCTCCCTCAGTTTGAGTGACTCTTGGGCAGCATCAACAGCTTCTTCCACTTTCCACTTCCTTCCCGTTTTCAGTGTGGGCTGAATGGACTTAACCACGTCATCAGCTGACTCGCATAGCATCATTGCAAGCCTTGCCTTTCCAACTTTGTACTCTTCAACAACTGACTTGAAAGGAAGCAGAAGTTTTGACTTTTTGCAGTACAGTGCTACATCTGACAGACCTGGTGGTACTCCCAGCCATTTCCTCATGAACTTGTTGACCTTCTTCTCTATGGCTTCCACTGTACTTGTGCTTATTTCATATATAAGCAGTGGCCACAGCAACTTTGGTATCAACATGAACTGGAGGCACCACAGCTTGAACTTCCCCAGGAGTCTGCTTTGGTCTATGATCTGTAGCCCTCTGTCTGCCATTTCTATTGTCTGTTGCACTGCCTTTGAGTCTTTTAATGAGGCATCGTACACCCTGCCAAGACTTTTAACAGGTTCCTCAATGACAGTAGGGATTCTTTGGTTGGAAACCGTGAATATGACCTCTGCCATCTTCCCTTTCCTGACTGATAGGCTTCTCGACTTCTTGGGTTTGAAGCTCATTCTGCACCAGCTGACCAGTTCATCCAGGCGTGCTAACATCCTCCGGGCCTGATGTTCATCTGATGTCAGAATTGTTGTGTCATCCATGAATGCTTTGAGCGGTGGCATGAGACACATTCCACCGAGCTTTGGACCTATAGCCATTCCTTCAGCCGCATTGAGGATTACCTGCATAGCCATCACGAATAGTATCGGAGAGATGGTACATCCCATCGCAATTCCAACTTCAAGGCCAATCCACTTCGTTGTGTACTCTCTGGTTGAAAATCTGACAGCAAACCCTGCGAAATACAGCTTCAGCATTGCTGCAATCTCTTGTGGAACATGATACATTTCTAGGGCCTGCCACAACATCTGGTGTGGAACGGATCCATAAGCATTCGCTAAATCCAACCAGATTACATGGAGGTTTGTTCTGTCAGACTTTGCCTTTTGGATTGCTTCCCATATCATTGTGGCATGCTCTAGACATCCTGGTGTACCTGGGATACCTCCTTTCTGAATGGTAGTGTCAATGTACCCATTTGCCAGGAGGTATGTAGTGAGTCTTTTCGCCATCACTGAGAAGAATATCTTCCCTTCCACATTGAGTAGTGAGATTGGCCTGAACTGACTGATGTCTGTGGAATTTTGCTCCTTCGGGATGTAGACTCCGTCGCCTTTCTCCATTCCTTGCTTACAAGCTGGGTTTTCCACGCACTCTTCAGTAAACGAAGCAGTCGTTTGAGCACCTCAGGGCATCTCTTATACACCACATATGGAACACCATTAGGACCTGGAGCTGACTTGCATCGAGCTTTCTGGACAATGCTTTCTACCTCTTGCACCGTTGGGGGCTTGGTGTTAAATTCAGCTCCTGGCTTACTCGGCCATTTAAGGCCTGCCATGCTGCTGAGCGGCTCATCTTTGCGACCATCTGAATATGTCATTCCAAGGTGTTCTTCCAGGTCTTCTTTCCTGATGTTTAGTGTACCCGACCGTGGCTGCTCAAACAGTTCTTTGGCAAACTTGAAGGGCTCCCTGAAGAATCTTTCCCTATCCATTCGAGTCTTCCTTTTCTTCCTGCACAACCTTTCTGCTCTACAAAGGGCATTATGTTGGCCTTTCAGGTGCTCCCAAACCTGTCGTAACCCTTCCTTCTCTGCGGCAACTGCATTTTTGAACAGTTTTCGGGCATGCTTCTTCTGTTTTCTGATTTCTTCTATTTTAATTTGTCTTCTGCTTTTTCGTGGTGGGTTACTTTCCCTTGCCTCCCTCACTCCGAACACTTTGCGACAGTGCAGATATATTATGTCGCCGAAGATTTCCAGCTTCTTCTCCAAAGTTATCTGCTTCAGGTTGTTATCCAACTCTTTTGCCAAGGCTTCGTCCAGCTGTTCCCAAAGCCCTTTTGCACTGGCGGGTGGAAACTTGATTGCATCTATCTTCCCGTCCAAGAAGTGTGTGAGATCATCATCTGGCAGATCAACTTGAATGTACTCAGCACTGTGGATTGACTCCTGGCTGCGTTCTTCTAACGTCTTATCCGTCGAGACAGAGCGCTGTTGATCTCTCCCTGATGACCTCCCACACCCCTTTTTCGTTCTGTGGATTTTCATTCCTCTCTGAGTAGAGAATTCCCTACCACTGGCACATGGAAACTCCAGCCGTTGTTCAGAGCTCGAAGTCCGTGTAACGGGTCTGGTCGATTCCAATGAGGCGCCTGTGGATTCATCATTCTCCCCCCCTTTTCGGTAAATCCTGGGGGCATCTATCGTTTTGGGGTTCTATAGCAATTGAATACAGCTTACGGGGTGCTAACCCGGTCAGCCGGTTTCTAGTCTTTCCCAGTGTCATCTGTCTTTCCAGAAGTCAATCGGTCTTTTCCCGATTGTCACTGGTTTGACCATGTAACTATGATAGGAAACTCTTTACAGAGCGATACAACAGGAAGCAATCTGATCATCAGAAGAAGTCCCCCCGTCCGACAAGTGTTTCGGCCCTATATACTCCTTTACACTCTAAGGGGGGCGGGCCCACTTGGGTCATGACTCCCAAGCGTCTCAGCTTCCTGTTGTCTTGCATCGAAAATGAACCCATTTCACTTATGGTAGCAACTTTAAATTCCACAACTCCGCCAGCCGTGGAGGCAATTGTGAAAGTAACAAGGAGAAGACAAATTATTCCGTTCGTTCCGTCGCACACACTGAGACACCAGCGCGACGTCAACGAGTCGCCACTGCGCGTTCCCCACTGGACTTTTGATACTGACACCCCTTATAGTATACACCGCTTGTCGCCCCTGAGTCGCAGCCCGTTCACTAGTCCACCACAAACCTCAGCGTATTGTGGACTTAGAAAAATTCCTGGTGTTTTCTGTACCGCAGCGTTTATTGTTACGATCTCCATTCCCCATTGCGGTTGTTCCACAGCCAGCCTGATGCCTTTTCGGCAGTTTCACTAAGCCTCTTCAGGGCCCTTGTTCTCGACTGTCCCCTCAGCCCCAACAGTTTCAATAGATCATACACTGATGCAGCCACAAGCCCTCTTGCGCCCACTTCAACAGCCATGACCCTTGCAGTGAACCCATCGTGTCTCAGATCCGCGGCCAGATCACTATACTTGGCCGCTTTGAACGAATGTTGCTCATCTAATCTGGATTCAAATGGCACTGTCATAACATAACAAAATAAACAAATAACAACATAATAAATGATCCACAATGAGATCCTTTAGCAAATTATTATGTAGGCCTCCGAAAAACAAAATTATATCAATTTAACAACACAGTGCCTCATCATTTTGGAACATTATCAAATTTTTACAAACATTGCGTTAGATACATACAAGGAAACGAAACGATAATGCACCGAACAACCAAAGAGATATATAAATATTTAGTGTTAGCACAAGAACGTTTTTTATATCAAAGAATAAAGAGAGGGTATAGATACGATGTCAGGTTATATCAAAGAATAAAGAGAGGGTATAGATACGATGTCAGGTTATATCAAAGAATTAAAGAGAGGGTATAGATACGATGCCAGGTTATATCAAAGAATAAAGAGAGGGTATAGATACGATGTCAGGTTATATCAAAGAATAAAGAGAGGGTATAGATACGATGTCAGGTTATATCAAAGAATAAAGAGAGGGTATAGATACGATGTCAGGTTTACTGACAGGTCTTCACAAATTTACATGAAATCAACACATCACTTTTGTTATTGTTATTGTTGAACATCATCGACATCATTGCACTCCTGGCAAACCCATAGGTGCTTAGCTTCCCTCGGTATATGTGAAAGAGTGTGAATGCTAACTGTTCCTGAGGCTTGCTGGTTGTATATACCTGGGGTTCTCAACCTTATTTTGTTCATGGCCTCCTTCTAAGCATCATTTACTTATGTATCCTCCCCATAGTCGCTGTTAGCTGGAAGAAGGTACTTTATCATGTTACTGTGGCCACCTAGAAATATGGCATGGCCTCCTTGGGGTCATATTGCCCACATTGAGAATCACTGGTATTCACGACAGATACGTCCTCGCATACGTCCATCTCTATATTTTCTCTATAACATCAACTGTAGGTTCTAATGACGATGTTTGTACTTTTCAACATATTTTATGTCATGCTTATAAAGTAGTTAATGTTAATATGAGTGTGTTATTTTATTTTACTTTACAACGTTGAATTCCTTGACATTGAAATGTAAAATGCATGTGAGAATAAATGAATTCAGTATGAAAGGTGAGAGAAAGGAAGGGCAGAATGTCAGATCGGACTGCGTGCCCGATTCTCAACCCTGTGAAAATAAAGTTCGTTCGTTCGTTCTGCTAGCCTTACGTTTGATGCCAAATTCCAACAGTCTCATCCATGATGATTCATCTATTGCAGTGTCATTCTCTAACAGGCGATCTCTAATTATTCTCAGTATCTCTCTCTTATCCATATCCAATGTCCCCACTGTGGGTGCTCTTGATGCTAGTCTGTCAGCTCTCTCATTACTGCGTACACCTGCATGACCAGGACAGTATATCCACACCAGTTCCTGCAAATTCGAAACTTCTATGGATGTTTTCCATTCATTCCGTGGCCAACTATTTGGAACCTTTCGAAGCATGGACTGAGAGTCTGACATAATGACTGCCTTTGGTAATGAAGTTTCCGTTAGCCACCTTAAGGCTGCAGTAGCTGCCTCTACCTTCATTCTCATTCTGGAAGTTGTTATCTTGTTGGCCTCACTATGTTCGGCAACGATTCTGCCCTTTACCCTAGCAGGAAAGCCCCAACCTGATTTCTCACCACGGATCATTGACCCATTAGTATACACTATGGCATCTCCGGCATGATCATATATCAGTTGGTTCATTTCCAGTTCTGCTTGCCCATTGCCCCAAGTTCTACACTCTCTGCCAAGGGTGATGATGACTTGCTGGTAGTTAATTCAGTTCTCTTCTGACTTACTCCACGCTTCCCCTTTGAATATATTTTCAACAGTTGTCACCTGCTTGATCGCTGCCTCTGTCTGTGTCATCCATGACATCCCCCTCTTTGTTCTTGCTCCCTTAATGTCAGCTATGTTTCCATCCAGGGTGTGTCGTTTGTCTGTGGTTACTCGCATATAGGCTTTTGCCTGGGCCATCGCATATCTGGATCTAATTGACAGTAATCCAAGCATTTACCTCATTGAGAGCGCTGAATTATTCATTAGGCCCACTAGACACGGGCCTAGGGCCTCAGGCTTACTGGGGCCCTGCGAAAAAAAGCAACTGAGTCATAACGCACAGAGCTCTATTGCAAGGGAACTTTTACGAAAGTGTGCTAGTGCGTGCAGGGTAATACTATCTGTACAATAGTTAGTTTATGGGGGTATCTCGCGTATAGCCCAAGACTATACGTATCCCTTCATTTTAAATGCGTTCTAGTCGTTCACATTGTGCTACTGACAACGTCAGTATTCCCAGCCCATATTCTATGACCGATATGACTAGCTGATGATAAAAGAGTAAAAGAAATAACTTACATATTATTATTTACCTCAAAACCGGTCATACACAGAGAAAAAAATAAAATAATAATTCTATCCAAATGTAAACTTTATAGACTAAACGTCAGATAGACAGAGGAACACATTTTCTTTCCCTGCAATACAATAACACAAACTTTGAACACTTTTAAACAGACATTAAAAAAAAAAACAACAACAAAAGTAGATCTGTATAAAGCCATTATGCTCAACATCATTCCAAAGATGGCCATATACATTGAAATTCAATTGCCTACACATTTGGCAGAATATAGCACATTAGTAGAGGGTGTTCTACTGTCTTTAATAGGTTTGGACATTTTTTTTTTTACATTTTGCTATATTTTGTGAGCATATTCTGTTTCGGTGGCCATTTAGCGTAGAGTGACCTGTTCTCAATCTGAAGATTTTGTTTTGATATTTTCGTTCAATATGGTTGATAGCATCTTCCTTCTTCCGGGCTGTTAGGTGTATGATGAGGCTTCTTCCTGCTTTAGCGTGTGCCCATCACGACCACTCCACGCAACTACTAATATAGTATCGGAAAACATCCCAGGCTAATTATAAACGCAATCACTTCTACGAGGGGAAGTCAGTAAGTAAGTCACAAACTGATATGGGATAGCTCAAAATTGTAGTTGGTAGTTTCTAAAAGTGTCATTAGGTGGCAGCAACATCTAGCTTGAAGATTAATTTAGGTAGCAGATGCTAGGTGTCGCATGCGCATGCGCAGCTCAGATAAAAATGGCAACTGTGCTCGTGGAGTGTACGACCGAAGAAAAGCGTGCTGTTGTGCGTTTTTTGTGTGTTGCAAAAGGACTTCCTGCAAAAGATATTCATTAGGAAATGTTTCCTGTTTACTGTGAGAAGTGTTTGTCGCGTAAAGCAGTACACAACTGGGTAGATAAATTTTCTCAAGGACGCTCAAAAATTGCTGATGAAGACCGGCCTGGTCGTCCTCTTCAGATTGCGACAGAAGCATCTGTGCGGCGGGTGGGCGAAATGATTCGAGCTGACAGGCGAGTAACGATAGACAGTGTAGCAACTGCAAAGGGTGTTCTCATAGTTTAGCCTACATCATAATGCATGATCGTTTGAATTTCCGGAAAGTGTGCTCAGTGTGGTTGCCCAGACAACTGAGTGAGGAACACAAAATTAACCGAATGGGCCTGTCCTTGCAACATCTCTATCGGTACACAGATGAAGAAGAAGACATGCTTAACAGGATTGTTACTGGGGACGAATCATGGGTGCATCACTACCAACCCAAATCAAAGCGTGCTTCAATGCAATGGAAACATCCTTCTTCACTTTCTGCCAAGAAATTCAAGGTTATGCCATCAGCAGGGAATGTTATGCTTACAGTGTTTTGGGATTCTCAAGGAGCGCTGTTAACTCATTTCCAGAAGAAAGGTGAGAATGTGAATGCTGCATCGTACTGTAAAGTTCTGTTGACGCTTCAGGATGTAATTCGAAGAAAACGTCCAGGCTTACTGAGTAGAGGAGTACTACTCCATCACGACAATGCCAGACCACATATGGCTCAATTAACCCAGGAGAAAATTGAACAATTAGGGTGACAACTTCTTGAACACCCGCCTTACAGCCCCGAATTATCCTTAAGCGATGTCCACCTGTTTGGTCCACTGAAAACTCACCTTGGCGGCAAACGTTTCGCGGATGACGGAGGTTGAACGTGAGGTGTGAATGTGGCTGAGACAGCAGACCAAAGACTTCTATGCTGCAGATTTTGAGACACTGATAAAGCGATGGGATAAGTGTATCAATGTTGGTGGAGATTATGTTGAGAAATAAGGGGAAATGTAAAGTGCAATAATAAATGGTTTTCAAGTTCGTACCTCATTTAGTTTTTTTTTTAAACAGCCATATGTGACCTATTTACTGGCTTGCCCTCGTACAACCCCCCTATACACCACATCCATCCATGGCTTACAGCTGTAGTGAAGTGAATCTGTGTGACACCACGCTCAAATTCCCCGCTTCAAAACTAACTAACATATTTCTAAATCTATAAATAACTACAGTATTTGAAATTTGTCTGAGGGCCCAGTCAAATTTACCGCCAACAATTTAACTAGATGTGACGATATTCAAAATACAATATCTAAATTAGAATATAACATTAAAGTGCATAAAGTCTAAAATAGGATAGAACTAAAAATTTGGGAGAGAATGGCGTCTTCACCCACGCCAGTGCATTAGTTTGATAACGCCTTATGGCCGAATAACATGTACCCAATGCTTCTAAGTAACCTTGAAAAAAATGTAACACTTTTCCAAGTTCAAACAAATATTTGCCTAGGAGACAGAAGTATATAGGAAAACGGGGGAAGAGAAGGATAGATGGCCCAATGCTAATTCGTTTCGCGTTGATTTCAAACTAAAAGTCAACCGCAACGCAGTGGCAAGACTTGCCTAGGGCAATTTTCACAATACGATGAAAAAGAAAAAAATATGTAATTCTGAACCAAGGTACCTAGGGCCATAAAGGTTATATATTCGTGTGCCTTTGGACTTTCTAAGCAAGAATATGTTATCAATTACACAAATAGTCCACTAAATGACCAAATTATAGCCATAATACTATAGAGGATCCGACAGACTGTCAGGACAAGTCATGCCTGCTTATTTTTTATGGCATATTTTGAAAACAACTTTGGGGAAAGAAGGTACGGGGAATTGGATTGGATAGTATTTAAAGCAAGGCGAAATATTATTGGCTGACCTAAATATACAAATCTAGTTGGTAGTAGTAACGCATAGTGGTTTGAGATATTTTGTTTAAAGTTCATTCAAAATTAAGAGATGCTTGGTCCCATTGGCCAAAGCCTTTTACATTATAGGAAAAGTAGGCTGCTCGCTGCCATTTTTTTCGAAATATTCTGAGGAGCAAGCAGCAATGAGCAGACTTGTGCTTTGTTTAAAATACTAATAACAGAAATCAGTCTGAACAGGGGCAGTGCTGAAAGTGTGCCATATTCTATTGCCTATTCATCGTTACTTGTTTATATTTCCTTGATATGTGGTAAGATTGATTTTATTGACTTTTTAATTAAACAAGGGTTGTGTGTAAGAAAAGGCCATGTAAAAAGATTGTAATTAAATGGTTCCATGGCAGACTTAGGCATGGCCTAGATATTGATCCATCATATAATGGACTATCCAAGAAGTTTAGAACTACAGGACTATATATATGATGGTCATACAGGAACATTTCACCTATCTTATTGCATGGAAAAGATTACTGCAGGAATGACAGAGGCGTAGCAGCCATTAGGGAAAAGAAAAGAAAACTGGTACCATTTGTTCCATCAAACTAGAGTGGAGAAGCTAGGTTTGTCAGAGAGAGCTGACCAAGTTCTTTATGTTGAATTTATTAATACATGTAAATTGGGAGGAATTAGTTTGATATTAAGACAGAAACATAACTTGCATTTACAGGGGTTTCTGCTGGCACTTGTCTGGTGCTGGTAATTGCTGATTGAGAAATTCTGCACGATTTCTAAGAGTCTCTGGTACCTGCTTATAGTAAAGAAGTTCAAGACCAGAGGAGACTGAGGTGTTTGGCCAAACCAACTACAACTGCTGTGATTCCAGGGTCCAGATAAGTCTTAGTATCTGGCCTGGGACAACTTATCAGTGACTAAAGAAAATCTCCTGTGTATACATAAACTGTCCTCCCAAAGGAATAAAATGAACATATATTTAACAAAAGAACATTGGGATGATGAAAATCCCCAACCTGCCTCCAAGTACCAGTTAGTTAAAATAGAGCAATTAACATCAAATTGAAAATTTGTAACAATAAACTATGGACATATTGTCTTTTGTATGTAAATATCTCTATACATGTATATATATATGTAAATCTATCTATCTATCTAAATTGATTCTCATTGAGAGGTAGTCCTGACCAAAACAACTTTAGGCTCAGGACCAATAAAGTTTAACAAAAGAAATTCTAAATATAAAATTTTACAACTGGAGTTAGTTGAGTTTATCATAGTAATTAGTATATGTATGTGTATGTTTTTGTATTGAGGTTCTTTAACATCACTCTTACACTACCCTAGACACTAAACATAGCTCTCAATCATACTAGGCCAAAATATAACTTAGAGTGAGATCGTAGGTGGTATCAGCAAGGTGCTCTGAAACACAGCTATCAATTGTCTATATCAGGGACCTTCACAGATTGACCTCACTCAAGTACAACTTTACCATACACCAACCTTCTTAACATCAAAACCCACCACACTAGAGTATTTGAATATTCTAAGAAACAAGTTAAAAGTTACCACCCACACACACCCACCCCAAAATTTATCGAAGAGCATAGTACAAAATTAACAACCAATCAAATCGTTACCTCTTTTTTGTAAGGACAAAAAAATTTTGGGTGAAGTGGAAATAATGCCTATTTTGTGTTTTTGACCGAACTTAGATAATTTATTTCTCCATAACTAAAGATAATAAAAAGGAAAGGGATATCTTGAATTATAGCGCTGATATTGCTTAACACATAAACATGAAGGTTCCCTCATAATAAAATTATCTTAACTTAGTAAAATTTAATTTAGTAATATTTTCATATCATGGTAAGGTCACATTTAATTACTTAAAAATTACCCAGATGAAAATGCAAAAGAATAATTAAAGGAAAAGTATATGTAACGATAGGGAGGAATTGGCCGTTTAATTATCACTTTTGATAATTAAAATCGGACCATAAATAACTAAGATATATAATACACACATTTGGTCAGATTAGACAAACACGCTTAAAACTGCTCAATTCTACAGCCTCGGAAATAGTTAACTTTTTGAACTCGTCATCTGATTGGTTGGGTGTAGTTTGATAAAAATTAACAACTTCTTGTAAGTTCCGCCATTAAACCATAAGCTTCCATGCCGAGCTGACATATACTGAAAGAGACAGAAAGATAAGCCTTTGCCGTCTGTACTGCGAGCTCAGTGCTCGAGCCCTTTTCTGCCTGTCAGCTTGTGTGTGTGAATATTCTTTACTTGAGGGTAAGACAGATAATTTTTTTTGCCTATTTTATTAACCTAAATAACAGGCTGTGTGTGCCATATATTTTGTTTCGATACCGCCGCCGGGAGATGTTTTGTGTCACTACGACCTAAGTAGGAATGTGCCTATAGCAGGCTTATTCGGAGTGAAAAATGTGTAAAATGGTTGCCAATTGGCATTACAAATTTGCGACTGTAAGTGCAGTATTAATAAATTGGTATTGGCTTTTGGAGTGACACCTTGTTCAAATATCATATGAAAACATGTAAAGAATGTTATAATGAAGTAATCAACAGGTCACAAGCTATATTGTACACACCATGATTATTGTATGGAAGACAAACAATGTATGAGGGACATTGGCTTTGAATCAACACTAAAGAAGAGTGATTACACGAAACTGATTGTAGACAACGGAATGTAAGGTCTGGTGCGACTTGTTAGCACAAATGGCTGATTTGGTAAGTTTTAGTATTGATTAGGTGTGAAATTGATAGAGTCAGGCTCTACATAGGATGGATTGTCCTTCTTATTCCGGGTTGTAATATGAAGTACCTCGTTGCTGCAGTAAACTAAGAAGAAGAACGTGTGGGAGTTGAGCGCTCTGAATACAAGTGGAGCTAGACCCCCTATCTTCAGCCAGGAGTCACATGTTGGTGCTCCTGACTATTATCATCAGAACAGCAGCAGTACAATAATAAAGATAAGTCCTTTAGTAAGGCAAATGACGCTTCATCCAAAGCTCTTCCACCGAAAAAAACTTACCATTTAGAATGATGACAATAGCAGACCCTGTAGTGTAGAACCAACAGCAGTAGAATTAATTTTAACTGGAACTGTGTGTGTGCAGATTTTATTGTGACCAAGTTAATAATGGAACAGAATTTCCAAGTTATTTATTTTCTCATGTAAATATAAAGTTCTTGATTTTGAAAAGAAAAGTACTGACCCAAAAAGATTGAGGTTCAGTACCATTAAATTGTATATATATTTTCAGACAGTCTTGCTTACTTACTTTTCATTAAAGTTGAAAGTTCTGTTTGCAATTAATCATTAAGTATAATAAATACATTCCCCTAGACCCGTAGCTAAATCAATTTGGGATCAGAAGAGGTAGCAGTAGGGACTCAGAGTACATCATCATCATCTTCTCTGAGAACTTGCATAGCTTGACCCCACTTTGATGTCTATTCACCCTTACTCTTTTCAGAGAAGGGGGTATTACTTTTAAGACCAGTCTCTTATCTGGCACTATCCTGGTATCATCTGATACACCTATTTGTCCAGGATAGCCAATCTCTTATTAACATCAAAAACTCTTATCACATATTGGGGTCCTGTCCTGGATTTTTACACCATACCATGGGGCTCTTACTGTAGGGAATGATAAATTTAATAATATTTAAACAACTTGTGATGAATTGGATGAGCTGTCATTGCTTATAGTTAATTAAGTTAGTATTTGCTAAGTTATAATATAAAATACTTCTATGGCACGCGCCTCAAACAGTCTCTGACAACCAAGTCCAGCTCCCGGCCTTCACGTGTGGCTCAATTTGAGCGCGGCGGAACTGTTTTCACTGACTGGAGAAGGGGCAAAGGCGAGCGACTGGCGCCTTAAAACCAGCAGCTTCGGGCAGATAGGGCTCGTGATCCTTGGTTGATAGCTTATCTAAGAGAAGGAACTCTGAATTCAAACCACCGCTGCCTTGCGGGAATATCCATTTATGGAATTGGCTTCGGGAGTAAACCCTGAGGATAAATCCGGAGTCGGAGTCGCTAAGGCAGTCTAATGTCGATTCGACATTATTCTGGCAACTCCTGCGACATGGCTGGTACAAAACTGTATCGGCTACTGCCGTTCCTTTGGATCTACCGGCTGTGTGGAGAGGGGGAACATGCTGCACGGGCAACAGCTTGATCTCCTTATAACTGTGCCCAAGCTCGCGCCCTGGAGAGGACACTCCAGCTTCACCCTATAGGTGTCGGCAAAACACGGGAAGTAGCAGTTACCGGTTATAAGCATTTTGCCCAATTGGCGTAGGGCATGGCGCCAGGGGCTACTTCCGACAGTGGGAGAGATTCTAGGATCTCACTGGACAGCTACCGCCCGCTTCAAGCTGGGCAGCCCCCAGTCAATAAGGTGTTGTCCCGCCAATGTCTGCTTTCCCCATTGGGTGCATGGGGATTAGGGTCAAACCCGAACTGTGGACAGAAAATTTTGCACCAAGCAATTATCGAAAAAATAGAAATAAGTAAACTCTCAGATTGGGATGCTGGAACGTCCGGACTATGTTGACTGGATTATCCGAAAACCTACAGGATGTAAACGATGTAAGGAAGACAGCCATAATTAATGATGAGCTTAAACGACTTCAGGTGGATATAGCTGCACTTCAGGAAACGCGTCTGGCGGGCTCTGGAACGGTGAGCGAGAAGGACTACACATTTTATTGGCAAGGTAAAGATCTTAATAAAGCTAGAGAACACGGAGTAGGTTTTGCGGTCAAAAAATCGCTAACTAAAATAGTTGAACCAGGCGAGAATGGATCAGAACGCCTGTTAACGCTCCGCCTGCAAACTAGCACAGGTCCCATCACCCTTGTCAGTGTGTATGCTCCTACTCTGTACTCTGCCTCAGAAGCTAAAGATGAGTTCTACGAGAATCTAACAGCAATTATCAAAAGCATACCTAGGCAAGAACAGCTTGTTCTCCTTGGTGACTTAAACGCTAGAGTGGGTGCCGATAATGTTTCATGGCCTTCATGTCTGGGCAGGTTTGGTATTGGCAAGATGAATGAAAATGGACAACGGCTCTTAGAGTTGTGCGTCCACCATGACCTCTGCGTGACCAACACCTAATTTCAGACAAAACCCCAGCATAAGGTGTCATGGAGACACCCACGATCCAAGCACTGGCACCAACTTGACCTGATTCTCGTCAGAAGGCCACTCCTCAGGTCTGTGCTCTCCACGCGCTCGTACCATAGTGCAGACTGTGATACAGATCACTCCTTGGTTTGCTGCAAAATCAGAGCACAACCAAGAAAACTCTATCGTGTCAGACATGAAGGGAAACCATGCATTGATACCAGCAAGATGTCAGACCCTTTCATGATCGCTCAATTCACTGCGACCTTCGAGAAAGTGCTCAGTAGTCCTCAGCATGGTGATACTATTACAGAGAACTGGGAGCATCTACGGAACACCATTCAAAGTACTGCACTTGCCACCTTTGGTAAGAAAACGGCAAAGTCAAATGACTGGTTTGATGCTTCATCAGATGTGATGGCACCTGTCATTGAAGCTAAGCGCAGTGCTATGAATGAATACAAACGTTCACCGAGTGCCAGAACCCTACAGATCCTGAGGGCTACGAGAAGCAAAGTTCAACAAACTGCTCGACGCTGTGCAAATGACTACTGGCTCCAGCTCAGTGAGAGCATCCAGATCGCAGCGCAAACAGGCAACATTAGACAAATGTATGACGGTATAAAGAAAGCACTTGGCCCCCATAAAAGTAAGACGGCACCGCTAAAAACCATCAGCGGAGAGAAGCTAACTGATAAGGGTAAGCAGATGGAGAGGTGGGTCGAGCACTACTCTGAGCTTTACGCTAGAGACAATACCGTTACGCCTGCAGCCCTTGATGGTGTCAACAGTCTGCCAACTATGGAGGAGCTGGATGCCGAACCAACATTAGAGGAACTCAGCAAGGCCATTGATAGCTTGGCCTCTGGCAAAGCACCAGGCAGGGATGGGATTCCTCCTGATTTAATCAAATGCTGTAAGAGCACGCTATTACATCCCCTGCATAGGATGCTGTGCCAGTGCTGGGAAGAGACAACTATTCCTCAAGACATGCGAGATGCCAAGATTGTAACACTGTATAAAAATAAAGGAGACAGAAGTGATTGCAATAACTACAGAGGCATCTCTCTTCTTAGTATTGTTGGTAAGGTTTTTGCCAAAGTCATCTTAATGCGACTACACAAGTTAGCTGAGCGCATATATCCAGAGTCACAGTGTGGATTCCGAGCTGGCAGATCAACAACAGACATGATCTTCTCTCTCCGCCAGCTTCAGGAAAAATCAAGAGAGCAGAAAAGGCTTTTATATATCGCCTTTATAGACGTCACAAAAGCATTCGACCTGGTTAGTAGGGATGGACTCTTTAAAATCCTCCTGAAAATAGGCTGCCCTTCTAAAATGCTGGAAATGATAAAGTCATTCCATGACGGCATGAAGGGAACAGTCCAATATGCTGGAAGCACGTCACAGCCCTTTGATATACGAAGTGGCGTTAAACAAGGCTGTGTTCTGGCTCCGACCCTCTTCGGAATCTTCTTTGCCTTACTCTTGAAACATGCATTCAGAGATGCAACTGAAGGAATATGCCTTCACACTAGGTTAGATGGCCGTCTGTTTAATCTTTCAAGGCTGAAGGCAAAAACAAAAATCAGTAGGGTCACTATAAGAGACTTGTTGTTCGCTGATGATGCTGCAGTCGTCACTCAAAGCCAACAGGAGCTTCAGAGCTTGATGAATCGCTTCACTAAAGCATGCAAGGACTTTGGCCTCACAATAAGTCTAAAGAAAACGAATGTGCTGAGTCAGGATGTGGGTGCTGCACCAGTTATCACTATCGATAACTATGAATTGGCAGTGGTGCACCACTTCACATACCTAGGGTCTACCATCAATGACAAACTCTCACTGGATACAGAAATCGACAGCCGCATTGGCAAAGCTGCAGCTACCTTTGCCCGCCTCACATCGCGTGTTTGGGGAAACTCTAAACTCACAATGAAGACCAAAGCTGAGGTATATAATGCCTGCGTCACCAGCACACTCCTATATGGCAGCGAGACCTGGACGACCTATGCTAAGCAAGAAAGAAGGCTCAATACCTTCCATTTGCGGTGTCTACGCCGCATCCTCGGCATCTCGTGGAAAGATAAAGTGACAAATGTCGAGGTGTTGTCACGTGCTGGCCTTCAAAGTATGTATACGCTTCTTAGACAGCGCAGATTTCGCTGGCTTGGCCATGTTCGCCGCATGGAAGATGGTCGCATCCCAAAAGATATCTTCTACGGACAATTAGCAGATGGCAAGAGAACAGTTGGGCGACCACAGCTGAGGTTCAAAGATGTGTGCAAGAGAGATATGAGGGCACTGGACATGGATCCAGCAACATGGGAGGATGAAGCTGCCGATCGCACTAAGTGGCGATGCTATTTACGGCGCCACCTCAGATTGGGCGAAGAGAGGCTCACACAAGAAGCAGAGGTGAGGAGAAAACGTCAAAAGGAGCACCAGGAAAATAAGCAGCTGAGGGCTGTCACCTCAGGGGCGCATTCCCATAGTCAGTTATGACTGAAGGGGCTATTATTACTATTATTAATATAAGTTAATAATTTTTGCACGAGTGAGAGAGAATGGCAGACTTGGCAAAATTTAGATCTGCTGCAGTGCAGGCGGCAAAAGACTTTGGCCTGAGTGGGGACGCGATGATTCAGTATGTAACTACTGAATGTGATAAATTTATTGATAGGGAAGATAGGAGGTTAGCTGAAGAAAGAAGATTACAAGCAGAAAATGAAGCTAAAAGAGTACAGTTAGAGGCTGATAGGGAGGTTAGGAAATTAGAGGCTGAAAGCGAGGCAGAGGAAAGGAGATTGCAAATGGAAGCAGATTACAAACGATTGCAAAGAGAACATGAGTTAAGACTAAAAGAAATGGAACTTCAAGGACATATTCCAGATAATGGAAGCAGCCCAACTACCTCTGACACTAGTGTAAGTCAGGGTGCCTCCAACTCAGCCATGAATTTTCATTTAGACCCTTTTGTGGAGAAAAAAGATGATATCGAGTCCTATCTCAGTAGATATGAAAGACTAGCTAGTAACTATGGGCTAGAGAAAGAAAAGTGGAGTCTAAAATTATCCCAAGGGTTGAGGGGAACATCTTATGGAGTTTTTTCAAAATTAAGTAGAGAAGATCAAGAAGATTATGACCTCCTAAAACAAGCATTGTTAGTCAGGTATGAGAAGAATGCTGAATTTTACAGAAAGAAGTTTAGAAATAGTAAGCTGATGACTGGAGAAACATACCACCAATTCTCGGCAAGACTAGAGACCTATTTGGAGAAATGGACTGCTCTGGTGAAAACCCAAGATCTGAAGGAAATGATTATGATGGAGCAGTTAAGAGAGTCCATGGCTTCAGATTTGAGAAAATTTCTCATGGAACAAGGTGCCGAGAGATTGGGGGAGGTTCTCAATGTTGCTGAGAGATATCAGGCAGAACAGAAAGAAGTAGCTGGTATTAGAAAGAAACAAACAGATAGTAATAAAACCCCACCAGACCAGGATGATTATAACAACAGGGATCAACCACCTAGATTTAAACAAAGTTATAATAGGCCAAGATTTGATCATAGAGACAGAAACCCTCAGGTAAATGAAAAGAAACCCTACAGACCAGAAGGAAAATGGTGTAAAATATGTAGGATGCACAATCATAATACAATTGGATGTGGTAGGAAAGTTCCTCCCTATCACGTTGCATGCATGATAACAGTGGACAAGGGAAGGAAGAAACTGACAGACAGGCAGATAGATCTCCATCATCCCCCATCTGTGAAGAAGTAGTATGTAATGGTGCGAAAGTCAAGTGCCTTTACGATTCAGGTTTGGAATATGACTCAGTTGTGAGTGCAACCCTGGTGCACCTTGACCAGTATACCACAGACAAAGTGGAGATACAAGGGGCATTGAAGGATACAGCCACCATGACACTTCCCGTAGCCGAGATCAATGTCAAGACTAGGTACGTGGAAGGAGTGATTAGAGCAGCAGTGTGTGACGAACCTAATTACCCGCTGGTGTTAGGAAAGAGATATGTGTTTCTAGGGAGCCCTATAAAACCTGTGATCATGGCTACGCTCCAGGTCAGGTCGACTCCTAGTAAGGAGGAGGAACCACCACTAAATATTCATCCCAAACAGATGAAAAAAGGCCCAGGCAAAAGATAAAACTTTAAAACCTTGCTTTGGCAAATTGCCAAACACCCATAAAACCCCTAAGAAAGGACAATTTTATTTGAAGGAGGGACTGCTCTACAGGAAAGCTGGAGCAGGACCCAAAGGATATGGACAGTTAGTACTGCCATTGAGTTATAGGGAAAAGGTTGTGGCACAAGCACATGTTAATCCAGAAGGTGGACATCAGAAGATGGGTACCACCCGTCAAAGGACATCTGTGAAATATTTCTGGCCAGGCGTAGCTGCAGACATTGCAAAATTTGTGGAGGCCTGTGACCAGTGTAGCAAGGTACATTCCACACGTTGGAAAGAAAATAATAATCAGATGCTAGAAAAGCATTGTGGAGAACATGGGCCTAAAAACAAAAAGGGAAATAAAAATGATAAGGTAGATGTAGTGGATAAGATGGCACTTTTTCACAAACAGTCTTCCAATAAAACATTTAAAATGGCAACTCTGCGTATGGCACAAGGAGTAAAAATAAACACAGACCAGTCCCACCCAACACAATGTAGATCGGAATTCCTGGAACTGTCTAAAAATAGAAATGAGGTTAATGGGCCAGCCTTGAAACTGAAACTGCGGGGAAACCCCAGAAGAAGAGTTAGGAGCGGGCGTTTGAGCAATTGGGAAAATGTTCAGCTCGCATCACAATACGGCTATTAAGTAGAATTATGAAGGGCACCGGCGACAGTTAACCGACCCTGTACAGTCCATTGGAAGTATTGTACGGACATTGGATTGAGATCACCCATATTATAGCGAATGCTAAAGGGCGAATTGATTCTTGATGCAGGAAGTCATTTCCCCATATTTATATGATATTAATTCACCAGTGCCGTTGGGCGGAGAAAAACAGCTGGTGAATATTGCCTTTATCTGAATGGCAATTTAAAGAGTCATACATAAATAGTAAAAGGGTAATACCAGATTCCGTCAAGCCTGAGCTCAGACCAATGGATGGCTGTGATCATTTCGGAGGGGCACATTGAATTCATATGTTGCTTGTTGGGATTGAAAATACTCCGAGTGTTTTATCCAGGCTGATGAGGAAATTACTGGATCCCCTACATAACTCTGCTATCACCAAATTTATAGATCTCCTCCTCATAAATATTGCAACCTTGAGGAACATCTAAAACCCCTGGACATGTCATGGAACAAACTCAGAGTAATGGTGAATATTGATTGATAATCAGCATGGGCCAGGCAGTAGCACCTGGAGCTGTTTTATTAACATAAAATGAAATATATTCTTGGATTGCAGAGGTCTGAGGCAAATTTCTGGAGTAGTGCCTACTTTGAATTGACCCCCCCCCCCCCCCCGCAGGAAACCAGGATAATACTAAAGCAGAGTAAAGTCACTCTGACATAATTTGAACGTGATTGTCATACAGATATGAAAGCTGCACTAGTGGTTCACGCTTTTCTAACGGGGGAGATATGTAGTGAAGTGAATCTGTGTGACACCACGCTCAAATTCCCCGCTTCAAAACTAACTAACATATTTCTAAATCTATAAATAACTAATGTATTTGAAATTTGTCTGAGGGCCCAGTCAAATTTACCGCGAACAATTTAACTAGAGTATTTGAATTTTCTAAAAAAACAAGTTAAAAGTTACCACCCACACACACCCACCCCAAAATTTATCGAAGAGCATAGTACAAAATTAACAACCAATCAAATCATTACCTCTTTTTTGTAAGGACAAGAAAATTTTGGGTGAAGTGGAAATAATGCCTATTTTGTGTTTTTGACCGAACTTAGATAATTTATTTCTCCATAACTAAAGATAATAAAAAGGAAAGGGATATCTTGAATTATAGCGCTGATATTGTTTAACACATAAACATAAAGGTTCTCTCATAATAAAATTATCTTAACTTAGTAAAATTTAATTTAGTAATATTTTCATATCAGGGTAAGGTCACATTTAATTACTTAAAAATTACCCAGATGAAAATGCAAAAGAATAATTAAAGGAAAAGTATATGCAACGATAGGGAGGAATTGGCCGTTTAATTATCACTTTTGATAATTAAAATCGGACCATAAATAACTAAGATATATAATACACACATTTGGTCAGATTAGACAAACACGCTTAAAACTGCTCAATTCTACAGCCTCGGAAATAGTTAACCTTTTGAACTCGTCATCTGATTGGTTGGGTGTAGTTTGATAAAAATTAACAACTTCTTGTAAGTTCTGCCATTAAACCATAAGCTTCCATACCGAGCTGACATATACTGAAAGAGACAGAAGGACAAGCCTTTGCCGTCTGTACTGTGAGCTCAGTGCTCGAGCCCTTTTCTGCCTGTCAGCTTGTGTGTGTGAATATTCTTTACTTGAGGGTAAGACAGATAATTTTTTTTGCCTATTTTATTAACCTAAATAACAGGCTGTATGTGCCATATATTTTGTTTCGATACTGTCGCCGGGAGATGTTTTGTGTCACTACGACCTAAGTAGGAATGTGTCTATAGCAGGCTTATTCGGAGTGAAAAATGTGTAAAATGGTTGCCAATTGGCATTACAAATTTGCGACTGTAAGTGCAGTATTAATAAATTGATATTGGCTTTTGGAGTGACACCTTGTTCAAATATCATATGAAAACATGTAAAGAATGTTATAATGAAGTAATCAACAGGTCACAAGCTATATTGTACACATCATGATTATTGTATGGAAGACAAACAATGTACGAGGGACATTGGCTTTGAATCAACACTGAAGAAGAGTGATTACACGAAACTGATTGTAGACAACGGAATGTAAGGTCTGGTGCGACTTGTTAGCACAAATGGCTGATTTGGTAAGTTTTAGTATTGATTAGGTGTGAAATTGATAGAGTCAGGCTCTACATAGGATGGATTGTCCTTCTTATTCCAGGTTGTATTACGAAGTACCTCGTTGCTGCAGTAAACTAAAAAGAAGAACGTGTGGGAGTTGAGCGCTCTGAATACAAGTGGAGCTAGACCCCCTATCTTCAGCCAGGAGTCACATGTTGGTGCTCCTGACTATTATCATCAGAACAGCAGCAGTACAATAATAAAGATAAGTCCTTTAGTAAGGCAAATGACGCTTCATCCAAAGCTCTTCCACCGAAAAAAACTTACCATTTAGAATGATGACAATAGCAGACCCTGTAGTGTAGAACCAACAGCAGTAGAATTAATTTTAACTGGAACTGTGTGTGTGCAGATATTATTGTAACCAAGTTATAATAATGGAACAGAATTTCCAAGTTATTTATTTTCTCATGTAAATATAAAGTTCTTGATTTTGAAAAGAAAAGTACTGACCCAAAAAGATTGAGGTTCAGTACCATTAAATTGTATATATATTTTCAGACAGTCTTGCTTACTTACTTTTCATTAAAGTTCTGTTTGCAATTAATCATTAAGTATAATAAATACATTCCCCTAGACCCGTAGCTAAATCAATTTGGGATCAGAAGAGGTAGCAGTAGGGACTCAGAGTACATCATCATCATCTTCTCTGAGAACTTGCATAGCTTGACCCCACTTTGATGTCTATACACCATTACTCTTTTCAGAGAAGGGGTATTACTTTTAAGACCAGTTGTAAAGGGCAATTTTTACCATCTTGCAATATAATACATTTATATTCTTATTATGTTCGCAAATATTTTGTAAGCAAAGTATTTCCTTTTTTAAGTGCTTAAGGAGAAGTCATTTTCGGGTTGCTTCCCTTGAAAATAGTTCTGTCATCTTCGATCGGACTCCGCAGACGACTCTAGGCCTACTGTGATTTATTCTGTGGCTGGGTAGGAATAGATTGTTCTTGCTTCAGTATATCTATGGCCTGAATTTATACGTAGTGTTTGTATGAGTAGGACGAGTCTGTCTTATATATGGATATCTTTGCATTTCTAAGTCGAACTAATTTGGTTGTCGCTAGAAAAGGTCAAAGGCTATGCAGCGGAAGTATCGCTAGCAAGGGGTGTGATCCATGGCTGTCATCCTGTGAGGATGCCGAGTTTTGTTGTAGCAGGCTTTTTGCCGAAATAGTGATCTTTATATGGATGGGGAAAAGTGATAATCATTTAGACATGTTGTATGTACTTTACCCCAGTGTTTATTCTCTTTTGCCAAGGAATGGCAAAGTTATATTTCGCATAAAAAGGTAAAACCACAATTTATTATGAACTTGGGCTTCGCCATCGTTGTTGATAAGCAGATGCACAGTGGTACTTTTAAAAAAAGAATATCCATTCAAAGGAAGAAGACATTCCTATGTATCAGCACTGGATTGTATGATATTATTCAATTACCTCTATGAGAGAACCTATGAAGAAATGAGGACATTTAATGAATGACTAATTTTGGTCTATATTCTATAGTGAGTGAAGCTCACGAGAGAGAGAACAGCCATGTTGAAATTCATATACTTTGTATTTATCGAGTGAGAAAAAAAGGGATGCCTGTACTATCGCTCGATGAACCAAGAGATCACTGCTACATGTGAGAACCCATGTCTGGGATTCCTATATTATGAAATATATATATATTGAACTTTACGTGAAGGAATATTCGCTAGACGAGGTTAGGTCTAGGAGCCTTCCTATGTATTGGTTATGGTCTGACGTGCCCAGTCAGTAAAGCCAGATGATTTACATGATGGAACGCTGAATGCTTATTTACGAATGCTCCATTATGATATTTGCCAAGCATGAATGCTAACTTAAGATGATATTCCTGTGATCAACATTATGCTGTCTATGTCGACATTTGTTCCTGTAACCATACACGTACTGTCCAAGTGTGCGTCCCATTAAATGTTATAAAAAAAACCACCGTAGTTCCAGTACTTCTTGAATTCGAACAGTGTGAGTATGAGTGATGTACTACCAACCTGTCAACTCTATCGAATCATTCTACCATTCGCGTACTGACATTCAGATACACACTCATTGTTTACACTCACATTCTTGTCGGAGCCTCATCACGTTCCAGGACAAGATGACCTGTATGACCAAAACTGTGCTGGGTTTGATGAGTTGACAATCGTTACACTTTACTACACCAGTCCCAACATCTACATTTATCCACTGGTGGACATTCACATCATTTAACAAATAAAGCATGATTCAACAACCAGTAGCCAGTATGAGTTAACAACTACACACAAAGAGTTTAACAACTGGTGTGCCAGCTTCCTGGGTCAACCTGCACAGTGACCATATTGAGAAGTAAACTACTGAGACCAGACGTTCCTTGGGGTCTGTTACGACACACAAATACATCAGCAGTACAACTCTACAGTGATGTCAGCGTGACCTGTCCTGTCGAGAGTATGCAGTAACTAGGTCAGGGTTTGTTGACATTTGGTTCGTTGGACATTTGCCATACAACTGACAGTGTTACACAGCAAGCTTGGTTGAAACATAGAACATTACACATCAGGACGGGAGAATATTTGACAGTGTTTGCGAAAGAAAATGTTATTGAACTGAGAAGTCCTACATTGATTGTTATCATTCAAATCAACGATGGAGCTTCTATTTCTGTGTTGAATTTAAAATAATTAGACCAGAAGTATTTGTTTAATAAAGTACCACAGTACTGTACTATTAGGCAGTGTAACTGAGCCTTCATTCCAACACATTCTTTCTGCAACACTCTATTTACATCATATTGCCATACTATTTATGCATTTATGTATTTATGTTTAACTATTTATATGTGATATTTGTTTGTATCCAGCGGGTTGTTGTTTCGGTTGGGCGGTGTCACACAGCAGAGTATCCCACGTAATAGAGGGTCTGATGTGTGCGTTTCTATAGGTGCAATTTTCTTCATTGAAAATTTGCTGCGACAGCTGTTGCTATTAGTGTTAGCTGTGAAGTCTGTACTCATTGTTGTTTTTTGTAATATTCCTCTGTTCTTTAGTTTGTTTTGATTTGTTTGTAATTTGTTGGTCTACCCTATTCTATCTTTCAGTTCTATTCTCAATTTATATTATATACTGTGGCGTTATTTGTATTTGTTATCCTCTTGCGGTTTATCTTTTATTGTTTTTCCCATTTGATTTATTTCATTTCCGCAAATGTTTTCATGTTCTTCTGTATAACTGTTTTGTTTTGTGCCTGATCGACATACACTATTTAAAATATAGTTGATCATATAAATTGATGTACAAGAAGCAACTCATAGTTAATTGCTATTACTAAAGGTACACAGTTGATGATATAAAACACTATTTCTGGTGCACTGCACTTATATTATAGAGTGAACCAGCAACTTATAGCTGTTATTATATAAGGATTTATACAAGACCTTTGTAAGGCTTGTTTCCCACAGTGATTGGGATAGTTAAGTACTATTTTTCCACAGGTTAAAAAGTTATCATACAAAGGTCTTTGATTAAGACTAAGAAAGTGAATTTATTTACTTTTGCAAATTACTGATCTTATTAGACAAGATGTCTACCTTAGATTATTTTATCACACAAGGCAGGGCTCTTGATATGACTGGTCAGCAATTAGAACAATGGGCAGTTGCTCAATATGACAAAGCATTAGCTGCAGAAGAGAGAAAACTTGCTGCTGCTGCTGAAGAAAGAAAAGCATTGATTGAAGAAAAGAAATTAGCAGCTGAGGAAAAAAAATTACAAAGAGAGGATGAGCAAAAGAAATTGCAGATACAGACTGATGAAAAAAGATTCCAGATGGAAATGGAAAAAGAGAAAAGAAAAGATGAGGCTGCTGCTGAAGAGAAAAAATTACAAGCTGCTACAGAAGAGAGAAGATTACAAGCTGAAGCTCAAGAAAAAAAAAAAGCAATAAGAGAACATGAACACCAAAAAGAACTTTTAGCATTTGAGTTAGAAAAGTTAAAGTTAACAAACATAAGTAATGTTAATCAAGCATCTAGTGGTAATGGTAAACCCTTTACTTACAAGGTCAAGGTACCAGCGTTCAACCCTTCCAGTGATGACATAACATTCTGGCTAAACAGATTTGAACGCTCGTGTCGAGCACATAATGTGGACAAATCACAATATGCTAACCAGTTATCAGAAAATCTGAAAGGTGATTCTCTGACTAGTTTAAGTTTGGTTGAAGAGGCTGACAAAGATAACTATGATGTTATTAGGGCAGCCTTGTTAAAGAAGTATCAGTTGTCTGAAGAGGGTTATCGGAAGTTGTTTAAGACAATGGAGCCTGAGGCAGGTGTAGAATTCTCAGAATTCATTGCAAGAACACGTCTTACATTTGATCGTTGGATTGAGCTATCCAAAACAGAAAAGACTTATGAAGCCCTTATGGACTTGATACTCAGAGACAAGATTATGTCAAGTATAAATAAACCTTTCCTCGAATTCTTACATGAGCGTAAACCTAAGTCTCTAAAAGAAATGGAACAGTATTGTACCCAATACGTCACTGCACATCCGGACGTAGCTATTAGCAACAGTAAGGTTAAAGAAGGTATGCCAGTTGCTTCTGCAACACCATACAACCCTAATCACTCTCACAAATTCCAAGGACCTCAAAATAGGTTTAATAAAAAAGGTAACTATTACAGTTATCAGAACCAAGGTAACCAATCATTTCAGGGTTCTTCTTCGAATACCTGGAGAAGAGCTGACAGCCCTCGATTCAGGGGTGGTCATAATTACAGGAACTTTCGCAAAGGAAGTCATTCTAGAAACTATCCAAGTTTTCCTTCATGGAGACAACAGGATCATAATTACCGAGATACTCATTATAATGAATATGATGATAGTAACCAAAGGAGCTATGATTCAAACCCGAGTAGAGGTTATAATAGTGGAAACAATGATAAGTACAGAGGCAATAATAACAGAGGTAGAGCACAATTCAAAAAACATAAAGCTCATTACCAGGCGAACTCTGCACAGCAAGAGTCCCACGAAGCCTATAAACAAAATAAAGATAATGATGACTCTAATAATATGGCATGTGCCGCTTTTGATTTTGGGAGAGCATCTCAGTGCCCCCAATGCAAAACATTATTTGAGCCAACCACAGTGTCTACTTTAAGCTGTGGCCATCCTCTTCCCGCTCTTCCTGCGTCAATCGCGCATGATGGGAGAGGTTCTCTTGTCTTACACAAAGGTTTAGTAAATGACAATCCAGTCTCAGTACTTTTTGATTCTGGATGCACAACTATTGGGGTTAGGCAGTCACTCATAGATCCTTCTCATTCTACAGGCAAAGTAGTCAAATGCGTAACATTTGGCGGCACCATAGAGAAATACTCTACCGCTATCATTAGGATTGCTACTCCTTTCTTCACAGGAGATGTACACGCATGTCTTTTGCCGGATCCGATCGCTGATCTTATCATCGGTCGCATTCACGGAGTCAAAGAATGCACTCCGGAGCAAATTTCCGTTTGGGAAAATCAAAATATGCAATCTGCTAATGCAGTAGTCACTAGAGCTCAAGCTCTCAATATGCCTGAAACTTCATCTGTTGAAGATAATGAAGTGCATAACCGAGATGATCCCTTGGTAATTTCTCGTGACTCGTTTATAAAACAACAAGAAGAAGATCCGACTCTTAAGAAATTCTTCACTCTTGTAACAAAAGGTGATCCGAATAAAGATTCAAATTGTAAATCTTGGATTACAATGAAGAATGGCGTACTTGTACGTATGGTGCAAGACTCCACTAAGTCAAGTCATTCTCAGATTCTTGTACCCAAGAATTTGAGAGTTAAGATCTTACAACATGCACACGACTCTCAGTGTGCTGGTCACATGGGTTTTTCCCGTACTAAGTCAAGAGTTCTTGCGGCTTTCTTTTGGCCTTTTGTGAACAAGGACATACGGATCTATTGTCGATCCTGTAAAGTATGTCAAGAAGTCAAATCCAAAGGTCCTCGTCATGCTGCGCCTATTCAGGCTGCAGATATTCCTATTCGTCCATTCCAGAAAATGGCGATAGACATCATTGGTCCATTCAAGATCAAATCTGCTAGAGGACATCAGTTTATCTTAACGTGTGTAGACATGTGCACACGTTGGCCAGAGGCTATCCCTCTAAAGAGCATTACTACTACCGCTGACATTGCAGATGCTCTTTGGCTTATATTTTCTCGGCTGGGATTCCCCGGAGAAATATTATCAGATCATGGCACCCAACTGATATCGGATACCATGTCTCAAGTAATGTCTACTCTACAGATAGAGAGATCTTTGAGTAGCATCTATCATCCTATGTCCAATGGGATGGTCGAGCGACTAAATAGAACACTTAAGAACTTATTAGGGAAGATAACTGAGGATCATCCTCAGGATTGGGATAGGGTTTTACCCGCGGCCCTCTTCGCGTACAGAGAGGTCCCCAATGAACATACAGGGTTTTCGCCCTTTGAACTTGTCTTTGGCGCGCGACCGCGCGGCCCAATGTCTTTGCTGCATGATCTTATAACAGCTGACAATATTGACGATGACACAAAATCTTCTTACGAGTATGTCATCGCGCTGAGACAAAAGATTATCGAAGCATGCAAATTGGCAACGTCCTCTTCTGAATTTGCTAAGCAGAAGGCAAGACAATTTGCTAATAAGAAGAGAACTTTACGACAACTTTGTCCTGGTGACAAAGCATTTGTTTTGCTACCTTGTCGTGAAAATAGACTCCTTATTAGTTGGAAAGGTCCGTACGATATAATATCGAAAATTTCAGATGTTGACTACATCGTCGATATTAACGGGAAGCATAAAACCTTCCACATCAATATGCTTACGGAGTTCCATGAACGTCCTGACTATTTACAGCCTATTTTCCAGGCAACGGACGATTCTCATGTCAAACATGGTCATTACTCATCACTGTCTGTAATACAGGATGAGGAAACAAGTTTTTCGGATGTTAATCTCCCGCTTCCAATGATCCCACTTCATTCTAGTGAATCATGGAAAGACGTTACTGTTTCTCCTGATTTGTCTCTAGGAGAACGGCGACAAGTTTCGTCTATGTTACAAACATTTCAGGATGTCCTCACTGACATCCCTGGACAAACTCATGTCATTGAGCATGACATTGTTCTAACTGAACATACTCCAATTAGGGTTAGGCCTTATCCTATCCCTATACATTTCCAAACACAGGTTGAAAAGGAGTTGGATGAAATGATAGATTTACAAATAATCGAACCATCCACTTCTGCATATTCTTCGCCGATGGTTATTGTTCGAAAAAAAGACAATAACATACGTCTTTGCGTTGACTATCGCAAATTGAATCAAGTTACGAAGTTCGATGCTGAACCTATGCCTTTACTAGAAGAGTTACTTACTCGTCTTTCTAAATCGCATTTTTTCACTAAACTTGATTTGTCTAAAGGATATTGGCAAGTTCCATTATCCGAACGCGCCAAACCTCTTACCGCTTTCTCTACTCCCAGAGGCCTTTTCCAATGGAATTTTATGCCTTTCGGCCTTATGAACGCACCAGCTACATTTGTACGCATGATGCGTCGAATCCTATCGTATCGGTCAGATGTCATTGCTTATCTAGACGACATCTGTCTTTTCAGCGATACTTGGGAAGATCACTATTCAGGGTTAGTTGAATTATTATCAACTCTGCGTGAGTATAACCTGACAGCAAAACCATCTAAAGCTTGTATTGGCTTTAGCGAAATTGCTTTCTTAGGCCATCGAGTAGGTCACGGTTTCTTGAAGACAGAAGACCATAATATCACTAAGATACTTAACATCTCTATCCCTAGGACTAAAAAGCAAGTGCGAAGTCTTTTAGGTCTCATACAATTTTATGGACGTTTCATTCCGAATCTGTCCTCTATCATGGCACCTCTCTCTACACTATTAAAGAAAGGGTCGCCTAACATGGTTCACTGGTCTCATGAATGCCAATCTTCACTAGAGAAGATCAAAACTATGTTTTCATCACCACCTATTTTAGTGTTACCTACAACAGATAAGACATTTGTTCTTCGTAGTGACGCTTCATCCACTGGGATTGGAGCGGCACTAATGCAAGAGTACTCTGGAACTCTGCATCCTGTAATGTACATATCCAGAAAACTTAATGCTGCAGAAAGGAATTACTCGGTTTTAGACCGTGAATTATTGGCAATGGTTTGGTCAATTCTCAAACTCCAAAGATTCCTTCTGGGCGCGCATTTCGTAGTGGAAACTGACCAAAAAGCTCTTACGGCTATCCAAAGTAAGAACTTGAAGAGCTCGAGATCAACTCGATACGCAATTGCTCTTCAACCTTTTCATTTTTCGGTACGAGCTATCCGTGGTTCAGAAAATGTGATGGCGGACATTCTGTCCAGATGCCCACATGATGCCACTTAACTGTTAAATATTGGATCTTTTTAATATGTATAACTTTACAACAGTTATTTTTTGTTTCTTTACTAAGATACACATTTGTAATTTAATAATAGAATGATGGTATCGCTACTTAGCGGTTTATTGATGTTAATTCACCGCTGTTCTTTGATGATTGTTTCTTCATAAATCATAAATTTAAGATTGTAGTGTGAATTTTTGGTATGCATTGTATAATTAACAGAATTGTATTATACGTACATCACACCTTCCTGGAAACATTTATTCGTAGGGAAACAATTTCTCTCAGATTTTGAGATATATATTCTCACCGGTCATATTGGGAATTATAGTTATTCCTGATATTTTCATCTGCGCAGTATTCTTGCGTTGTGAGCCTATTCTACGGTGCTCCTAGATGTATTTAAAAAAAAAATTTTTTTTTTTTTTTCCCGGGAGGTGTGGTAAGACTGTAAAGGGCAATTTTTACTATCTTGCAATATAATACATTTATATTCTTATTATGTTCGCAAATATTTTGTAAGCAAAGTATTTCCTTTTTTAAGTGCTTAAGGAGAAGTCATTTTCGGGTTGCTTCCCTTGAAAATAGTTCTGTCATCTTCGATCGGACTCCGCAGACGACTCTAGGCCTACTGTGATTTATTCTGTGGCTGGGTAGGAATAGATTGTTCTTGCTTCAGTATATCTATGGCCTGAATTTATACGTAGTGTTTGTATGAGTAGGACGAGTCTGTCTTATATATGGATATCTTTGCATTTCTAAGTCGAACTAATTTGGTTGTCGCTAGAAAAGGTCAAAGGCTATGCAGCGGAAGTATCGCTAGCAAGGGGTGTGATCCATGGCTGTCATCCTGTGAGGATGCCGAGTTTTGTTGTAGCAGGCTTTTTGCCGAAATAGTGATCTATATATGGATGGGGAAAAGTGATAATCATTTAGACATGTTGTATGTACTTTACCCCAGTGTTTATTCTCTTTTGCCAAGGAATGGCAAAGTTATATTTCGCATAAAAAGGTAAAACCACAATTTATTATGAACTTGGGCTTCGCCATCGTTGTTGATAAGCAGATGCACAGTGGTACTTTTAAAAAGAATATCCATTCAAAGGAAGAAGACATTCCTATGTATCAGCACTGGATTGTATGATATTATTCAATTACCTCTATGAGAGAACTATGAAGAAATGAGGACATTTAATGAATGACTAATTTTGGTCTATATTCTATAGTGAGTGAAGCTCACGAGAGAGAGAACAGCCATGTTGAAATTCATATACTTTGTATTTATCGAGTGAGAAAAAGGGATGCCTGTACTATCGCTCGATGAACCAAGAGATCACTGCTACATGTGAGAACCCATGTCTGGGATTCCTATATTATGAAATATATATATATTGAACTTTACGTGAAGGAATATTCGCTAGACGAGGTTAGGTCTAGGAGCCTTCCTATGTATTGGTTATGGTCTGACGTGCCCAGTCAGTAAAGCCAGATGATTTACATGATGGAACGCTGAATGCTTATTTACGAATGCTCCATTATGATATTTGCCAAGCATGAATGCTAACTTAAGATGATATTCCTGTGATCAACATTATGCTGTCTATGTCGACATTTGTTCCTGTAACCATACACGTACTGTCCAAGTGTGCGTCCCATTAAATGTTATAAAAAGACCACCGTAGTTCCAGTACTTCTTGAATTCGAACAGTGTGAGTATGAGTGATGTACTACCAACCTGTCAACTCTATCGAATCATTCTACCATTCGCGTACTGACATTCAGATACACACTCATTGTTTACACTCACATTCTTGTCGGAGCCTCATCACGTTCCAGGACAAGATGACCTGTATGACCAAAACTGTGCTGGGTTTGATGAGTTGACAATCGTTACACTTTACTACACCAGTCCCAACATCTACATTTATCCACTGGTGGACATTCACATCATTTAACAAATAAAGCATGATTCAACAACCAGTAGCCAGTATGAGTTAACAACTACACAAAGAGGTTAACACACATGGTGCATGGTGTGAGGATTCTCCTAGAGGAAGGAAAGGTGAGTCAACAACCCATATTTATTTAGATTTTCTCTAGGCCGCGTCATAACCTTCTTTCACAGAAGATTTCTTCCTCTTTTGCATGCTCGAGTTGAATTATTAAAAAATTTTTTCGCTAAGGTTGACATGTCCATTTTGAATTTTTTTTGAATTTTTATTTTTTTAGTTGAAAATGATTACTCTACAGGATTGCTAAGCTTCAAACCCACACCTCCTTAATCGCCTCCTACTACATGTGTGGAAGGGTCAATTGTTACTATTCTTTGCTTTTTTTTTGAGCACCGATATACGCAGGCATAGATTGATCAACCAGTATTCATGTATACATACCTATGCACAATGTATGTAAGCCTTATATGTATTTCTCAGACACATTCTCAGTCCATTCGTGTAAACTTCAAGCACGTGTTAGATCTACCTCTTGTCCTGTCAGAAGCAGAAAGACATATTAAAAATTGCCTTAATTTATGTTTGATTCTCAAATTCATTATATCATTTGTTTATTTTTTAATGCATTAAGATTTGTGTTCACTTTCTTGTCTTAATTTGGGCGTAAGTTACACTGTGCCGCAGTCTTCACCTCGGCTGCGATAACTGCGGCCTTTCGGTCCGGCACATCTGATTTCAGCAAGCAGTTTTATTCGGGTTTGCTATTCTTAGCCTTTGGTTGTCCTCAGGCTCCCGACGAAGCAGCGGGTGGTTTGAAATCAGAGTTTTCCTTCTCCTAGACAAGTTACCATTCAAGGCTTACGAGCTTCATCTACCCGGGGCATTCTGGTTTGTGCAAAAGACTCACCCCTTGCCCCTGTCGCTCCATGATAGGACCGTAGTAGAAACATGAATTTCTCCAAACAAAATAAGGGAAAAGATATATGGTGACGAGAGAAACATGAGATGGATGTCGAACTGGATTATAGCTTGTATAGGAGAAGGAAAACTTCGATCTTCTTTCATTCTGCAGACATGGTCAAACCATCGTTATTGGGACTAGTCCACTTGGGTCTGCGGTGGCTAGATTTAGAGGTCATGAAAGAAAACAACAACACGATTACAAATTATGACTGTGTCACATTTTGGTTTTAGTGTTTTCTTATTAAAAAAAAAAAATTACATTGTGTACTTTGGCCTGGGCGAATGGTATCACAGCCGAAGAAAAGTCGAGCTTCATGACGACATAAGTACTTTTTTCTCACTCTCTCAAGCGCCCACTAGCCCTTAGCGCCTAGGGCAGTCGCTCCGGTTGCCTTGCCCATAGCACATACTGCCGTAGGGGAGTAACGTGTTAGCAAATTCACTATACTAGGTTTCAGCTTGATGATGTTGGGTGACTGGTAGATAGAGCGTGACACGACTACTAGGTTTCGAACCCAGTAACTTTGAATCGAGAAGCAAGCGCTCTACCAACTCTGCCAGGTGACTCTCTAGTGTAAAACTTTCACTACATATTTGCGTTCATCCCCACAGTTTATCGCCCCTGCCCGACGGTAAATGTGTGATTAAACACCGTCATTTATTTTATGCACTTTCTTCCACTATTTCGCACAATAGTTTATATGCGTGTCGTTAATTGTTAACATTTTCTCTGCTAACACTGGGTCCTATTACTATTGCGTGCTTGATCATAAGAACCCACGCGCAAGGCAATCGTATCACTCCGCTACTGCCTCGTCAACTCTAACAAAATTTTCAGCGTCTCTAAACTCACGAAACCAGGCCCATAAAGCGGAAGCTAATTACATTCTAAAACAAATCGCCAACACCTCTGTCGTGGCACAAGCAACCTGCTTGGTCGTGTCTATCACATTAATTCAAAATTTCGAAATTCTAATGAGGGGATAGAGGACACCTTTGGGGTTCAGACCTTATTCCCAGGAGCTCAGGGGGCGTTTCGCTTGCAGGACTATGCTTCCCTTGCGCCGGATCATAATTTCCTATTCTTTCCTGGTTTCTGTCTTGCTAGAATTCTCTAGAAACATTTTTGAAATTCATGCCAGATTTCCGTCAGAGTTAGAATTGAATAAGGGTAAGAGAACACGCTCAATTCTTTCTTTCTTTCTTTCTTTCTTTCTTTCTTTCTTTCTTTCTTTCTTTCTTTCTTTCTTTCTTTCTTTCTTTCTTTCTTTCTTTCTTTCTTTCTTTCTTTCTTTCTTTCTACGTTACCACTCAATAAATTGTTCCTCATTTGAAGGAACCTTAGCAAGAAAATGTCATCTCTATTTTATCTTTTATCACAGTTCTCCACTGCTACATTTTATTATTTTAGAATCTCATTATTGAAATAATCAGCATCATCATCATCATCATCATCATCATCATGCCATCTACTTCATCTTCTTTGATATCATCTTTCTTCTTGTTGATATCCTCATCTTCATCTTTTTCATCTTCTTCTTCGTAAACTCTCAGACGTCCACTTGAATGTTCTCAAAGAAAGCAGTAGTCAGTTTGAGGCTATTTGAATCCCCGTAAAGCTGTTCCACGAAAGGAACTGGCGTCGGCCATATGCTCTTTCTCTGTACCGCGTGTAAGGGGCAACTTTGAAGCAGATGTTCAGCAGTGTTAAGGGAACTTTTTGTAGCGAACTCCTTCCGCATTCCACTGCAGAATGCTGAGTGTTTTGTGAGCTTTGTCGGTAATTCTAGCCCTTTGACCTCTGTGTAGCCCAGCGGAACGCTACGGAGTTATTGACATTGTGCTTACGTAATGACGTCATCATGGAGCTGCATACGTTGTACTGTTTCGTTAGGCCTGTGGCCCAGTACATCCGATTTCAACGGCCATTTATGTCGGGTTGCCTTCCTTAGCCTTTGACTGTCCCCAGCCTACCTGCAAGGCAGCAGTGTGGTCTCACTTTCTGACTAGATTCTAAAACAACATGTAGAAAATCACTAACGTCAAAATTTAAGTCGCCATATTGGCAAGGGGAGACCATCTTTTTCATCATCTAAACCAGTGGTGGCCAAGCTAAGGTTGGCCGAGGGCCAGATTAGGGTAAAGGGTAACACCCGAGGGCCGGACCTATAAAATCCTTAGAAAATAACGTTCTGATATTTAGTTTTACATATATAATGAACCACGTACAGAAAGCAACGGCAAACTACTGTACTGCACATCTGCCAAGACATGTATACCATTCTTCTAACTGAAATTACTGTAAAAATAAATATAATGAATCTGTTGTTTTAATTTGTTTTATAATTTGTAATATGACATGTAATTAATTATTTTAAACATACATTTGTGTGTTATTTCATTGTGAAGAGTGTATCTTCAATCAACAATAAGAGGCCGGCCAAAACAGGTTGGCGGGCCGGTCAAAACTGGTTGGCGGGCCGGATCTGGCCCGCGGGCCGTAGTTTGGCCATCGCTGATCTAAACCATCTAATTTTTTTTTGTCGTCGCACTCGTTCTTTTCTTCGTCTTGATCGAAAGAGACGACGAAGGTGAGGGGTTTTTGCATGGGCCTGGCAACCTGACCATGTTAAATAAACTGCTACAGAAAAAGATGATCTCCATTAATTTTGTTATTGACTTATTGTTATCTAACTGTCGAGCTGTCCATTATTTTCTCTCTTATAATATCAACTGTAGGTTCTAATGACGATGTTTGTACTTCTCAACATATTTTATGTCATGTTTATAAGTAGTTAATGTTAATATGAGTGTGCTATTTTATTTTACTTACAACGTTGAATTCCTTGACATTAATGTGTAAAATGCATGTGAGAATAATTTTTTTTTTTTTTAATGTAAAACTTCTGCTTCGTTTTGGCGAGGCGCGTCCCGTTCAACCTAGTCGGTTATATTAGGGCGCATGTCCAAATATAAAAGACCCTTAGGTATGAGGTAATTATGTGAGAATAAATGAATTCAGTATGAAAGGTGAGAGAAAACAAGGGCAGAGTGTCAGACGGGCCTGGGGCCTGCGTGCCCAATTCTCAACACTTTGAAAATAAAGTTCGTTCATTCGTTCTCTCTTATTTCCATCTACTTCTTTATGCTTTCCTTATTTCCTACAACAACGAAAACAACAGCAGCAGCAACAGCAACAACAACTACTACTGCTGCTGCTACTACTACTACTATTACTACTGCTACTACTACTTCTACTACTACTACTACTACTACTTCCACTACAACAACTATAACTACTACTTCTTCTTTTACTGTTACCACGACTCCTCCTTATACTACTACCCCTACTACTAACTGTCACAGTGACTTAATTTATTTTACCATCTCGTCTCAATGTTATTACTCTTTAATGTTCTGTTTTCCTAGACATTTTGTATTTATTTTCTTTTCTACCTTCGTGGCAAAAATTTTTTCACCTTCTCAAACCCCACCCGCGGTTTGTTTACGTTTTGGCCTTCAGAATAAATTCGTACAGCGGTCAGCGAACGGTAACGTTACATCAACGCACCTGTGGTTCGTGTGACCAGAGAAACATTTCTGTTACGCTTATAGTGTTTGAACGAGCGAGAGACGGTTTCTGTGAAGACACGGCTCGTTAGCAGGGACCAATCTTCTGCGGTCGGTAAACGAGTTTGATCTCCGATTCAGGGGAAGAGACATCCGCTGTTAGGCGGTCTGTGTGGTTTTGCCCTTAGACGAGTTAGAGCATAAGATTATGTTTTTTTCTATCTGGGGAAATTTCTGGCGGCTGTTGTCTCTGATGTAGTCTCTAGAATAACCTTTGTCTTACTCTTTATTACGCATTACGCCGATACATCTGTAGAATCAGGCCATGCAGGTGTCCCGGGTAGCGTTGTTTGTAAACTATAAGACTAGAGAATTTTATTAAGTCAAACACACTCGTAAATATTTCCTGCCCGAGAGAGACCATCCTGAGATTCAGGCAAACATTAACACAGAACTAAATGTTTTTGTCTATTTCTTGGCATTTTCTCGGGGTGAGTAAACAGATCTTATAATATTATATTTTCATGTTAGCTTTTTTATAGATATCTGATAGGAATGTGACTTACTTCATTTTTTTGAGGATTTCTCCCAGTAATTTTATTCAGTGATAATGTAGCGCTGTCTACCGCCTTAGTTAAGTGGTGCCTAAACAGTCAGGTGTCAGTGTTATGGTTTATAATGGGTTAGATGATAAACTTACGATAACAGATACTTATTAGGCGTAGAATCAGTCGTACATATGCTTATCATGGGTTAAGAATAGGCTAAATAACTGTCATTACTGTAAGGAAATGTCAGAGGTGTGGATTATTCACTTAAAACTGTAGAGTGAGATGCAGGCGCTATAACTCTGAATTATAGGAGATAGTCCCTTATTCCTTTCTGATAGGAACTTCTAGTGGTTGGGTGTGGAATCATGATATGCCGATTTGTGTAGCTAGACACTAGTCATACTTTCACAGAAAGCAGTCACCAGCCATAGAAAACATTTTATCTTAGGATTCAGTCACAACGGTATTTTTATAGCAAGAACATTGCATTTTCTATGTATTCATTTGTGGAATGTTAATATATTTCCCCAAGGGGACATACGATTTATTTTTGTAATGTCACATGCTGTAATCTATTTATGTAAATTCCTTTAAATGTTGTAAGATGAATAACATATCCATTCAGCTGTAACTACAGGGTTAGGTTTCCTGTATGTTTAGTAGGAAGAAGAGGATTAAATTTTGCTGTCAGGACATTTACTGACAGGTACATGGGGGTACAAAAGATATTAAGCCTATGCAGGCGCATGCTGATAATTGATAGAGTGGAAGGAGCGGAGCATAACTGGTTATATAACGTTAGGGTGATTTTATTGTTGGCTTAATGTAAAGGGTGTCTCTTTTGGGTCTCAGTTTCAGGGATACCGACTTGCTAGAGCAGACTCCAGTCAGGCAAAGAACGTCAAATACTCTTCGATCTAGAGGGTTTCTGAATACAGCTAGCATCACGAGTTGTCAAACCCCAATACCTGAAACAAAAAACCCTTTTGTCAACGCCATTTCTCTCTCACGGGAGTTAAGCTCACGCATTGTGTAATGAGCCATAGCAAAAATCCTGGAAAATCATCTGTTGCAGTAGTAGTCTCCTACTCGCCTATTGATCGCCAGTCAGAGCAGTGCGGCTTCCAGCATATCAATCAGCCCAGCGTCTATAGCAGAATTTCAATCACCAGCCTTTGTGTGCCTAAACGGGGCACTCAGTCAAACCACAGTCAAACCAGCCCAAACCGGATTTTAATACCAAGTACGCAAGCCTATTCTAGCGCCGGATAAGAGCGCTTTGGACCCTTTGTCCTCAAGTCACTTCGTCTTGTGTATTTCCGGGTTATGTAGAACCTCGCACTTAGGAGCGGCCAGCCAAAGATAGACAGAGTTCCAGCCTCACTCACGCAATTAGGGGTCACCAATATTTAGCACCTACAAGGAAAGTTTTTGTATAATACTCCATTCACCTTGAAGGATATTTACATGTAAGACACTTTTCTGGAGCTAGCTTCTGGTCCCACGAAAGCGGACAGGCTGTCTCTCAGTTTGTTATTTGGTCAGCAGGAGATAGACAGTCTTCCAGTCCCCCTCGCGCAATTAGAGGTCACCAATGATAGCACCGACAAGGAAAGTTTTGTAGGTTTATTTTATCCCCTTAAAGGATATCTACACGTAAGACACTTTTCTGGAGCTAGCTTTTGGTCCCACGAATGCGGACAGGCTGTCTCTCAGTTTGTTATTTTGTCAGCAGGAGATAGACAGTCTTCCAGTCCCCCTCGCGCAATTAGAGGTCACCAATGATAGCACCGACAAGGAAAGTTTTGTAGGTTTATTTTATCCCCTTAAAGGATATCTACATGTAAGACACTTTTCTGGAGCTAGCTTTTGGTCCCACGAATGCGGACAGACTGACACACAGTTTATTTCATTTCTCTGTGTTCTACAGGTTTTATGATTGGTGGTGTGTGTGTTCGTTGGTGTATTTTGCATATTTTTGATTATTGACGTAAATTTATGTTGTTTGTGATGATATGCATTATTTTCATGCTTTTCTTCATTTAATAAATTTTACTCATTTATTAATGCGCTGTTCACGACCCTTCCATCCATAATTTACATTCTTAGCTCTTTATTATAGCCTCTACGTATGATTCAGAGAAAAGAGTGAGAGCAGGCGGTGCTTAGACAGTATAAGTGTGTTGAGGCTTGGAGAGAGAGATCATTTTAATAAATCTTCTTCCAAGTTGTCTCAAGTCCACCTCCTATTTTACACCTTATCTACGTGTAATCTATAACTCTGTCAGTCCCCTATCCCTTGTCGATTTCACTACTATTGTCCAACTCGACAAATAGTCTACACTTTAACTCAACCACGACACTAACTGCTGCTGCTACTACTAATACTACTACTTTTTCTGCTACTACCGGTACTATTGCTATTACAACAACAACTACTACTACTTCTGCAACAACTACTAACGCTACTACTACTAACATACATCACCACTACTACTACTACAGCTATAGTTAGTAATGCTGTTATTGTTATTACACTTCCTCATCAGAATCCTCCGCCACTTATTCATTTTTAGCCTTTATATTCCTGTTATTCTCCTGTTATTCTCCTGTTATTCTCCTTACCAAACAAAAACTTAGACCGAATGGCACAGGACAGGAAGGCGTGGGAGGTATCTGTTGATGAATTATGCCCCGCGGGGAGCCGAAATGTAATGAATAAATGATGAATGAATCCTCCTTCCCGCCAATCTAAACCTATCATTAAAGCTCATTTTAAATTCTACTTTGACGTTTTTTTTTTGTTTTACAGTACCAGCTTTCATAGAAACAACTTTGGTAATGGTATTACTGTAAACCCTGCTTTCTACTTGTAATGTGATCGTTGTTCTAAAATAGGTTTCAGCAAACAGTATACATCCAGGGCTTCGTTGTAAATTGGGTCTGGAAGTGAATGGAAATTTTTAATCAGTGCCGAATACAAGCATAACTTGTGCAGAAGGCAATGGTTTTATCAGGAGTTGATATAGAATGGTTGGGTTTGTTGGTTCATGCACAAGAAAAGTGGTGTTATCAGTGCATGGAATTAACTGTTCAGCCCCATGTGGGTTATAATTTGGGTATATAATGTTCTTTATTCTATATGGTATAATAAATTTGTTAGTTTCTTGTGTTGATTTTTCCAGGTCACAAGTTCTCTGGCATTTGTCGTGTTCTTTATTATTTGCAGAGCATACATGCCACCAGAACAATGATGCATGCAGTATTACCTGATCAACAGAAGTGAACAAATGTCAATCTTCAGACTCCGCGCAGGCGCAGCAAGCTGAAATTCAGTCTGTTCAACCAACTAAACAAAATGAACTCTTGATGAGTATAGCTGTGGCACCGATAAAACGACCACTGAAAATCTGCTGCAAAAGTGCTCAACATATGAGGAACAGAGAATGCACATATGGCGGTCACTAGGACCATTCTTGGGCAAACTTTGTGGAGACACCAACAAACTTGCTTGCCTTAAAAACGTATTCAAGTTGACGTCTGAATGTGTAAGTGCCATGAACTTTCTTTCGTTTTATCAAGGTGTGATATGCTTTGGTTTGTTAAGTTTCCATTTGTTGAAAGTTCATAAGATTTGAATCTTTATTCTCGGGTTCTTAGCTTATGTATATGAATCTAAGACCAAGTATTAGTAGACATTTAAAATTCACTAAGAACCATACGAAGAAATGACATATGGTGTAAGGATCCAACAACTATAGCCTTAACACTTTACTGAAGTAAGGGCACTGTGGCCTTAACACTTTACTGAAGTAAGGCCACTGTAGCTTTAACACTTTACTGAAGTAAGGCCACTGTAGCTTTAACACTTTACTGAAGTAAGGCCACTGTAGCCTTAACACTTTACTGAAGTAAGGCCACTGTAGCTTTACCACTTTACTGAAGTAAGGCCACTGTAGCCTTAACACTTTACTGAAGTAAGGCCACTGTAGCTTTACCACTTTACTGAAGTAAGGCCACTGTAGCTTTAACACTTTACTGAAGTAAGGCCACTGTAGCCTTAACACTTTACTGAAGTAAGGGCACCGTAACTTTAACACTTTACTGAAGTAAGGCCACTGTAGCTTTAACACTTTACTGAAGTAAGGCCACTGTAGCCTTAACACTTTACTGAAGTAAGGCCACTGTAGCTTTACCACTTTACTGAAGTAAGGCCACTGTAGCCTTAACACTTTACTGAAGTAAGGCCACTGTAGCTTTACCACTTTACTGAAGTAAGGCCACTGTAGCCTTAACACTTTACTGAAGTAAGGCCACTGTAGCTTTAACACTTTACTGAAGTAAGGGCACTGTGGCCTTAACACTTTACTAAAGTAAGGGCACTGTAACCTTAACACTTTACTGAAGTATGGTACTGTGGCCTTAACACTTACGAATAATAATATTGCCCCTTGGCCTGAACATTTTAGATCAACACAGTTAAAGCGTCACACACACGGACATAAACATGTCTCATCATCAAAGTGGCTTACATAATTTTTCTCGTTTGTTAGCTACATGCGAACGTCATAACTTCAAAAATTGACGTTATATAACAATGAACTGGTGGAAGTGCTATTCTGTGCGGAAAACGACTTCCAAAAAATAATTGCAATTTATAACATACCACATAGCAGCTTCCAACAGCAGGAAGAAAAAAAAAACATTGCAAAATCAAGTATGATTGGAAATATTGCAACCTAATTTCACACTGAAAGTAGCCGCCATGTTGACTATGTACGCAAACTTCATCGTGAGATTGATTTAAACCTGGTTAGGACCGGATAGTTTAACATCAGCTCTGAACAAAATGAAAAGCATTTGATACAACAAATCCTTGTCAATGGAAATAAGAAAGGGAATTATTCAGTGTTAGTGTTACAATTAAATTAGATAACTATGTGAGGTGTACATATTATTTCTGCTTTACAGGGAGTATGATTTCTAAGTTTCGTGTGTGAATCATATAAAATAATGAGAATAATGGGACAGCGTCAGAGACATGGACGAACTGTCTAATCTATATTGAATACGACAGCTTAAAGCTAAAACACAAGTGCATGAACAATGTATTGAACTAATGGAGCCAATATTGAAGTGTATCAATAAATATATTGTCCTCATCATCCAGTGTGGCTCAATAATTATTATGATGTCTGTTCGTTCGCTGTTACTGCTACCCCTACGATTTTAACTTGGCCCAGGACAACGATCCTGCAACTAATAATTCTACTATTCATAACAGCACGTAACAGTTAGATAGAGCCGATCCTGGCATGTGAAAGAAAGTCAACGATAATTAGTAGACAAGCAGGAAATATCAAGAGGCCACAAAGAAATGGTTTTACAGACGAACGTCAAGAATGCCATGGACAGATTAAAAGAGTAATAAGGATGTCATGAGAGAAGCTTCTGCGCACAGGAAGATTGTTATTTATATTGGAAGGAAGTAATCCAAGTACGTTGGACATGTTATAAGAAGAGGAAGGAAGGAAAATATTATGAAAAAACTGAATGAAAAAAAAAGGGAGATGAATGACGAGAAGAAGATGAGATTTTTGGCAGTTTGACATCGTGGCTGAGAAAGAAATTAACAACATAATTGATAAACAGCACTTGGGACTGTAAGCTGTAAAATGGCATGATCGCCTGCGCCACCTGGCATTGTACTTCAAGAAGGATGAGACCGAAGCGGCGTCTTTAGGGCAACAACAAATAGATCCATCTGCCGTTGTTTCCGTAATCGGTGTGACAAGCCAACGGGTGATCAGCCCATTGGGAGATATGACAAACGCGACGCGATAAATATGGTTCATTTTGGTCTTCGCTACGATTCCAGGCAGCACGCCTCTTTCAACCATCAGCCACATACACAGCTCGTTCTTCTTCTTCTTCTGCTTCTTCTTCTTCATACACTCCCAGACGTCTACTTGAATATTTACAAAGATAGCAGTGCCGCGCTTGAGGCTATTTGTATCTCCAGGAATGGTAATGGTGACGGCCATATGTGCTTTCTCTGTTCCTTGTTTGTTGAGCATCTTTGAAGCAGGCGTTCAACAGTCTTTTTATCAGCGCCACAGTTACACTCATCTGTAGTTCATATTTTTAGTTTGTTAATGAATAGATGGTATCCCTATCTGTTGTGGCCCATGCGGAATCTGAAGATTACCACTAGTTATCTTTTGCTGAGCAGGTAATATGCGTAATTTTTTGTGTGTGGCCTGGATGCTTTGCATCCCACTTGATCTGCTCCTGATAAAACTCTTCGAAATTTATGCTTGTATCAGGTTGCATCATAGCTCGTTCCATTATATCACGACGTCTTTTTGTATAGTGTGAATTATTTTCAATTAGTGTATGATGTATGCAATGTTCTGTAGTGTTTATTTTCAGATTTTGTTTTTGTGGTGTTATTGTTGTGGTTTATGCGTCTTTATTTATTTATTGTTTGTGTGTGTGCAACTTCACAGGTTTATGATTCGAAACATAGTTTGTTGTGTGGTGTTTCTCTGTTAGGCAAAAGTGTATTTATTTCGATCGTACAAGTGCGCTGATCTCACTGGTCTTCGGTCACCTTGGCCATTCTCTTGAGCAGGGCTTTGGAGCGGAGCCTGGAGTTGGAGCTTGGAGCAGTGGAGCAGCACATTTTTACCCAGAGCTGTGATCTGCTCCTGATAAAACTCTTTGTCTCTTCGAAATTTATGCTTGTATCAGGTTGCATTATAGCTCGTTCCATTATATCACGACGCCTTTTTGTATAGTGTGAATTATTTTCAAATAGTGTATGATGTATGTAATGTTGCTTGGAGCAGTGGAGCAGCACATTTTTACCCTGAGCTGGAACGGAACCGGAACACCGAAAATGTTGATTACTCCATTGCTCCAGTTTCTTCTTCTTCACTTTAATTCTCAGTTAACTTAAGAAAAATTACCATACCCCTTCAGGGTTAATTTAAATAGGAAAAATAATTCTAAATTTTAAAATGAAAACGTCAAAATGTACACCGGTATGATGACAGAACAGCTTGGTCTTTATTCAGAATAAAAACAATTTGTATTATTTAAATTTTGGTAGCACAAGAATTTTTAAATTTTGTTTAAAAAAATGTCAAATTTATTTTTAAAGAAATAGGTTTACTTTGTAATTTTTTTTTAAGTGAATGATCAGTCTTAAGGCTTAAGTGGTAAGATGTAAGTGGTAATACTAGTATGTCAAAAGCAGGTACATTATGGAACAAATGTTATACTTTATTTGTTTATTACTTTTGAAAGGATTTAACATAAATCATTTGGCTGCGGTAACAATACAAGAAGATATAGCCATGGCGTGAACAAAAAAATGTTTACGGAAATAGATCTCAATGATGTCTTTACATTTTGAATTGAAACGCCTTAATTTGGGCTTTTGGGGAAAAGTAAACATCAGCATGGAGTAGGTTTTATCGTACATAAAGATAGATTGAACTCTGTCATCAGCTGCACCCCAATAAATAGCAGGCTTATCACCATTCGTATTGCAGCACATCCAAAGAACATCTCCATCATACAGGTATATGCCCCCACTACTGACTATGAGGATGAGGCAATTGATACATTTTATGACAATCTGGATGAAGCAATTAAGAAAATTCCAAAGAAAGATCTTCTCATCGTGTTAGGTGATTGGAATGCTAAAATAGGGCCAGATGCATATGGTCACTGGGCTGGTACAGTGGGGAGATTTGGGACAGGTGAAACTAACGATCGAGGACTAAGGCTACTAGAATTTGCCAGCAACTATAAACTAACCATTGCAAATACACTTTTTCCTCATAAGTTATCAAGAAGAACAACGTGGCATGCCCCAAAAACTGAGATACATGGCCAAATTGATTTTATTCTTGTATCCAAAAGATTCAAGTCCAGTATTAATAAAGCCAAGACTAGGACTTTTCCTGGCGCCGACATTGGTAGTGATCACGACATGGTATTGATGACGCTCAAGCTTAAACTTAAAAAGAACTATAATCAAAACAGATGTTCTCAGTTAAGATTCAATTTAGACAAACTGAAAGATCCAGAAATCGCGGGAATCTTTGAGGCAACTGTTGGAGGAAAATTCGCAGCTCTCAACTTTTTGGAGGATGATATCAACTCAATCACAGAGAACATGAAAGACGTGCTCATTGAATCAGCAACAGAAATACTTGGTAAAAGAAAGAAAATAAACAAACCATGGGTTACAGATGACATTCTGAAGTTATGTGATACACGGCGGGAAATGAAAAAGGTTAAGAAAGAGGTTCCTGAAGCAGCATGGCAATACAGTATGGTGAATAAAAATATTAGGAAGAAAATGAAACAGGCCAAAGAAAAATGGGTAGCTGATCAATGTGAGTCCATTAATACGGGGATAATAAAAGGTAACAGCAAGGCAGCTTTTGACACATTAAGAAAACTATCAAAACCCCAACAGCCCAGGGTAACTGTTATAGAAGATAGCAATGGGGCTCTGCTCAATGAAAAAACAGCTGTAATGAGAAGATGGACAGAATATTGTAAAGAATTATATAACTGTAAACTTGACACTGACTTAGGCATATTAAACAACATTAAGTGCGAAAACAGGGAACTCGGAAATGCAGCAATATTACGGGAAGTAATGGAAGAGGCTATATGTTCGATGAAAGGAGGGAAGTCACCGGGTGTGGATAATATCCCAGCAGAGCTCTTGAAATATGGAGGACCAGATATAGTAAAAATCATGACAACAATTTACCAGAAGATATGGAGTACAAAAAAATGGCCAAAAGAATGGACGCAGTCATTAGTAATACCGCTTCCAAAGAAAGGAAATCTAAAAAATGTGCAAGAACTACAGAACCATTAGCCTTATTAGTCATCCAAGTAAGGTGATGTTAAGGATACTTTTGAACAGAATAAAACAGAAATCAGAAGAAATCTTGTCAGAGGAACAGGCTGGCTTTAGACCAAAAAGAAGTACCTCAGAACAAATCTTCAATATTAGATTACTTATCGAAAAACATCTCCAACATCAACACGATTTATACCATAACTTCATCGATTTCACAAAAGCCTTCGATCGAGTCTGGCATGAAGGCTTATGGCAAGTAATGAGAAAATTCAATTTTGATGGAACTCAAGATGCTTTTTTGCATACGACATTGGAGAATTTTTCAAAACAAATCTGTAGGGGGCAGGGATGTATCTTCCCCAGTGCTCTGTACTGACATGATTATCAGGAGGCTCTCTGTGGTGAAGTGGGATGTTATAAATATTTATAGGGGACTTAGTGTACTGACTGAGATCAGCTGTGAAGGTATCTATATCTAATAAGAGTAGTGTATTATAGATAACCCTACTTGCTGCCACATATATAGATATATCTCAGTCAGAATTATTCTGGAATAGTGTGATGACTACGTTGTATGTCTAGGGTATGTGTATGATGAAGTGTAAGTCATAACAACAACAGACAGATAAACAATTTAATTTATTCCACCACACTTGACAACACTGTGACACTCACATACATAAAACACTCTACAAGGATATCTTAAAGGAGTCACTGATAACTTTTCAAATAACAATATGTATTCATTTCTGTCATGAATGAATATGTGTCCTGATTCAAATACAAAGGGAACCAGGAATCACAATCAATTTTAATTACAAGTTATATGTACAGAATTTATCAATATGAATATTGTAGTGACATATATTATTAAAAGTATCCTATGTGTGTCAGTTGTGTAGTAGTAATATGAGGTAATACTGGTTTTGTTTTGTTCAAGCTCTGTTGGTATTTGTCATCATGACTTCAATAGTTTGTCTTTATTGGAACTAGTATTGGAGATGTTCTCAGTTCCTGATATTAAAACAATTTACTTCCCCTCTTAAGTTTATGTTACAATGTTATTTTAAGATGGGGTACATAATTTTGAGCTCAGCTGGCCACATCAGCTTATCTTGCGTGATGGCGGCAGGAAAAGACTCCTCTGCTCGATTTCTCCCCTGTGCTCTGGAGACACCTCACTGATAGCTAAATGGACCAAGGAGTATGCTGTCCGACTCTGGATTCAGCAAAGCTCTGACCAGGTGCTGCTCAATACCATCAAGACCACGGTCCCTGAAAACAAGAAGGATGTACCTTCTACTTCATAACTAATTTATACTCTCTTTTTACACTGAGCACAATACATCACAAACATTGAGTTCAGAGCGTTAGGCCAACTGTCAGCTTCATCTGAAATACTTTATACCAGTATTAACCTCCTTAATGGTTACTACGCCTCTGCACTTCCAGCATTATTTCTGTCTAATCAATAATCTAGGTGTCAGTGTACTGTTTGGCCATTCCATGCAGTTTTACTTTCCTCCGACACCTTCTGTTCAGGCTGGAGCATTATAGGCTTTACATCATGTTTGCTACTGAACTACACATATATACAGGCATAAATTAACAATTCACATTCAATTTTCATTAAAAGATACTGAATGTTTCAAGCTTACCACAATTCATGGAAACAAACACAGATACGTTGATTAGCAATGAATTCTGGCACAAATACTGGCACAAATTCCCATCTGCTTATGTTCCAGGCTTTTATTTAGCAAAAATATGAGCTGGCTTCAACGCACTGTTGCTTTATCAAGCTTATTTGAACTAGTGGTCTCGAACTAACGCTCCTAAGTGAGTATATCAGCGAGTCTGGCCAATGGAGCCACGTTTCGACAAGTGTTTGAAAAAATTTTAACTTCCTACGTCTCCCCTAACAACCAAGGATAGCATTTATAGCCCGACTAATCGTGTTTAGCCTTACATATCATTCCAGCCAATCAGTTCAAATGTAACTTGTGGCCCATTTCCCGTACAATGGTGGTGTAAAAAAATCTACCACTGAGCGATTCTGATTTTGGGTGTTGTCTGACAGCACCATCATTTTATTTTGGCTATAACTTGTTAATTCCTAGACTATTTGCATAACGTTGTACATATTCTTTGTCAGCAAACCCTAAGGAACCCAAATATATATATTTAATAGAGCTAAAATGCTGCGTTCAAAATATGCAATTCCTTCTACCTCCTGTTTCGAAGATGTGCTGTCTGGGTACTGTAATGTTTTCAAACGTAAACCCATCTATTGTCATCTTTCTAATAAGAGTTTTTCAGGATTTAAAAACCTAACTCTGGGAAGGTTAGTGTTTTTATCACTGTCCGTCCGAAAAAGTTAGTGCATGTGGCCTTACACGCGTGATAGTAGTAATTGTGTATCGCGCGACGCGTGTTTTGTGTTGCACGTGTTCGGCTTTATGCCTCTCCCTTCTCTCTATCCTTTAGTCCATCTGTCTTTAGTTACGCCGTGTATAAAATGGAATGAATGAAATATTAAAATTAGGTCATTGTTCAGCTTGGTATCTCAATGTTTTTGCAAGAAATACAGCACACGTTTCATTGAAGAACGCGGGTAATAATACAGTAGGCTTTTACTATCAACGTGAAAGCGTTACAATTTGCAGATGAAGCATAAAACAAAAGGGGGATTTCGAGTACAGTCATTGTGACAGCACTGTTATTTTACCATTGCTCTTTTCTTTATTAAATGTATTTATTAGGCTTTATATTTACCTGATAATTTATATATGTGGATTAGAATATTTCACGACACCTCCCCTCTTAAAACAGACATCCCATGTCAGTCCTTTATTCTATATACACATAGATAAATGTAAGTCAACTTGACTTTACTCTGCTGTGGTGCTATCATGGTTTTATGTAGTTGGGTCCATTCAGAGTAGGCACTACTCATGAAATCTGCCTCAGACTTCTACAACCAATAATATATTTCGGTTATGTTACTGAGCAGCCGCAAGTGTGAGTGCTTGTCTTAATGCTGCTTCGCAACCCGTATTCACCATTTCTCTTCTCTGAGTCTGCGCAATGATATGTCCAGAGAACATTATATTTCCCTCAAAATGTACGTTATGAGGAGATAACATATACCTGGTGATAGCAGAGTTTTCGTAGTGGATCCCATAATCTTCTTATTATCCTGTATGAAACATTCGGAATATCCTCAATCAAAGAGGCAACTCAGGGATTCGTTACGTTCCTCCGAAATGTTTACATCCAACAATTTTCTCATCATTCTAGAGAAGACACTAGGCGCATTCTTCAATCCAAATGGCAATCTATTAAACTCATAGTGTCCTTCTGAGGTACTAAAAGCTAGGTATGGTCTAACCTCAGGCTTTACTGGAATCTGATAGTATCCTTTACTCAGATCCACTTTTGAGAAATATTTAGCTTTATTTAGTCTGGCAAACAGCTGATTTGTATCCGGCAATGGATCCACCTGTCCTTCTGTAATAGCATTCAGTCTCCTGTAATCTATACGGAGTCTATGTTCTCCAGAGGGCTTCCTTAAGAGTACAACACCGGAACTATATGAGGATTCACTGTGTGAAATAATTCCCTCCTTCAATAGATAGTCTATCTCTTCCTTCAAAGCTTTCTCCTTAGCAAACGGAATCGAATATGGTTTCATACATACAGGTGTGGGGTCTATCAGTTTCATATCATATTCCAATAGGTTTGTATGCCCTGGTCGGTCTGTTAACACCTCTGCATGATTATTTAGAACCTGTTGCACTCTCTCTTTCTGAGTTTTCGTTAAATGTGTACTGATTTTCACCTGTGCTGCTGTCTCACAGGGGTGTAATGGATACTCAAATGATGAAAGTGGTTCCTTTTTCATCTCCATGGCGATGGACAAGGTCAACAAGTGTGTCTCTTCCTGATGTTCTCTTTCCAAATATTTCTTCAGGAGATTCACATGATAGATTTTTTCTTTCCCCTTCTTATCTATCTTATAATGTGTTCTAGATACCTTCTCTAAAACTGTATATGGACCCTGCCATCCAATTTGTAACTTATTCTGACTCCCGGGCAAAAGAAGCAGTACTTTCTCTCCCACAGCCAAATTTCTGTCTTTCGCCTTCCTGTTATAATAGGCAGCATGTTTCTTCCTGGCTTGTTTCAAATTTTCATTGGCAAGTTTCCAGCCAGTTTTTAAACGAGTGGTCAGCTCATTCACATATTGGACTGAAGATGTAATGTTTTCCTCTGCCTTTTCATCAGTCCACGTTCTTAACAAAGCTACATATGGACCTTTAATTGTGTGGACCTATTTGTCCATGCACCGGTATGGTCTCTTCCACTCGAAGCTCTGTAGTGATGATTTTTCCTCCCAGAATTATCATTCACAAAACGACCGCTACCAATTTTTCTTTTGGGGCTTTCTCCCCACTTAAAATTCTTGATGAGAGATTTCCTCCCTACATCCTCTTCCTCCAGTTTGTTTAAGTCCGATTGAGGGATTTTCGGCTTATCCTGGGGTAAGACATCTTTTTGCACTCTCCGCATAGTGGCCATTGTAAAACAGTTAAGTGAAGCTTGTCCGTGAAAAGGGGCTTCCCATTCCATTTGGTCCACTTTATCAAATCTATATTTCTTTTTATTGTCAGGCCTAATTTTGCCCCATGGCGTGTCTAGGTCCTGATCCATGTTCCCACTTGTGGGTGTTCCCTCATGTGCTATGCTACACCTTTCTACAAAATTCTCAATGTCCCATCTTGCTTTGGGCCAATAATAATTGTGAGCCACCTTTTGAATGATGGTACCTATCTTCTCATGGTCCCCATCTGGTTTCACATGTAGGCTCCTTATTAAGTCTGCCCTATATCTTTTAGGAAGTACCAGCTGTCCTTGACCTTTGGATCTAGCTCCAGTCTTCCTATACATCAACTTGTTTTTCATGTAAAAATCTCCCTTGCCTGGAGTTGTATGACAAGTTGACAATTTCCTGAAACAAGGCTTGAGTGTTTTATCCCCAGCCTGTGCCTTCCTCATCTCTTCTGGAGTGGTATCCAACATAATATCCTCCTCCTGTCTTGAGGTCGACCTGACCTGAAGGGTTGCCATATACACAGGTTTCCTTCTGCAACGGTCAGTGTCATGATTATCCATCTGACAATTCTTACACCACCTTTTTCCTTGGTTGAAAGATTTTCTTTCATCATATTTCCTTTCATCGAATTGTGGGAATTTATTTTTATTTTCATACCGTGGCCTATCAAACTGGTGCTTACTTTTGTTTTGATCTCTAGGATCAAATTTATTAAAGTTCTGTGGTGCCCTAAAGTTATCCACTTGTTTCTTTTTATAACCTGTTACCTCTGCTTGAGCTGCTTGATACCTTTCAGCAACATTTAGCAACTCACCCAGCCTCTCTGCACCTTGTTCCATGAGAAACTTTCTCAGGTCTGGAGCCATGGACTCTCTTAATTGCTCTATAAGGACCATTTCCTTAAGATCTTGGGTTTTCCCCAGAGAAGTCCATTTCTCCAAGTATGTCTCTATTCGTGCAGAGAACTGGTGATAGGTTTCACCTGACAGTAGTTTAGCATTCCTAAATTTTTTCCTATAGAATTCTGCATTCTTTTCATATCTTAACAAAAGAGCCTGCTTTAGCATGTCATAATTTTCCTGATCACCTCTGCTCATTTTTGCAAAAACTTCATAAGCTGCCCCACGAAGTCCTTGAGATAACTTTAAGCTCCACCTCTCTCTCTCTCTAACCCATACGTGGTAGCTAATAGTTCATACCTATTTAGATAGCTCTCTATATCATCGTCTTTCTCAACAAAATGATCTAAATGAAAATTCATAGCTGAGGTTGAGGCTCCTTGGCTAGCAGTGGCATCAGAGGCAAAGGGACTGGCACCATTTTCAGGAGCATGGCCTTGAAACTCAAACTCCCTTAGTCGTAACTCATGTTCCCTTTGTAATCTTTTATCTTCTGCTTCCCTTTCTGCAGCTAATTTCTTCTCTTCCCTTTCTGCAGTCAATCTTCTTTCTTCTGCTTCCCTTTCTGCAGCTAATTTCTTCTCTTCCCTTTCTGCAGCCAATCTTCTTTCTTCTGCTTCCCTTTCTGCAGCCAATCTTTTGTCTTCTCTTTCTGCTTCCAATTTCTTAGCCTCAGCCTCAATCTGCAACCTCTTAGTCTCAGCCTCAGCCTCAAATTGTAACTTCTTAATTTCCCTTTCAGCCTCTAACTTTCTTTCGGCTTCAAACCTTCTTTCTTCGCGTTCAATAAATTTGTCACATTCCGTAGTGACATAGGCAACCATAACTTGCCCATCTAATCCTAACTCTTTTGCAGTCTGAACAGCAGCAGATCGAAATTTGGCCAGGTCCGCCATTGTCTATCAGGTAAATTTATACAATGACTAACCAACAATTCAATCTCTACATATATATCTAATGGACAACACAGGCACCGTGAGCTCAACCTTATTTAATTCCACCCAAGGATACCTTTTAATTCTTATATTCCCTGAAGTGAATTACCCCCAATATTTTTAATAGGGAAAGATTCAAAATCCCAAGAGCGAGACCCCAATATATGTGGTGAAGTGGGATGTTATAAATATTTATAGGGGACTTAGTGTACTGACTGAGATCAGCTGTGAAGGTATCTATATCTAATAAGAGTAGTGTATTATAGATAACCTTACTTGCTACCACATATATATATATCTCAGTCAGAATTATTCTGGAATAGTGTGATGACTACGTTGTATGTCTAGGGTATGTGTATGATGAAGTGTAAGTCATAACAACAACAGACAGATAAACAATTTAATTTATTCCACCACACTTGACAACACTGTGACACTCACATACATAAAACACTCTACAAGGATATCTTAAAGGAGTCACTGATAACTTTTCAAATAACAATATGTATTCATTTCTGTCATGAATGAATATGTGTCCTGATTCAAATACAAAGGGAACCAGGAATCACAATCAATTTTAATTACAAGTTATATGTACAGAATTTATCAATATGAATATTGTAGTGACATATATTATTAAAAGTATCCTATGTGTGTCAGTTGTGTAGTAGTAATATGAGGTAATACTGGTTTTGTTTTGTTCAAGCTCTGTTGGTATTTGTCATCATGACTTCAATAGTTTGTCTTTATTGGAACTAGTATTGGAGATGTTCTCAGTTCCTGATATTAAAACAATTTACTTCCCCTCTTAAGTTTATGTTACAATGTTATTTTAAGATGGGGTACATAATTTTGAGCTCAGCTGGCCACATCAGCTTATCTTGCGTGATGGCGGCAGGAAAAGACTCCTCTGCTCGATTTCTCCCCTGTGCTCTGGAGACACCTCACTGATAGCTAAATGGACCAAGGAGTATGCTGTCCGACTCTGGATTCAGCAAAGCTCTGACCAGGTGCTGCTCAATACCATCAAGACCACGGTCCCTGAAAACAAGAAGGATGTACCTTCTACTTCATAACTAATTTATACTCTCTTTTTACACTGAGCACAATACATCACAAACATTGAGTTCAGAGCGTTAGGCCAACTGTCAGCTTCATCTGAAATACTTTATACCAGTATTAACCTCCTTAATGGTTACTACGCCTCTGCACTTCCAGCATTATTTCTGTCTAATCAATAATCTAGGTGTCAGTGTACTGTTTGGCCATTCCATGCAGTTTTACTTTCCTCCGACACCTTCTGTTCAGGCTGGAGCATTATAGGCTTTACATCATGTTTGCTACTGAACTACACATATATACAGGCATAAATTAACAATTCACATTCAGTTTTCATTAAAAGATACTGAATGTTTCAAGCTTACCACAATTCATGGAAACAAACACAGATACGTTGATTAGCAATGAATTCTGGCACAAATACTGGCACAAATTCCCATCTGCTTATGTTCCAGGCTTTTATTTAGCAAAAATATGAGCTGGCTTCAACGCACTGTTGCTTTATCAAGCTTATTTGAACTAGTGGTCTCGAACTAACGCTCCTAAGTGAGTATATCAGCGAGTCTGGCCAATGGAGCCACGTTTCGACAAGTGTTTGAAAAAATTTTAACTTCCTACGTCTCCCCTAACAACCAAGGATAGCATTTATAGCCCGACTAATCGTGTTTAGCCTTACATATCATTCCAGCCAATCAGTTCAAATGTAACTTGTGGCCCATTTCCCGTACAATGGTGGTGTAAAAAAATCTACCACTGAGCGATTCTGATTTTGGGTGTTGTCTGACAGCACCATCATTTTATTTTGGCTATAACTTGTTAATTCCTAGACTATTTGCATAACGTTGTACATATTCTTTGTCAGCAAACCCTAAGGAACCCAAATATATATATTTAATAGAGCTAAAATGCTGCGTTCAAAATATGCAATTCCTTCTACCTCCTGTTTCGAAGATGTGCTGTCTGGGTACTGTAATGTTTTCAAACGTAAACCCATCTATTGTCATCTTTCTAATAAGAGTTTTTCAGGATTTAAAAACCTAACTCTGGGAAGGTTAGTGTTTTTATCACTGTCCGTCCGAAAAAGTTAGTGCATGTGGCCTTACACGCGTGATAGTAGTAATTGTGTATCGCGCGACGCGTGTTTTGTGTTGCACGTGTTCGGCTTTATGCCTCTCCCTTCTCTCTATCCTTTAGTCCATCTGTCTTTAGTTACGCCGTGTATAAAATGGAATGAATGAAATATTAAAATTAGGTCATTGTTCAGCTTGGTAGAAGTTAACACCTTTAAATATCTCGGATCCACTATATGCAGTGATGGAAGATCAATTAAAGAAATCAAGACAAGACTTGAGATGGCCTCAGCTGTCATGACAAGGTTGAATGTGATCTGGAAAAGTAACATCAGTTTTCCTGTGAAGATCAAATTATACAAATCACTTGTATTATCTATTCTCTTGTATGGGTGTGAGAGCTGGACACTCACTGCAGATACGGAGCGAAGGATTCAGGCTTTCGAGCATAAATGTTATAGAAGAATTTTGCGAATTTGCTATAAAGAGCACAAAACAAATGTCTATGTTAGAGAGAAGATAAACACCTATGCAGGCCACCAAGAACCACTTTTGTCAACAGTGAAACGTCGAAAGCTTGCCTGGTTTGGGCATGTAACTCGTCATGACTCCCTTTCGAAAACGATCCTTCAGGGAACAGTCGAAGGTAAACGGAGAAGAGGAAGGCAGAGAAAATCCTGGGCTGATAACATCAAAGAATGGGCAGGACACGGTTTTTCCACACTTGTACGCATTGCTGAGGATAGAGAGCAGTGGAGGACCCTGTCTGCTGATGCTTCCACCATGGCACCCCTACGACCCATGACGAGTTACGGGCTGAGATGATGAGATGATGAAAGAAGATTTCTGCGACGTGCATGGTGGAACAAGAAGGGAATGACGAGATAAAAAAATGTAATTTAAATATGAGAGTAAGGGAGCCGCGCTGGTGTAATGGCTTCGGCGTTGTACTGGCGACCAGGTGTTCATGGTTCAAACCCGGCCGTCGGCGTTTGAAGAAATGTTTACGGCCGGAAATTTGACTGAATAGCCTGAACGGCTCCTGTGATAAACCCTCTGTGGATGGGAAGGAGCGAAGCTCCTGACCGGGTTGGAAGGAAAGTCCTCAGGTTCCCCAGCCTCGCAATGACACGTCATTGGGCCGAAGGGCTGAAAGCCCAAGTGCTGCTGGTTAAGGAAAAAAAAAAAATATGAGAATAAAACCAGTACCGGAACAGGCACGGGCCCGTGCTCTGTAATGTACATAATTAAAAAAAAAAAAAAAAAAAAAAAAGGAATGTAGATGATGAATTCTTCAGACGATGATGATTCGAAAAGGAATTGGATAAACAGGAAAGATATTGGCGGTTTTCTGCGATTCATAATTGTAGTGACGCATTATTCGAGAGAAAGTTTCGGGATGTTGTGAGGCAATGGAATCTATTGATATGATAAACGTTGTATCTTCTTCTTCTTCTTCTGCGTTCGGTTTGTAGTCATGCTAAATCTGCAGGCCTGTCGCCAGGACGAAGTCCACAGTCTTTTCCAGGTCGGCGCGGCAGCCCCATAGCTTCTGCTGGAGCTCATCACCTTTTGGCCAGGTCGCACGTCGCAATTTATCATGGGTTGGACAGTTCTGGAGAATGTGTTCTGGAGTCTGGATATCAGTTCCACATGGGCATTCATTCGTGTGGGATATCTTGAGGCGATAGAGATGTCCAAGTAATCTGCAGTGACCAGTTCTCAGGCGGAAAATTGTCGTCTGTTGGTGTCTGTTTAGGTGGTGGATTGGGTCATCTCTGCTGTATATATCCCCTTCCTCCTTCCACTGATTTTTGTACTTGTTGTGGATGATAGTTTTTGCTTCCCGATAGGGCAATGGGTGGCTGTATTGTTCCATTTTACTGCCACTTCTTGATAGAGCATCTGCTTTCTCATTACCAGCGATTCCACAATGGGCAGGTAACCACTGAAGGGCAATGGTTGATGACCTTTGGATGATGTTAAGCTCAGATCTGATCTCATTCATCATGTTATCATTTCTGGTGTTTTGTATTGATTCAAGTAATGACCTGCAGTCAGTGAAGATTACTATCTTAGCTTGTGGCTGCTGTTCAGGTCTGGTGAGGATCTTCAGGGCTTGCAGTAGTGCCATAGCTTCTGCCCTAAAGTTGGAGGAGATCTTTCCAGTTGGGAAGGCCTTTCGGATGATCTTTCCATTTAGGAATCTTATAAAAATGCCTCCTCCACCGTTCTTTACTGCCCCCTCAGCAGATCCATCTGTGTATACATGTGTCCACTCCTTCGGGTTGTACTTTTCTTCAATCATTTCTTGAGCCAAAGTTTTTAGTTGTTGAGGGGTCAGGTGGCCTTTCTTTTTTATTTCAGGGACTTCTGTGATGATAGATATATTTCCATGGCAGTCGTCTGGCTCCTCGTAATCAATTAACATTTCAATCTCAGTAGATCGATTTGGGAGGAGGTCTTCATGGCATCGATGCAGATGTTTGGAGATGTTTAGGAAGCTGGTTCTTTTCAGCCTGTTCTTTGTCACACTATGGAGTTTGGCATGCATTGGATGACTTGGCATTCGTAGAAGCTTCTCACTGTGAGTGAATACCTTTTCCTCACGTCTGTCATCAAGAGAGCGGATGTTGGTGTATCGCTCCATTGCCTGGATTGGAGAAGTCTTCATCCCTCCAGTGATTAGTCTAAGGCCTGAATTTTGCACTTTTCCTAGACATTCTGTGTTTGTTTTAGAGGCTGTGGCCCAGGCTGACATGCCATATTCAAGTACAGGTCTGACTGTGCCTGTATAGACTTTTTTAAGTATGTTGGTATTTGCCCCCCAACTTGTGCCAGCCAGTTTCTTCATAATAGAGAGCTTTCTTATTGCTCTCTGTTCTACTGCTTTTATGTGCGGCTTCCAGGTGAGTCTCTTATCCAACTTGACTCCTAGGTATGTTGGGTTTTCCTCGATTGGAAGTTCACTTCCATTTAGCTGCAGTTTGATCGTTTCTCGGCGGTTTGACAGAGAGAAGCAGGTTGCTACTGTCTTGGAGAGGTTTATCTGTACTCCCCAATCTGATGCCCATTTACCGATGGTATTTAGCGCTGCTTGCATCCTGAACTTCGCAGTAGGCAAATGTTCAGCAGCACACCAGGCAGCAAAATCGTCAGCATGAAGAGCCCTGGAGATATGCCCGGACAGTTTCTCTGCAATATCATTTATATATATGATAAAAAGTGTGGGGGAGATAACTCCTCCTTGTGGCACACCCTGTTGTAGAGTGACGCGATGGTTCAGTTTCCCATCAAGTTTTACTCTTGCTGTGCGGTATCGAAGAAAGTCCCGTATCCAGTTGAACATTCTCCCTTCAATTTTGCTGTTGAGCATCTTAAGGAGGAGTCCTTCTTTCCATACCTTATCAAAGGCTTTTGTCAAGTCTACAAAAACCGCCAGTACTTTCTTTTTCTCCTGAAAGGCATTTTCTACTTCCTGGGCTAGATATACTAGTTGGTCTTCGGTGCTGCGATTTTTCCTAAATGCTGACTGTGTGTTATCAAGCAGATGGTTTTTTTCCAGATGTTTCAGTAATCTTGAGTTCACCATTCTTTCCATTACCTTACCCAGACAGCTCAGTAGGCTAACTGGTCGGTAGCTGGACTTGCTTGTTTTCTCCTTTTGTTTCTTTCTGATGGGAACAATGATTGCTTCTCGCCACTGATCTGGAAATTTTCCAGTACTCCATGACTGATTGAAGATTAGGAGGAGCTTGTGCCTGGCTACAGGTCCAAGGTTCTTGATCATATCATTTGTGATGCCATCTTTTCCTGGAGCTTTTCTGTTCTTTAGTTTTGTTATGGCAGCACTAAGTTCTCTCATAGTAAGGGGTGACTTCATGCAGATATCTGGGTTTTGGTGCTTCAGTTTTTCTTTTACTTCCTTACGTACTTCTTGGATCCTTGCATGTGAAAGTGATGTGGTGCTTTCTTCCTTGTAGAAATCTGCCAGGATGTTTGCTGCCATCTTTCTTGTGTGGTATTTTTCATTTTCCTTGATGACAGTCTTACAGTAGCTGGTTGTTGTTTCTTCATTTAGCACTCTTGTCAGATTCCAAAGCTTGCTTGAGTCCTTTTCCATGTTGAGACTGCTGGTCTTCTGGTGCCAGCTCCTTTGGATTTCAGCTTTCTTTTGTTCATTGAAAGCTTGTTTTTTGAGTGGGCAATGTTCTGACAGAAATTGTCGGCTTGTTCTTTAAAAAATCCCCAGTTTGCTTTTTTGAAATTCCAGCTAGGAGACATATTGATTTCTCCTGCACCTCTTATCTCAGATATCTGTAATGTGACTGGTACATGGTCACTTCCCCCAAGTTGAGTATTTACTGTTCTAGTGGTGAGTCGATGTATGTCATCTGTAGCCATAGCAAGATCTGGTGTGCTCGTTGTTTTCCATACTCTGGAATAGAAGGTGGGCTTATCCTCTGGTTGGTTTATTAGAATTAGTTTATTCTCTACCATCCAATCTTTCACCTCTTCTCCTCTTGGATCTGTTGCGTCATAGCCCCAGCTGGGTGAGTGGCTATTGAAGTCACCCATAATGAGGTGTCTCGATGCTGCAAGCTTCACTTTGTGTAGCTTCAGAGTTGTGGTTGGAGGGCTGTAGCAGTTTGTGATCATTAAGTCTCCACTGGGCAGCAGTAGTTGGACTGTTATGTATTCAAGTTCGTCCTCACCAGATCTGTGTGTCTCTACTGCTGGGATTGAGGTTTTAATCAGTGTGAGGATTCCTCCCTTAGTTCTTTTTGCCCTGTCTTGGCGGAAGGATTGGTATCCACGTACAAAGAATCGTTGGGTATCTTTTAGGTGAGTTTCTTGGATGCAGATTATATCAATGTTATTTTCCCTGAGGAATTCTTGTAACTCCGGTTTCTTGTTCCTCACTCCTTCTGCATTCCATTGAGCCACTGTAAGATAGTGGGTTGGTTGGTCAGTTGCTCTACTTTGCCTTCCCCCGACCATTTGGTTGGCAAAGGCACCGGTTGCTTGGGTGGGCCCTTTCGAGGCTAGGGGCCCGGCTCCGCTCCTCCCCGGTTGTAGCTGATAGGAGCGACGCCATGACGTAAGTCGAGATTGTCGCATGACTCCATACCGCAAAAGCGTGTGTGTCCTAATTTTTCCCGGTGTCTGCGCCGTAGCTAACACACTCCGTCTTCGGCAGGCCGGGTTGTGTTTGTTGTTCAGGATTGTCTCCCATAGCCTTTCCATCTCCCAGTGGTAGCTGCAAGGCAGCAGATTGGTTTGTTTACCGAGGTTTACCCTCCCCGTGGCTAGAGCTTATAGCGGCTCTTACTCACTTGATGCACCCGTCATAGGACATATGGGGGATTTCAGTGGGGGTATCAGTGCCACCTGTTACCCCTCCCCGTCCTGCTGGGAGGACATCGCCGTTTGGTCCGCGACTGCTTATTCGTCCAGCAACGCTGACTTAATTCGCAGCTGACACACCATATCTGGAGGTCGTTCCACTATCCGCCACCCGTGGACGCGCCTGGTTGGGGTCGGTCGCCCCTTTGCCAGGATAAACGTTGTATGTTTCTGAGGCTATTCACAGCTGCTTACGTCATATTCAGTCTGCATGTAGAGTCGCTTCAAGTATGTTGACACCTCAAGCTACGGAGGAGCGATTGTTCACAGTTTTAATGTTAATTTTAAATTATCTGCGCCAGACTATGAAAGGTGATTTGATTGTAGAAATAATATTTTACAGATTACTATTGTTAAACATAATCAACGTTATTGCATTACGGGCAAACCCACAGGTGATCAGTCTCCCTCAGCATATGTCGAATGGTATCAACGCTAACTATTATTGTTGCGCGTTTGTTGTGTACACAACAGATGCGTCCTCTCATATGTCCATCCCTGCTAGTCTTACATTTGATGCCAAATTCCAGCCTTGTCGATTCATCTGTTGCAGCGTCGTTCTCTAACAGGCGATCATTAATTGTCTTCAGTACCTCTCCCGTATCCATATCCAATGTCCCCACTTTGGGTGTTCTGGAGGTTAGTCTGTCAGCTCTCTCATTACCACGTAACCCGTCATTACCAGGGCAATAGATCCACACCAGTTCCTGGAGATGCGAAGCTTCTAATGATGTTTTCCATTCAGTTCGATGACACTGGCGTTAAGAATGTCGTGAATGATTTCACACCAGCATACAGAATGCTGAGTTGCAGGTAGACTGGCTACATAGTTACCTACGGCCACTTCCAAAATCCGGTAAAGTGCCCACACTTCTCAGAAGCAATAGAATTATCACAATAGAGAATTTAGAAATTACTTGAAAAGATAGGACGAGAAAAATAGAGAACTACCTCGAAAATTCACAGATCCTCCCTGCTACCATGGGAAGCTATAGGCTCTTGAAAGTAACATGGGGTAAAAGCTGGAACATTTGCATACGATGTGTACGAGGGTTCCAAGGTAAACGAGAAACGTTTGCTGTAGCAATAGACCTAGAGAAAGCTTATAACAGTGTCAAATGTTAAACCGTAATATTTTACAGAAAGAATTATGAGCAAAAGAATGAAGGAATGATTGTCGTTTAATTGATATTCAACTTGTTTGAAAATGCTTGAGTAAATAACGTTTCTTTTTCAAAATTATAGTCTGCACTCTTTTTTAAACGTAAAATAAAAGAAATAAAAATTATTAGTCGATGCTCGTAGCGAAGCTGGAACAGTCACTATCGATGCCAGAGCGGAGCGGAGCAATTTAAAAATTTGACTGCTCCAAATCCCTGCTCATGACCCATACTGGACTGCCATTGCTTGCAACATATGGCATTTTGGTATTTGGCTCGCCGGATATGAAAATATTTGACAAACATAGTGACATAAATTTTGAATATTTGTTTTTTATTAGAAAATTGTATCTTCTACTTTTTTCTTCTTTCCTGTTATCTTCTTTCTTTCTCTCTCTTTTTCTCTTTCTGCACATAGTAACGTGTATTTACAAAGGTTTCTAACGAGACAGAAAAAAAGGATTGTGGCTTCTTCAGATAGGTCGTAAGAGACGATTAACAAAAGATTGTGCATGGTACTGGTGATCTCATCGTGTAAAACTTGCTAACAGAAACTACCCGTGCAAGAGCACAGAAGCTTCTCGCCATTAGGGTTTCTCCATGGAAAAAAAAAGGTTGAGAAACATCCACCAGACACTGCAGTGTGACCCAGAAAGTGGCTGTGTTTAGCTCATGTTGATTGTATCTGTCCCATGCTTTCAACATCAAAGCTGGTTTAAATTAAGCTCACAGCTTCTTGATAGAATTACTGATTGCTTTCTAGCATGCCCGGAACACATTTATCGTCTGGTTCTTTGATGTGTAAGATAAGACTAGATATATTTTCAGCCAAGATATTCGAGCTCTAATCGAAGTTCAAATCCAAAGGTAGTTTTCGGAACATGCCTGAAAATAAAGTATAGTTTTTATTCAGTTCTAAGCTCACTACGTCACCAGTCTCCGTGTAGTTAAGGGCGTGAACTTTAAACCGCTTGGGTCAACATCAAAGCGGTGTCGTTGCGG
>JAMPIV010017113.1:0-7500 GCA_024509875.1 Oreohelix idahoensis | reverse complement strand
CCCTATGATCTTATTATTGTCTCTTGCTACGCTAATTCACGTTTTCTTCATTGACAGTTCTATGCTCACAATGCCGACAGAAATGGTACTAATGTGTACTCATCTCTCTTAAGTCTGTTCTTCTTTGTTTGGTTCACACCACCGGCAGAGTATCGTTCCTTTAGCCCACCCAAGACTGAGGGGGACCAAAGATGTAGAGTCTGGTCAACCTCTATGCTCCTGCGGAGTTCCAGGCAGCGGGATTGACTCGAACATACGACCTCAGGTTTTTTAGGACACAATTAAACCTGTAACAAAGCAAAAATAGGGGCTAATTTCTGTCCTCAAGCCCACCTATTTCTAGTGTGAGTGAAATGAGCGTGTCTCCGATGTATGCATGTGGGATGAATGACAACATGGCTCAGTATGATTTAGCAATAGCGAGACAAGACAGGTGTCTACTTGCAAAACATTCTTCTGATAAACTAATACATGGATACATTCAATAATATAGATTCAATACATGAATACATTTTATACATGAATACATCCCATAATATAAATCAATACATGAATAAATCCAATAACATGTACACCTAGGTGTGATACAACAATGTCCTTCCCCCTATACTATATCACGCCCTCTCTGACAATAGCTGGTAACATATATCCTAACAATATTGTTATGTTCTTATGATAGGAGTATATGAGACGAGGACTGTTTGGTGATATATCAGGTTGGAGTTATAGGAGACAATAGAGTGAGTCAGAACAAAGACTGTTTTGGTTATATTGAAGTGTGGAATTTTCAGAGACAATAGACTGAAGTGAGAGTCTAACAATAGATTGAAGTATGGGGTACAATAGGGTGAAGTATTAGGTCTATTAGTCTTCGTCTATTCAATCCTAATAGGAAATACAATCATTATACTTAATTCCCCCCAAGATACAATCAGTAACCTGATAGGTAGTATAAATGACACACAACAAATACCAACGGTTATCGTAAAAATATTTACCCTCCTAAGATTTTAAACTGGCCAGGTTTTGACGCGACTTAGTGAAGTAGGTTGCAGGTCGATGCCCTCAGGTAAGTTACCATAAATCAAGGTGACAGCTTCTCTCTCTTCAGTCTGTATCTCTGGCGTCAAGTTCGGGGTTGCGTGGTTAGCATAAAATCCGCCCGATTATATAGTCAAGTAACTACTTGAGGAAAGCTTTCGGTTGGTTCCTGGCGGAGCAAGTTGATGGGTTTCCTCCGGTTTTGTACCTGGTCTCATACAGCCTAATTTTATTCAGTTTTCATCGGCCATCTTGCGTGAACAAGATGGCCGTTAATTTATTCTGTCTCAGAGACTGGTGAACGTTGATCGTTGATTGGTTGAAGCAAATCTGTATCTCGACATAGTGATTAACAAAGTAGTGGGTTACACTTCGTTTCACGACATAGCCCCCTCTTTTCCTAGCTGTGACTTGTCATAGCTGACGTGTAAACCCCTGCTGTGGTTAATCCTTTTGCGTCTGTCCTTCCAGAGTACTAGGGTGTCGACTTAAAAAATCAGCTCCTACATTGTCTCTTCCCGGAATGTAATTCACGATAAAGGAATAAGGCGCCAGAAGCAGACTCCACCTTAACAATCTCGAATTTAGCTTTTTCGATGCAGCCAAGAATGTTAAAGGTTGGTGATCGCTTTGGACAATGAAGTGTGTCCCATACAGATAAGGTGAAAATTTGTTGATGGACCAAATTAGAGCTAAACATTCCTTCTCTATGGTCGAGTAGTTCAACTCAGCTGCATTCAGCTTCCTACTGGCGTAGGCGACTGGTAAAAGTTCCTCCGGCTGGGCTTTTGATTTCTGCAAGAGAGTTGCACCTATCCCTATACTGCTAGCGTCCGTCCTTAATACAAATTCCTGTGTGATATCGGGTAGTGTAAGGATTGGTTTGCTGGTGAGTTTTGCTTTTAGCTCTGTGTAAGCTTTTTCACAATCAGCATTCCATTGGATTTTGTCAGGCTGTCCTTTCTTCGTTAAGTTGGTTAATGGTGCACACAGAGAGTTAAAGTGGGGTATGTACTTCTGATAGAACCCACATAAAGACACGAATGATCTCACATCTTTCTTCGTTTGAGGTCTGGGTGCCTTCTTTAGCTTCTCTATATTCTTTGGGTCAGGAGACATATGACCTGTAGAAATAGTGTGACCTAAGAATTCCAACTCCTTACAACCGATATAGCACTTGGTTGGACGTGCAGTCAATCCAGTTTCTCTCAGTCTGTCGAACAACATGGAGAGCGCTACTATATGCTCTTCAAATGTGTTTGTTGCAACAAGAATGTCATCCATAAAGTTAGTGATATGGGGATTTTGTAGAGGTTCCAATAATTTCCTCATCATTCTTGAAAAGATACTTGGAGCATTTTTCAGCCCAAAGGGGAGTACATTAAACTCGTAGTGTCCGTCTGATGTACTGAATGCCAGCATTCTCCTAACTTCTGGTTTCACTGGTATTTGGTAGTATCCCTTGCTTAGATCTACCTTCGATAAATACCTAGCCTTACTCAGTGTAGAGAACAGCTGGTTGGTGTCAGGTAATGGGTCCACCTGAGATTCTGTGATCGCATTAAGCTTCCGGTAGTCAATACATAACCTGTGTTCACCACTCGGTTTTCTCAATAGCACCACACTTGAGCTATAGGGAGAGTCTGACTTCGAGATAATTTTCTCCTTCAACAGATAATCAACTTCCTCCCTTAGTGCTTGGGCTTTCGCATAGGGTATAGGGTATATTCTCATGCATACTGGGGTAGGGTCGGTAACCTTCATGTCGTACTCTAACAGATTCTTCCGACCTGGCTTATCTGTGAGCACATCAGCATGGGTTTCCAACACTTTCTGAACCCTCTTCTTCTGCTCTGGAGTTAAATGTTCACTAATATTTACTTGAACATAATCCTCTGTAGTTGTGAGTGGATACTCCATAGAGTGAAGTGGTTCACCGTGCATTTCTGTTGCAATGGCTAGGGTCATAATATGTGCAACTTCTGATGATTCCTTGTCATAGTATTTTTTAAGAAGATTGACATGATATACCTTCTCCTTTCCTTTCTTGTCAATCTTATAATTGGTCCTGGAAAGTTTCTCCAGTATGACATAGGGTCCCTGCCATCCAATCTGCAATTTATTATTGCTGCTTGGCAACAGTAATAACACCTTTTCACCCACCTCCAGTTCCCTATCCTTTGCTTTTTTGTTGTAGTACGCAGCATGCTTCCTCCTGGCCTGTCTTAAGTTATCATTGGCCAGTTTCCAACCTGCTTTCAATCGAGATGTCAACTCGTTGACGTACTGGTATGCGGAAGTCACTGTTTCCTCTGCCTTTTCATCAGTCCATGTCCGCAGCAATGCTTCCAGTGGACCTTTTATTGGTCTTCCAAACAACAATGTAGCTGGAGCCAATCCAGTTGAGTTGTGGGGTACTTCCCTATATGCAAATAGTGCAGCGGGTAAGTATGTATCCCAAGTATCAGGTTTTTCACTCGCCAGCTTTCTAAGGATTGAAATTAGCGTACCATTGAACCGCTCTACTTGACCGTTCCCTTGGGCATGGTAGGGACTACAATGATAGTGCCTGGCTTGAAATATCCTGAATACTTCTTGTGTTAGCTTTCCCTTAAACTGAGACCCATTGTCAGTCAATATCTGATGCGGGAAACCTAATCGGGTAAATATTGTCAACAGGGCCTCTGCCACGTGCTTTGAATCTATAGCTGACATGGCCACTGCTTCTCCCCACATAGAGCAAGTATCAACCAAGGTTAAGATGTAAGCATTTCTCTTCTTGGTCCTAGTGAGGGGTCCAACAATATCTACTGCAACACGTTCAAAAGGGGTTCCCATAATAGGCATTTCTCCCAGTGTTGCTGGTGCAGTCCTATGCTTAGGAGCTACTCTTTGGATTTCTGGACAGGATCTTACATATCTTTTTATGTCCTCTGTAATTCCTGGCCAGAAGTAGTGACAGGCTATCCTTTGTCCAGTGGCCCCTATTCCCATATGTCCACTGAAGGGTATAGCATGTCCTAGCGTCATAACCTTCTCCCTGTAAGATTTTGGCACTACAAGCTGTCCATGCCCTTTAGGTCCTGTTCCAGCTTTTCTGTATAGTAGGCCATTCTTCATATACAAGTCTCCTTTCTCTGGAGGGTTATGTGCTTTAGGCAATTTGCCAAAACAAGGCTTCAGTGTGCTATCTGCTGCTTGAGCCTTTTTCATCTCTTCTGGATGAGTATTGATAGGATTCTCCTCCATTTTCCTGGAGCTTTCCCTGGTCTGGACTGTTGCCATAACTACAGGTTTTTATAGGTTCTCCAAGGAAAACATACCTACACCCCAAAATCAAAGGGTAAATAGGGTCGTCCATCACTGCTGCTTTGATTTCTCCTTCCACATAGCGAGATCTTATGTTGATTCGAGCTATGGGTAGTGTCATGGTTCTTGCTCCCTTGATCGGTCCTCTGATTTCCACTGTTTCTGTGGTTATCTGGTCAGGACTCACTAGAGAAGAGCACACAACTGAATCAAAGTCCAATCCTGTGTCATATAAACACAGTACTTGAGTGCCATTCACGGTCACTTCCTCACAGACAGGGGGATGATGGAAGTCCTTCTGACTTACTGCCAGTTCATTCCTTCCCTGATTCCCTGTTGTAAGACATGCAGCATGATGAGGAGGATTCTTCCTTCTGCAGTCCGCAGTATTGTGGTTACTCATTAGACAAGTTTTACACCACTTTCCTTCCTTCCGGTAAGGTGTCTTATCCGATCTTAGAGGGTTTTTGTCCTTTTGGTCAAATCTTTGTTTGTTCCTTGTGGTATGGTCCTTTTGTTCATATTTGGTATAGTTTTGTGATGATTTGTTGAAGTTTTCACCCTGCTTCTTCTTATTTCCTAATAATTCTGCCTGAGCTGCTTGATATCTCTCAGCAACAGTTACAATATCTTCCAATCTCTCTGCTCCTTGTTCCATGATAAACTTCCTCATTTCTTGAGGCATGGACTCTTTCACTTGCTCCATCATTATCATTTCTTTCAGATCCTGACACTTTCCTAAACTACTCCATTTTTCCAAATAGGTTTCCAGTCTAGCAGAGAATTGGTGATAGTTTTCTCCTGGAAGAAGTTTAGCTGTTCGGAATTTCTTTCTATATGATTCTGAGTACTTTTCATATCTCACTAGCATTGCCTGTTTCAGGATTTCATAATCTTCCTGGTCATCTCTTGAGAGCTTCAAATACACATCGTAGGCCACACCTCTCAATCCCTGAGATAGTTTAAGACTCCATTTTTTCTTTCACTAAGCCATAGGTAGTGGCTAGTCTTTCGTATCTATCCAGGTACGACTCAATGGCGTCTTCTTTCTCAACAAATGGGTCCAGATGAAAATTCATGGCCCCCACTTGAGGTGCTCTGGCTGGAGCTACTCTCAGAGTGAGGTGAGCTACCACCATTATCGCCAGTATTTGCCTGAATTTCAAGCTCTTTTAATCTCAACTGATGGTCTCTCTCTGCTTGTAATTTCCTTTCCTCAGCTTCTAACCTTTTAGTTTCTCTTTCAGCTTCCAGTCTTTTGTCTTCTCTCTCAGCTTCCAGTCTTTTGTCTTCTCTCTCAGCTTCCAGTCTTTTGTCTTCTCTCTCAGCTTGCAACCTCCTTTCTTCAGCCTCAAATTTCTTTGCTTCTCTATCAGCCTCTAATTTCTTTGCTTCAGTCTCTAATTGCAACTTTCTTTCTTCCCTATCCATGTGTTTGTCCACTTCTGTTGTGACATACTGAGTGAGAGCATCACCTGTCAAATTTAATTCCTTACCCATCTGCTGATCGCAGTTCTGAACTTCACTAGATCAGCCTGGCGTTGCTCAGAGAGGGTTTGTAAATTTACTATAACCAAATTATTGTAATTAAACTTAATTAAATTTAAATGAACAAAAAATTTCCGTGCAAACTTTGTGAGCATCAACTATTTATTGTTTTTTATAAAATCCTAAAATAGAATTTTATTTCAAAAAATAAAATATATTTTCTTATGTTTCCATGGGTGGCACAAGATAGGAGTGTAGTGTTGATAGATGGATAGACTAAGTTTGGCTCAAGATATACCAGAAATATCCAGGAACGAGGCCCCAGTGTGGGGCGGGGGGGGGGGGGGGGGGGGGTAGAGGGTGGGGGGGGGAGGGGGGGTGGCGGAGGGGGGGGGGGGGGGGTGGGGGGGGGGGGGGGAGGGGGGGGGGGGGGGGGGGTGGGGGGGGGGGGGGGGGGGGGGGAGGGGGGGGGGGGGGGGGGGGGGGGGGGGAGGGGGGGGGGGGGTGGGGGGAGGGGGGGTGGGGGGGAGGGGGGGGGGGGGGGGTAAGGGGATGAATTTACACTATAATGATGTCCCCAGTTTTTGTTTTGTCCCTGTGAACGTCCCCAGTTAGTGTCTGAGGTAGGGGGTGAGGAGAGTTGAGAGGGACTAATACTTACTGGACCTACTACTCTACTGGTTATTTTTTACCCTAAAACCTAATGGTTTTTTATCACAAGAACTCTAACTACTACTGAGGACATAATGACTTGGTTTATTTATCAACCAAATTAGGTTACGGCTGTGGTGAATGTGTCTTCTTGGGTATTTGGTGATGAGTGGAGAATGGAAATGATCTGATGTGATGTGACAAGTCCGTGTCCGATGGGGTGGTGAAGGGACGAAGTTGAATGGGATTGAGATGGGTGTGAAGACCGAAGAAAAAAAAACTGAAAGATGATTGGACATTGCTATGACCTCTGATCGTGGTAAAGACCCTGGGCATTGACAGTGTCGTAGACAGTGTCGCCTCACAATGTTGGTATTCTCGCGCCACCACAGTGTCCCCACTGGCCACCAGTTTGTGAAAATCAATCAAGTTTACGCAGGACAAGCTGAACAGTGGATAACTATACGGCCCAAGAACGACCGGAGCCGACCCCCACAAACCGACCCCCCAAAGTGTAAAGGAGTCCAAGAAAGCTCGTCGAACAAGTAAAGAAACGGCCGACATGTCGCTCATATGCTGGAACGGGATACCAAGAACCAATTACACGCTGCTCCCAGATCCTATTCCCTTAGCATCTTCAAAAACAACCTAAACCAGACTCCCTCTGCATGTTTGATATATAATGAATTTGATTTTGATGGAATCAAAATCATTAAATTATGTTAAGAAATATATTAATTGGCAAGATGTTCTACAATTTTGTTGAATATGTGTTCTTTCTGCTTCTGACAGGGACATAGAGGTAAATGGGTTTGGTTAGTGGTAAAGAGTGCGTAGGTTTATTTAGTGTGGTTTGTAGATCTGAACATAACCAATTCTGTTGCTTGATTATGTGTCATGTGAAGGTGTAACAAGGACGCTAAGGAAAGGAAAACTTTGATTTCATCGAGAGGGGGAATGGACACTGGGGAGGAGAGGAAGAGGGTGTGTAAAGGATAAACAGTAATTTTT
>JAMPIV010017112.1:0-383160 GCA_024509875.1 Oreohelix idahoensis | reverse complement strand
GGGCCTGAACATCAATCTAAAGAAGACAGAGGTCATGACACTCAATGTGAGCAACCCCGAGCCCCTAACAGTAAGGAATCAACAACTGGAATAGACAGACACCTTCACATACCTAGGATGCATAGTAACACCAGATGGTGCAGCAAGCAAAGACATCAACAGCAGAATGAACAAAGCAAGAACAGCCTTTTTAATTCTAAACAACATCTGGGGGTCCTCTCAGTACAGAACAAGCACAAAATTAAGATTATATCAGAGCTGTGTGCTTTCTGTGCTTCTCTATGGTGCAGAATGCTGGAGAGTAACAGAAGGAAATGTCGAAATTTTCCTCTTTCCACACAACCTGCCTGAGAAAAATTATCCGAATCTTTTGGCCAAATACCATCACCAACCAAGATCTGCTTACTCAGAGCAAGCAAGAGGACATGCACACCATCATAGCTGGCAGACACTGGGGTTGGGTTGGCCATGTCCTCAGAGAAGACCCTGATGCCATCACTATGCTATGGACCCCTGAAGGAAAACGAAAGAGAGGCCAACCAAAAACAACTTGGCGGAGGACTGTGGAGGCTGAGATGCAAAGAGTGAACCAGAGTTGGGGCACTGTACGAAGGATGGCCACCAACCGAGCAAAGTGGAATCAATTTGTTGCTGCCCTACAAGACACCATCAGGCATGATGGCCACTGACTGCTTTGATGGCTGGCGGCTAAGGATCAAAGATGAAGAAGAAGAAGATTTTGATATCATTGTCTGTCCCTGCAACTTTATCTATATTACTACCAAGATATGTGTACGATTCTACATCCTTTAGTGGTGTTTCTTCAAGTTCAATCTTGTTATCATTTCTTGCATTTATTCTCATCTGCTTCTTCTTTGATCCTTAGCCGCCGACCGTCAAAGCAGTCAGTGGCCATTACGCCTGGTGGCGTCTTGTAGGACAACAACAAATTGATTCCACTTTGCTCGGTCGGCGGCCATCCTTCGTACAGTGCCCCAACTCTGGTTCATTCTTTGCATCTCAGCCTCCACAGTTCTCCGCCAAGTTGTTTTTGGTCGGCCTCTCTTTCGTTTTCCTTCAGGGGTCCATAGCATAGCTGTTCTTGTGATGGCATCGGGGTCTCTTCTGAGGACATGGCCAACCCAGCTCCAGCGTCTGCCAGCTATTATGGTGTGCATGTCCTCTTGCTTGCTCCGAATAAGCAGATCTTGGTTGGTGATGGTATTCGGCCAAAATATTCGGAGAATTTTTCTTAGGCATGTTGTGTGAAAAGAGGACAATTTCGACATTTCCTTCTCTGTAACTCTCCAGCTCTCCGCGCCATAGAGAAGCACAGAAAGCACACAGCTCTGATATAATCCTAATTTTGTGCTTGTGCTGTACTGAGAGAACTTCCAGATGTTGTTTAGACTAAAAAAGGCTGTTCTTGCTTTGTTTATTCTGTTGTTGATGTCTCTGCTTGCTCCGCCGTCTGGTGTTACTATGCATCCTAGGTATGTGAAGGCATCTGTCTGTTCCAGTTGCTGATTCCTTACTGATATGGGCTCAGGGTTGCTCACATTGAGCGTCATGACCTCTGTCTTCTTTAGGTTGATGTTCAAGCCCACCTGCTGGCTATACTTATTAAGTCTATCCGTTTTTTCCTGGATGTGTTGATGTGAATGTGCTAGCAGTGCAATGTCATCTGCATATTCCAGATCTTCCAATGTAGAAAATGTAGTCCATCTTATTCCTCTTGGATTGCCTTCTGTTGTCTGGCGCATCACCCAGTCTATGACTGTTAAAAATAGAGTGGTTGATAAGGGGCATCCCTGTCGTACTCCTGTCTTCACTTCAAAGGTTAGGTTGCTCTGCCCAATGCTACACGTAAAGTTGGCATAAAGGCTTTTTATGATTGACACTATGCAGCTTAGAATTCCATAAGCCCTCAGTATTTTCCATAAACTGTCCCTATGTATACTGTCAAAAGCCTTTTCAAAATCAACGAAATTAATGTACAGCTGTCTTTGCCATTCTGAGCACTGCTCTATAATGTTCCTGAGGGTAAATATATGATCTACACATCTTCTGTTCTTTCTAAATCCTGCTTGTTCTTTCCTCAGTTTGTGGTCTACTGCTTTTGAGATTCTCTGTATAATTATCCTGCCTAGTATTTTGCTGGGAACTGAGAGAAGAGTTATTCCTCTCCAATTATTGCAAGATCTCCCTTCTTGGGCAATTTGACAATTATTCCTTTTCTCCACTCTGTTGGTGTTGTCCCTGTTTTCCAGAATTGTGCAAATAGTGGTTCTAATAGTTCTGCTGCTAGCTCTGGGTCTGTCTTAAATAGCTCTGCATTTAAGTAATCATGACCAGGAGCTTTTCCATTCTTTAACACTTTGATTGCTGTGATGATTTCTTCTTTTCGTGGGATGTCTGTATTAACATCTAGATCATTTTCAGCCTCAGGAACATTCAATTGTGTCTCTGGTGGTTCCTTATTCAGAGTTTCTCTGAAATGCTCTGCCCATCTTGTTTCCTGTCCCTCTACTGTCGTGATGAGATTTCCGTGCTTATCTCTTACTAATGTAATATTGTTTGCACCTCGTTTTCCACTGATGATTTTAGTTATTTTGTATACTGTGCTTTGTTCATTTCTCAGTGCTGCCTCTTCTGCCTGTCTTGCAAGGTCATCCAGAAATGTCCTTTTGTTAGCACGGGTTTGACGTTTAACTTCCTTGTCCAGCTGACTGTACTGTTCACTACATATTGCCTTTAACCTGGGAGACATAGCTTCTGTTTTCTTTCTTTTCATTTCTTTTCTCTTCGCTATGGTGTTTAGCGTATCTGGTGTTATCCAGTCTTGGCTCTTTCTTTCCTGGAATCCCAAGCATGACTTGCTGCTTTCCTTGTATATTGTTGAGATGGTGTTGAATCTCTGGTCAACATCATCGGTCTCTGTTCTTTCCTAGCTTTTGATAATCTCATATCTTCTCTTTACGTCGACCACGAAAGCTTTTCTGTTGAGGGGATCCTTCAGTTTCGTGATGTTGTATCTTTTCTGTTTGACTGCAACTGGTCCAGCAGCTCTGAGTTTCACTTTCAGTCTTGCTACTACTAGGTGATGATCACTTCCCACATCTGCGCCTCTTCTTACTTTCACGTCTTGTAGTGCATGTCTCCATCTGCCATTGATCATTATGTGATCTATCTGGTTTCTGTCTCGTCCGTTTGGTGATCCCCATGTTAACTTGTGCACTTCCTTGTGTGGAAAAAGTGTTCCTCCAATGACCAGGTTGTTAATACTTGTGAAGCTTATTAATGTGTCCCCATTCTCATTTGCTGTTCCACTGCCGCATTTCCCCATTACTCTTTCGTTATAATTATTGTGTGCTCCCACTTTCGCATTTAGGTCTCCCATTACTATAATGAGATCGTACCTGGGTGTAGTTTCCATTTCTTTTTGTACCTGTTGATAGAACTCGTCCTTGATCTCTTCATCGCTGTCATTTGTTGGTGCATAACATTGTATAATTGTGGTGTTGGTGAACCTCCCTCTCAGTCTTGCTCTTATCAGTCTGTTGTTGATGGGTTTCCATTCCAATAAAGACCTTTCCATTCCTTTCTTCAGGATAATGGCTACACCTTCGTTGTGCTGACCACCCTCTCTGCCAGAATAAAGTACTGTTTCCCCTGTAGCTGTTTTTATTCTCCCCTTACCTGTCCATCTGCTCTCGCTTATTCCCAGGATATGTATCTTGTAGTTCCTCATCTCTGCTGTGATTTGTCTCAGCTTTCCTGCCTCATTCATAGTTCTGATGTTCCAAAAACCAATTCTGGTTTCGTGTTTTGCGGTCAGGGCATCCGTTTTCATCCCAGTGGCTTCCTTTCAGCTTTCACCACTGTCAGTCATACGAGCCTGAGACTCCGGATGTCCGTCCCGCAGCAAAGTTTTTCCATTTATTGTTGTTTCCGTAACGTGCGATTTTTTTTTACATAGACAGGGGTGTCAGCCCTGTGCTAAAACCCCCAACCTGGAGGACCAGAGTACCAGCTTTTGTCTGACCCCTACCCACGCAGACCAGTCCAGCTTGGTTGAACCTACCAGGAGTAAATCTCCCACTGGCATAGCTCTGGGGATTGTCAGGGTACACAAGCCGCCATACCGCTACAAGGTATAGGTACCATTGATGGCAGATTTATTCTCATAATCTGTGTCTTTTCCCTTTGTATTTTCAGGCCCACATTTTCAGTTCTCATCGAGAATTTTCATTTTCTCTTGCATCTGATTATGGTTATGGGACAGAAGAGCCAAGTCATCTGCAAAATCCAGATCATCAAGCTGTTTAGTCAGATTCCACTGGATTCCATTTATGTTGTGTGATGTCGATGTTTTCATAACCCAATCTATTGCTAGTAAGAAAAGAAATGGAGACAAGAGGCATCCCTGTCTCACTCCTGTTCTTATCCTAAACGGTTCTGTTATTTGTCCTTCATGAAGAACTCTGCATGTCATGTCTTCATAGGTCTTCCTTATTAAGTTAATGATCTTCATGGGAACTCCATGATGCCTCATCAGTTTCCAAAGTGATTCTCTGTCTACACTGTCAAATGCCTTTTCGTAGTCCACGAAACCGATGTAAAGGGGTGAATTCCATTCCAGACTTTGTTCAACTATTATTCTCAATGTGGCTATCTGGTCTGTACAGGATCTGTTTTGTTGAAAACCTGCTTGTTCATCTCTCAGTTTCTTGTCTATGGACTCTTTTAATCTCTCAAGGATGATTCTGTTTAATACTCTTCCTGGCACTGATAGTAACATTATTCCTCTATAATTTGTGCAGTCGTGTAAATTTCCCTTCTTAGGCAACTTGACCTGATAACCTTCCTTCCATTCATCTGGTATTTCCTCTCTCTCCCAGACTTTGCCAAGTAGTTTGTATAATATCTCTGTAGAGGTATCAATATCTGTTTTGATGGTCTCTGCTGGAATGCCATCTGGACCAGTTGCTTTTCCATCTTTCAAAAGCTTTATGGCTTTCTTTATTTCTTCTCTACTTGGTCGTTCACAGCAGATTTGTAACTCCTCTTCTGCTGGCTGGATGTCTAGGGGATTAGTTAGAGCTGGTCTATTGAGAAGTTCCTAAAAATGTTCTGTCCATCTCTTCATTTGTTCTTGTATATTACTAAGCAATTTTCCATTCTTATCTTTTATGAAGCCATTTGCTTGCTTATATTTCCCTGTTAGCTTCTTTGTGTTGTTGTACATATTTCCTTTGGCTGCAGCTTCCTTTGCCAACTCTTCAATATACTTCCTCTTGTCGCTTTTGATGGTTCTTCTTACTTCTTTGTTTGCTTCTATGTACATTTCATGAGCCTTGGCTTTGGAGCTTCTAGTTTTGCTTTCTTGTTTTTCCTGTCTTTTATCTTGCTAATGGTTTCTGTTGTTATCCATGCTTTGTGTCGATGTTCTTGTCACGAAGTGGATTTAAGTTTAGAGCTTGTCCGAGTATATAGACGAGACACTAGTATGAGAAAGTCCGAGAAGATAGATTTAGATGAGAATACAGTGAGTGTGGAAGGATGAGACTATTAGCTTCGAGGGTGAGAACCGAGATTGACTCTCCCTCGCCACTCGCGACTAGTTAAGAGCTATAGAATCAACAAATCTGACTACCATTAAAAGGAGATAAGGTTTCACTAAAGTTCCACAGACACAACTATACAGACGAGCATATACGTACAGTATTGTTATAGAGAAACTGATCCAGTGTACAGTTTATAGTTTATTATACAACAAAATCAAATAACACAGTAAAATAAATAACGTGCGAGGTCGCACACCTGAAAAAAATAAATAGAACAATTAAACTAACGTACACAATACCCCAACATTTTCACCCTCTCTTTCAATCTGCATGGAAGAAAATCAAGGATTAACAACAATCTACTTGGTGGGGTCTCTAACTTAAGAGCCACCACTCCTGACTATCCTATTATTATTATTATTAATTATAATCTACTGTCCTGCTGCAGATGTATACCTAAATGTCTACACCACTCTGATGCACTATCTGATGTCCTACACAGCTTCAAAGCGCTTTGGGCGATGACAACGCCACTAACACCTCTGGACTGCTACACTAGTAGACTTTTATTACAGCACTAGCTCAGAGGCTGTCCTCTAAGTATACTGTCTGACCCTACTGGTCCAGCTATTTTCCCCCCTCCCCCCCCCCCCCCCGTCTTGATTCAGTGTCTCACTGACACTGCCATCTTCTGCTGAATGGTGTCTCCGTTACGCCCCTCCTCTCGTTAGCATTCGGAAAGAAATGTTGACCCTATCTCCTTCCCAGACTACTGCAGCGGATGACTTTGGTATTTGATTAGGTACTAGCCTCGGGATGTAGATGCTTCACTGCTGCTGACTATACTTTAACGGCCAATTGAACCCTCTTAGGGTTTTGGGACCAACGGCATTATTGTGGCCGTATATATCTATATATAAAACCCAACCTCCAGGCCACGCGCCTCTTTGGAGTGGTATAACGAGCTGAGAGCTCCGGATTTTAAAGATGAACTCGTTCCCGCTTCTCGTATTTTGAATCTGTCTCACAACACGGTCATATTTACCGCGCTCACTATAGGATAAATGGACCGATGGACTAGCCAATCAGGACGCTCCTTTTCTAGTATGTATAAAGAAACCTTTTTATGTTTGACAGAAAGGGCCTATTCTGTGTATTTCATAGGAAGGAGTTATTTTATTTCTTAAAGAATAACGATATATAAAATGAAATACTTAACTATTATAACATCTGGGATATTACTTAATAAGTTGGTGTAAAGACGGCCTCATAATAGTAATTTAATTAAAGAGAAAAATTGGTTTTAGTGATATTTCTATATCAGGGTAGCTCCCGATTTAGCTAATTAAAGACTGCATAGATTTAAATTCCATGTAATAACTAAATAACAAAGATATAGAAAGATAGAGATAAATTAGCAGTTCAAATATCACTTTAAATAATTAAAAACGGCCCAGTAATAAGTTAGATATAGAATATTTAAACTCAGTCACATTATACGGGCCAGCTGAAAAACGCTTAGGTTTTGATTCTTAAACACACATTTGGACCGTGCTTCCGATTGGACGGATACGGCGCTATATATAGAACTGGGACTTAGGAGAATACGTCACAAAATTTAAATACCGAGCTGCATGAATCGAGCGCAAATTGTGACGGCAGGTTCTTTTGCCGCTGTGATCTAGAGCAGACTTAAAGTGCCCATTGAAAGCCTGTATTCAGCTTGTGTATTATTGCCTGAGGGTAAGAAAGATATATATAATTTGTATATATTGTTGATTATTTGCCTGTGTATACCCGCTTATGTGTTCGGTGATGTGTAGAAAGTGAAACTACAGGACTAATGTGTTGTTGCCATGCTGGCTTACTTGTAAACGTGTGTGATTTTTTAGACGAAAGCCAGCAATGAAAAATGTGTAGAATATTTGTACGTAGAGCAAAAATTACGACTGTAAGTTTTAATAAGGTATATGAATGAGTATTCCAGCCTGGAATTACACACTGTTCACGATCATAAGATAGGAGTACAGGAATTGTTAACATGATGTAATCAAGTTGTCACTTGCTACTGTGTACTTAACCAAATCATTGTATGGAAGCCAATCATGGGCTACAGAAGCTATCATAGGATGTTTACAGGAAATGAATAATCCCATAGAACTGGCTGTACTGTAAGAGAAATGAAGTTATATGACCTGTGCAAACTGTTAGCACAATTTCTGAAAAATGTTTATATGTGATGTGGTGTGTGTGTGTGTGTGGAGTGGTGCTGGAGCCTACAAGGAATGCGGTTATCTTTCATTCCAGGTTCTGTCTCCATATTACAAAGTACGAAACATGCACTGTTGAGGAAGTCTGTTGGTGTCTACAGCTCCCTATATATCTGGAGCCATACCACGATTCCCAGCCTGGAGTTGCAGTTTGTGTAAACCCGGCCTGATGGATGCAGATCATCATCAAATAAGATAGGTGGAAACTGGTTCCACTGTACAGCACATCACGTCAAAAACTAGTTCTAAAAACCACACTTAATAAAAATAAACATTTAATGATGATATATGAAGGACATTGGTTAAATAAAGTGAATTCTTCAGTCCAGGGACAGTGATTATAGATTAGTAAAGAAAGAAGTTGACATTATCTCGTTACCTTTACCATATTATTCCTTATGGAAAAATACATTCCATATTATTTATTTAATGTTGTAAATACCATTTGATTTCTTTTGAGAATTCCTGACCGAAAAAATAAATCGGTAGAGGACAAATAAATTGTAAATAATTTCAGTCAGTCTTGCTTAATACTTCTTATTAAGTTAATGTTCTGTATTGAGACTTATTACATATAATTAATTCAATTTTCCCCTAGATAATTAGCCAGTAAAATAAAAGTATATTCATTAATCAATGTGGGATCTAGAGAGGTAGCAGATAGATCTTCAGTACCCCACACTATCATCATACTTGAAGGTTTACATAGCTTGACCCCACTATTGATGTCGATACACCCTTGCTCTTTTCAGAGAAGGGGGTATTTCTTATAAGACCAGTCTCTTATCTGGCACTATCCTGGTATCATCTGATACACCTTTGTGTCCAGGAAAGTCTTTATTTTAATACCATCCAAACCTCTCGCGACATCTGTTGTCTCAGTCCGGGATTTTTCATACCTTGGGGCCTTTACTTGAGATAGTTAGAGTAAAAGTAGGAATAAGGTAATAATATAATAAGATAAAGAAAGTCAATAAATAAAGTTAACCAAATTGTGGTGACTGGATGAGCTGTCAGTGGTTATAGTTAATTAAGTTTATATTTTAATTTATTGATACCCTATTTAGTTAAAAATTTGTATAAGATTGCAAGAGAATGGCAGACTTGGCCAAATTTAGGTCTGCTACAGTGCAGGCGGCAAAAGATCTTGGCATGAGTGGGGATTCTCTTATTCAATATGTTACTACTGAATGTGATAAATTCATAGACAGAGAAGATAAGAGATTAGAAACAGAGAGACGATTACAATTAGAAGCTGATAGAGAAGCTAAAAGGTTACAGTTAGAGGCTGATAGGGAGGCTAAACAGATAGAAGCTGACAGAGAAGCTAAAAGGCTACAGTTAGAGGCTGATAGGGAGGTTAAACAGATAGAAGCTGATAAAGAAGTTAAAGGGAGCCGCGCTGGTGTAATAGCTTCGGCGTTGTACTGGCGACCAGGTGTTCATGGTTCAAACCCGGGCATCAGCGTTTGAAGAAATGTTTACGGCCGGAAATCTGACTGAATAACCTGAATGGCTCCTGTGATAAAACCCTCTGTGGATGGGAAGGAGCGAAGCTCCTGACCGGGTTGGAAGGAAAGTCCTCAGGTTCCCCAGCCTCGCAATGACATGTCATTGGGCCGAAGGGCTGAAAGCCCAAGTGCCGCTGGTTAAGAAAAAAAAAGAAGTTAAAAGGTTACAGTTAGAATCTGATAGGGAGGCTAGGCAAATGGAAGCTGATAAAGAGGAAAAGAGGTTGCAAAGGGAACATGAGTTAAGATTGAAAGAGCTGGAACTTCAAGGACCTGTTGCAGTAAATGGGAGCAGCCCAACTACCTCTGAAACTAGTGCAAATCAAGGCGCCTCAAATTCAGCCATGAACTTCCATTTAGACCCATTTGTGGAGAAGGAAGATGATATTGAATCATTTTTAAGTAGGTATGAGAGACTAGCTACTAACTATGGCCTAGAGAAAGAAAAGTGGAGCCTAAAATTATCAAAGGGTCTGAGAGGAACTTCTTATGAAGTTTTTTTCTAAATTAAGTAGGGAAGACCAAGAAGATTATGAACTATTAAAACAAGCATTGTTAGTCAGATATGAGAAGAATGCTGAATTTTATAGAAAGAAATTTAGAACTACCAAGCTGCTGTCTGGAGAGACTTACCACCAATTCTCTGCAAGATTGGAGACCTACTTGGAGAAGTGGACTACTCTTGGGAAAACTCAAGACCTAAAAGAAATGGTCATGATGGAGCAAGTAAGAGAGTCTATGCCTCCAGACATGAGAAAATTTCTTATGGAACAAGGTGCAGAGAGGTTGGGGGAGATTCTCACAGTTGCTGAGAGATATCAAGCAGCTCAGTCAGAAGTGGCTGGAGTTAAGAAGAAACAAGGAGATAGTAATAAAACCCCACAAAACCAGAATAAGTTCGACAATAGGGATCAACCACCTAGATTCAAACAAAGTAATGACAGGCCTAGATATGATCAAAGAGATAGAAACCCTCAGGTACAAGAAAAGAAACCCTACAGACAAGAAGGGAACTGATGTAAAATTTGTAAGATGAATAATCACCATACTAAAGACTGTAGGAAAAGGAACCCTCCATATTTCGCTGCATGCCTCAAAACAGGAAACAAGGGAAAGAAGGAACTGTCTACAAGGCAGCAAGAACCTCATCATCTCCCTGTATGGGAAGAAGTAGTATGTCAAGGGAAAGAAGGAACTGTCTACAAGGCAGCAAGAACCTCATCATCTCCCTGTATGGGAAGAAGTAGTATGTAATGGGGCCACTATCAAGTGCCTTTGATACTGGATTGGATTTTGACTCAGTTGTGGGTTCTAACCTGGTGCACCAAGATCAAAATACCACAGAAACAGTGGACATACAAGGGGCAACCAAGGATGTAGCAACCATGAAACTTCCCATTGCAAGAATAAATGTAAAAACTCGCTATGTGGAAGGAGTGATTAGAGCAGCAGTGATAAATGAACCAATCTACCCTCGATATTGGGGTGTAGATATGTGTTTTTGGGAAGTCCCAAAAGACCAGTGATTATGGCAGCAGTACAGACCAGATCACAGTCAAGGAAGGAGGAAGATAACCCAATAAATACCCATCCAGAGGAGATGAGGAAGGCACAGGCTGAAGATAATTCATTAAAACCTTGCTTTAGAAAACTACCAAAAAGCCATACCCCTCCTAATAAAGGAGAATTTTATATGAAGAATAAGTTGCTTTATAGAAAGGCTGGAACAGGATCCAATGGTCATGGACAACTAGTTCTACCATCTTCATATAGGGAAAAGGTTATGGAAAGATCACATGTTGTATCAGACGGTGGACATGAGAAAATTGGTACCACCTGTCAAAGAGCACCTGTGAAATTCTATTGGCCAGGCGTAGCTGCGGACATTGCGCAATTTGTGGAGGCCTGTGACCAATGTAACAAGGGAAAGCCCACACGTTGGGAAAATCATCAGGACCTACAGAAGCACTACGGTGAAAACAGGCCTGAAAATAAAAGGAAAAATAAATATGATAAGGTAGACATCGTGGATAGGAAAACCTCTTTTCACACCCAGTCTTGCAATAAACGAGGTAACATGGCCACTATGCGTATTGTACAAAAAGTGACCTCAACCCAGTCCCACCCGACAATCCCTTGGTCGGAATTCCTGGAACGGGATAAAAATATAAGAGAGAGAAGTCCTCTCACTTTGAAACTGAAACCCCAGAAAAATTGGTAGTGGACGATTGGTGTGTGATAGCAAATTAACGGGAGAAAAGTCACCACCACAATACTTCCAATTACATGAGCATTACCGGAATGGCACCGGCAACATGGATGATGGGTCGACCACATCAAAGGTCCATTAGAAGCCTTATTGAGGACATGGACAGATGAGAAAGCAGAAGAGACTGTAACCTCATCATATCAGTATTGAACGAGTTGACCTCTCAGTTAAAAATTGGCTGGAAACTAGCAAATGATAATCTGAGGAAAGCCAGAAAGAAACATGCTGAGTACTACAATAAGAAGGCGAAGGATAGAGAGCTAGCTGTGGGGGAGAAGGTGCTTCTTCTATTACCCGGCAGCAGCAATAAACTTCAGATAGGCTGGCAGGGCCCATACACTGTTCTAGAAAAGGTATATAGAACTAACTATCATCTCATCTCAACCCATAACCCGTCATGGGTCGTAGGGGTGCCATGGTGGAAGCATCAGCAGACAGGGTCCTCCACTGCTCTCTATTCTCAGCAATGCGTACAAGTGTGGAGAAACCGTGTCCTGCCCATTCTTTGATGTTATCAGCCCAGGATTTTTTTTGCCTTCCTCTTCTCCGTTTACCTTCGACTGTTCCCTGGAGGATCGTTTTCGAAAGGGAGTCATGACGAGTTACATGCCCAAACCAGGCAAGCTTTCGACGTTTCACTATTGACAAAAGTGGTTCTTGGTGGCCTGCATAGGTGTTTATCTTCTCTCTAACATAGACATTTGTTTTATGCTCTTTATAGCAAATGCGCAAAATTCTTCTATAACATTTATGCTCGAAAGCCTGAATCCTTCGCTCCGTATCTGCAGTGAGTGTCCAGCCCTCACTAACTATAAGATAGACAAAAAGGGAAAGGAAAAAGTTTATCATGTGAACCTCCTCAAGAAATATTATGATAGGAAAGTGTTGGAAGGTGCACATTTGATGACCCTGGACATAGCCACTGAAATGAGAAATGAACCTCTCACCTCTTATGAATACCCCTTGAAACCATGCGAAACTCAGTAATCACTTGACAAAATTGTGGAGACTTTTCAAATCACATGGCAGCCAAGTGTCCCCAAAGCCCGCTTCCTAAGCGATGTTTTCATTGTAAGTCCCCAGGCCATTTGATATCGGTTTGTCCATCAAAGAGCGTACCAACACATCTAGATTGCCGTCATAGTGCAAGCCAAGAGATGGCCGTGGCAACTGTCACCCTAAGGGCGCCAAGAAAAGTGGTCGACATTTAGAGGAGGGGACTCATCTAAAACTCGTTGAAGGACACGTTTCCAGGCTGCGAGAGGCGCACGTAAGAGCAGAGGCACCGATGCAGAATTTTGCAGCAGTCCGGAAAGAGAGATGTAACAAGGTGTCGTGTTCTATTCCACTACAGGTGGGAGAATTGGTAAAGAAGAAAATGCACAACGCTGAGAGATCCAAAATTCGTGATATGTGGTCAGAAGAGGAGTGCATTGTTGTTCGTGCTCCCACAATGACAGGGGGTCCATATATCATCCAACGAACAGATAGAGCGAATCCGAGCATTAGAGTCACTGGCAACGAAGTGAAGGAAAAGATGATTCTCCAGATTTGGTAGATACGACTGAAGCGCCTGATTTTGTGCAGTTGTCGGGACGACAACAAAATCAGGTGGGAAATATGTGACCGCGCGATCTTGTTAGCCATATTGTCTCCGTGGTTCACCCATCTTGTCAGCCATATTGTCTCTGTGGTTGAGTGCCTTCTCACCACATTATCTTCAAGAAGAAGATATATTATTAGGCCATAATAAAGCCTACAAATTAGTTGTGTTATATTTGTGTTTTTCGCTATTTCTAGAGCGATAATCGCGTGTGTTATTTGCGTGGCGCAATCAATTCGCGCAGCGCACTAAAGTTGAGTGGTTAGCCTAGAGCCTATATAAAGAGATAGCGGGCGGTGAACGGGCCTATTTTGCAAAAGCCGCCCAGAGAGAACAAACGAAGTTAGACACCAGAGTCGATCTACAGTGTATATGCCTTGAGCACGTGAGTTTGATTTTAAAGCAAATTAGCATTAGTTTTCTATAATTCTGAAATTATATTGAGCGTGGCTGTTTTAATGTTTAGTGAAATAAATAGATAGATGTTATTCTAAAGGAGATTTCTTCCAGGACATTATGATTTAGTCTTGAGATGATAGATGAGTGAAAATAATGTCTGGATAGGTTTTATTAGGCACGCTAAGTGAAAGTTTAAGAGCGATTATTTTATTCATCAGAAAGGCAAATATAGTAGGAAACTATTTCATACATGGAACTGGACAGAGGTGTTATAAGGGACTTGAATTTAAATAGTAATAAACTATGGGTAAGATGGCAGCCACGTGGTGATGACTGTATAAAAGCGGCGCCAGCAAGTCTGAATAACACGCTTTGCGTGGTAAACCTATAATGTTACGCTATTTTATACTGGGTGAATTGACACGTGGGTGGAAGTAGGTTAATATAATTTTCCCCAGTAATAGATCAGAGTTTTCGTGTTAAATTTCCTTTAGGTGATGTATTTAGTTCCAGTTTTGTTAAAGTTAAGAATAATTATATTTTATTCTTTAATGTAAGAGCATTTAAGTGTATTTCACGATAGCCTACTTATCATAATCCTACTGTTTATCTTTAGTTGTTACTTTGAAGTGAGAATAGTCATTTAGATTTCTGGTGAGATTAGAGCCACGCCAGGGTGCATAAGGCACGTTGAGACAGGTGTTTCTCTGCTTGCTCCTGGTGGAGCATGGAAACACCAATGCAGCTGGTGTCCATCACAAGCCCATAAGAAGCATTTTTATGCTATTACAGAGGTTGTTTCTGTAACAATGTGTTTCATGTGATGAGTTCCCAATCTCATCAGGGGTCATATACGACACGCTTGCGGACAGGCGCACCAGTCGTCACTTACGACATGTTCAGAATGCAGTGACGAATATTGAGACGGATCAGTTGCGAGGTGGTGGTTTATTCTCATTATTGAGAGTATTTGTTGTACATGTAATTGAAGAATATTATTTTATGTCCAGTTTTTTATTATTTAATGATTGTTATGTGAAGGATGGTTTGTGAGAGCACGTGGGCTCACTTGGAGATATATATATTTCTCTTCTCCGCTCCTGAAGGAGCATTGGGCCACCAGTGTGGTTTGCCCCCGCATGAAGTATTTATATGCTCTTGCAGTAGTGGTTTCGGTAGCAACCAATGTTACATGGTGAGATTGCCAGCCTCATGCACAACACCATACTAGTCTCATTGGACGACATGCATGAGTGTGTGTGTGATAGCTGAGTGTGTGTGCTCTTGCAGTAGTGGTTTCGGTAGCAATCTGTGTTACATGGTGAGATTGCCAGCCTCATGCACAACACCATACTAGTCTCATTGGGCGATATGCATGAGTGTGTGAGATAGTTGAGGGTATCAGGTGGGCGCATGTTTTCTGTATGGTAAGTGTTATTATCTATGCTATTGATTTTCACTTAGACATTGTTTTATATATTGTTTCTTTCAGAAAGTCTATGAACACTGCCTGGGTGTTCGGTAGTATTAAATGTTGATCTGTATAAGGCTTTGTGTTGTTTGAATTGCTAAGTCTGCTGCTGAGAGGGTTGCAAGCAACCAATAATTGCAACCCCTGTCAAACGATCCTTAATAAATTTTCTTAGTGCATGGGTCTTGGGTGTGAGGTAGCCACATCGACATAAGTTCACCGCCACCACACCTAGCCCCTGTCATATATATATATATATATATATATATATATATATATATATATATATATATATATTATATATATATATATATATATATATATATATATATATATATATATATATATATATATATATATATATATATATATATATATATATATATATATATATATATATATATATATATATATATATATATAGCATATATATATATATAAGCATATATATATAGCATATATATATAGCATATTATATATAGCATATATATATATATATGCTATATATATATGCTATATATATATGCTATATATATATGCTATGTATATATATATATATATATATATATATATATATATATATATATATATATATATATATATATATATATATATATATATATATATATATTATATATATATATATGCTATATATATATATATATATATATATATATGCTATATATATATATATATATATATATATATATATATTATATATATATATATATATATATATATATATATATATATATATATATATATATATATATATATATATATATATATATATATATATATATATATATAGCATATATATATATATATAGCATATATATATATAGCATATATATAGATATATATAGCATATATATAGCATATATATAGCATATATATATATATAGCATATATATAGCATATATATAGCATATATATATATATATATATATATATATAGCATATATATATAATAATAATAATAAATTCTTTAAGCACCAAACACGGCGCATAAGGCAGAAACCAGTGCTCTCCAGGTTGTTCGTTGTGACGCCACTCCTCTTAGCTCTTGCACATTATTTAGGCCCAACGTTCTTCCTTCTCTTATTATTGTTCTTCTGAGTGTTTCTTTTGGTCTTCCTTTTTTCCTCTTACCCTCAGAACCCAAGTGAGCGCCTGTAGTGGTATTCTGTTGTTTTGCATTCGTAGGACATGACCGATATATGACCATCGTCTTTTCCTTATATATATCGGAGACATATTTTTCTGCCTAGAGTCTTCTCTTATTTGTCGATTAGTCTTGAATTCTTTCCAACTGATGTTCATGAGTTTTCTAAGACATTTGTTCTCGAATGTATTCAGCTTGTTCTCCAATGATTTTGTTATTTTCCATATAGCATATATATAGCATATATATAGCATATATATAGCATATATATAGCATATATATAGCATATATATATATATATATAGCATATATATATAGCATATATATATATATATAGCATATATATATATATAAAATCACAGTACTCCATCACAGTTCTCTTTTTCTCAGTACTTCTTCACATGTCTCGCTCCATATATTTTTTACTTGTTGCCGGTGGTCCTCCGTATCTGCTTCATCTTCCAGCTGTTGGACTACTTGGTATTTGTTGGATACTGTGATATGAACATTTGTCTCTTATTTCCTGATTTCTTAGATATCTCACATTGTACTGTTGTCTATAGCTATATACTGTTGTAAATTTCTTGAGTTTTAATTGTTTTAGCCAACAGAAGATGGTGGTCTGATACCACATCTGCTCCTCTACATACTTTTACATCATGCAATGATGACCTAAACTTCTTACTTATGCATATGTGATCAATCTGATTCTCAGTTCTGTGGTCTGGTGATATCCATGTTGCTTTATGTATTATTTTATGTGGAAATATGCTTTCTCCTATAGCTAGTTGATTTGAAGCACAGAAGTTAGCTAATAGTTCCCCATTCTTGTTCATCATACCTAATCCATGCTTTCCCATGATTTCTTCAAAGCCGGTGTTGTCTGTTCCTATTTTCGCGTTTAGGTTCCCCCATCAAAATTGTGATGTCCTTTCTTTTCTTTTTGTCCAAGACATTTTGTAGTCTGGTGTAAAAGTCTTCTTTCTCAGATTCTTCTATATCTTTTGTTGGTGCATAACATTGGATGATGTTTATATTTACTTTCTTTTTGGCTGATTTAAACCTTGCTGTTATAATTCAGGGTCCCATTGCTTCCCATTCTATAAGTGCCTTCTATGCTTCCCAAGGCAGCATTGGAGGCACCCCTTCACTGTGGTGGGCTCTTTCCTCCTCATGTCCACACCATTTCTCCTGTGATCAATCTCCTCCTCTCTATGTCCTTCCACCATGTCTCACAGAGACCAGGATATCAATCCTGTAATTTGCATTTCTGCTGCTACCTGTGCAGTTTTCCCTTGTTCACATAGAGTGTGAACATTCCAGGTGCCAATCCTGGAGATTTTCCTAGACGAAAAAAGGTAAGTCGGCAACCCAGATTCCTTTCGGCTTTCTCTCGGTTGCTTCATGCGACTCCTTTCCAGAGGACCTTCTTCTGTCTTGGGCGGCTGCGTTGATTTATATTCTGTATTTTTTTCTTCTTCTTCGTTCGTCCTGAAAAGGACGTTGGTTGCGTTGTGTCCGTTTTAATATTCTGTATTTGACTTGTCCATGTTTGTTGAAGTTTTTGTGGTAAAAAGTTTTTTACGGGATGGGGTAACCAGCCCCATGCCCAACCCTCCTTAGTCGCTTTTTACGACATGCATGGTAGGGTACAGTGTTACTATTCTTTGCTCCTCTTTCGGGCCCCGGTAACACACGGGTGAAGCTCTTAAGGAGTTAAAATAAAATGTTAGCTTTGTCAACTGCTGAGGAGATCACCAAAAATATGAAGCATTCAAGGGGTTAAAGCTACATATTAAAATTTGATCCTTACTGAGAGACTACAGCTCAGAGTTTTTGTTTAAATCCATACTGGCAAGTGGAGAATGTTTATTGCAGTCAGAGGTCAAGAATGAATACTACAGTGAGTGACTTCTATAATTGGCTTATATAAAACAAAATTCAATGAAGTCAGTCTGTTATCATGTTATATAGTGCTTGTTATGTACATCACAGTTTTGTTTGGGTTGAGTTTGCCAGTTAGATGGCATCATCATCACACTTCTCAGCTCCATGTGAAGCATAAGTCCCCCCCCAAAAAAAAACCTGCTGAGCACTGCCTGTCTGTGCCATCCATTGAAAGTCTTTCCATGTCTTCTGCATGCCTATCTTCAGATTTTCTTCTCCGTGTGTTTTTGGCCTTTCTTTAGACCTAGCTTTAGATGGTATATTTTGCCCAACATAGCAAAGAGAGAAGAACAGAACGACATATCCAGCTGGTGAATGAAGTTTCAGGTTTTTTCTTCTTTGTTTACTCTCAGACGTTGCTGAGGAGACAAAGAAAGAATAGAACTATTAATAGCTCAGGCATGTCGTATTATAAGTTTGTGCTTGAGGCTGACAACCTCAAACATGAGGCTGGCAACCTCAACATCAAACTGTTACAGAAACCACCATTGTACAAGCACATTGATGTAGGCTTCCTGCAGTTGTGGTTCCACGCTCTGCAGCAGAAAGAAATGAGAAAAGAAGAATAATAAAGTTGAGCTGTGTCAACAGAAACTAATCTACCATGTTAAACTGTCTGTGATTGTGATGATGAACCTGTAAAAAGATGGGCTAAGGATCCAAGAATAAGATCTTTGATACAGGACTTTGGCTTCTCAGGGGTTATATTCATTTAGGTGGCTTTATATTAATTGTAGTAGACTTCTTCTCAGCTACTTACACTTATGATATTGGTGTCGTGAAGGCTTGGCCGTCTTGAAATATGAACACTGCTGATAAGCCAGTGTCATTAGGGATATGGCCCATTCAAATCCCACCCCTGGCCCGTACACTTGCAATTATTAATCAAAGTCCAAAGGCTTGATTGGACACTTCACAATATATTTAATTAGACATTTCACAGCTCCACAAGTACATCAAGAAAGTATGTTCATGCACAAAAGGCATCAGTATGACGGTCTATATATCGTCGAAGTACAGTCTCGTACTAATGAAAGATGTCGTCAACATTTTCATACACTTTTATTTAATAATATGTCACTCACGTACTGCACCGCATCCTCTGTCAATCCTGCATAAATAAAGAAGCTAGCATTACATGCGGAGGTGTATGCGTAATTCAGCTGATGTTACAACATAATGCAGATCGAGGAAATAATATAACTCTCTGGAGCAAATACACATAAGCCTCCGACACCATGAATGGCCACAATGCCGGCAAGGTACGCTTGCTTGGCCCACATAGAGACCTTATCGTCTGCAGACATGGCCAGCAGAATTAATGACATCACTTCCTAAAACCAAGGACAACTGTCCATAAACAAATCAACCAGGAAGTGATCGTAGAAAACCAATGTTATGATATTTACACATAACATTTACTCCCCCCTCCTCTTAAATAATTAAAAGGAACTTTTCATTATTTCCGTGGCAAAGTCCACAAAATCACTGGAGTAACCAGATGATAATATCAACTCTTACAGTTGTAATGATTCATATAGCACCTAGATCTGTGCTTCATAGTCAACAATTAGTCATGCAGGGTGTGGCATTTAGTAATGTAATTACCAAACCCATTGCCTATATAGAAGACAAATCTTTTGACACAAATGTGAGGTAACCATAGTAAACATAAGACAACATGTGCAAAGAAATTAATATATATCAGTCAAAGCACTCATACAGCACACCATGTCCAAAACACCTGCTGTCAAGTCAGTAATATCAGTACCATAGTCTCTTAATGCAATGCATAAATATGAAATAATAGAGACAATAGATCATATGAGGCAGACAAATCAATTCATAATGAGTGACTGCGACAATATGTCAAAATAATAATTACTGTGTGTATTTAAGTAATATAATGTCATGACTTGAATATGTCAATGTAATGTATTGTGAAAATATATTATGTGATATATGAACACAATAAAGTAATAAATTCCAATGTGTATGTAACACTCATGTGGTTTACCTTAATTAATCATAAATTAATTAATTAATGTTACTTAATAGTTAATGTCAATGTTTACAGTTTATACTTCTTGATTCAAAGTCATTTGAATAAAGCATAGTCACGAAAAAGTTCACTGATGTATGTTGTTTTCACTTATTCTGGATGTCCATGATTGTTTACCATGTGATAGGAATATATCCGAAATGCACTGTTAGCCATTATAGAAATCCTCATTTTCCATGTCAAAATTGAGAAGCAATTTATTTGTTGTTTCCCCTTTGAATATACACAATAGTCATTTCATAGTTACTTCCCTTTTTCTGCTTGTAGAAGTCACTTTAAGGTAGAAGTATACCCAGAAGGGATGTAGGATAAAGAGAGAGGGATAGTACCTCACGGTGAGAGACAGCTATGTCCTTTTTAGGATAGTCAGAATCCTATTTGGTTCTCCTCTCTTTGTCTAGCTCATGTATGGCTCCTCGAATACCGCTTGTGTACGGCGGTGGCCACATCCCGGGCAACAGTCTTGGCTGACTGGCTAAACTACATGGGTGGAGTAGGAGCAATCTTACTCAAGGGAATGTCCATCCCTAGTACACAAAGACTGAGACGGTGAGTGAGGCGGAGGAATCTGAGAAGATCAACGGCTCTCAAAGCGAAACAGCAAAGTGTGTGGCGCACTAGAGGCATGTCGGACATAGAAAAAGACAATGGCTAGCCACCGTGGAAGAGATTGGAGCCTTACCACGTACTTCCTACAGAACGTAATGGGATCACAACAACAAGATAAGAACTGATATGTAGAGAACTCTCTGTCCCCTGGGGAAGAATCTACTGTACAAATTAACAGGGAAGAGGCAACTCCTCTAATGAGTAAGGAAGTACATAATGACGAGTGTTCCTTAAATTCTGTTGAAAGGGAACATTCTGAGAAAGACCACCTAAAAACTAGTAGGAGAAGCCTAAAAAAAGGAACATGGAATGTTAGAACTCTAAACGGAGAAGGAAAGCTGGACAATCTTATATTAGAAAAATACGTATGTGGATACTGGACACACAATGACAGAATGAAGTTACTAAAAATGAGAGCAAAGCCATTCGACATATCAATCTTACAAACTTATGCACCAACTAAAGATTACAGCGAGGAAGAAATAGAAGAATACTATGAAGAGCTACAACACACACTTAAACCAGTCAAATCTACAGATATGTTGATAGTAATGGGTGATATGAATGCAAAAGTAGGAAAAGGAAAATACAAGAAAATAGTAGGACAGTATGGATTAAGGACAAGAAATGATAGAGGAGACAGACTTATCCAGTTCTGTGAAGAAAACGAGCTGGTCATATGTAACACCTTTTTTGAACACCACCCAAGGAAATTATACACATGGAAAAGCCCAGGAGATGTAACACGTAATCAAATCGACTATATCATGATAAAACATAGATTTAAGAACAGTGTCACAAGTGCAAAGACACATCCTGGCGCCAACATAAATTCAGATCACAATCCAGTTGTCATCAAAGTAAATATAAAGCTGAAAAGAGCAGGAAACAGAAGACAGGAGGAACCCCAGATATAAATATCAGCGCTGAAACAACCAGATATAAAACAGAAATATTTAATCGACGTCAAAAATAAATACCAACAGTTATTGACAGAAAGCATGGAGCAGTATAGAAGAGAAAACCCAGAAGAAAAAGCAACCGCAAAATGGGAATGCTTAAAAACAAGCATACAATCAGCAAATGCAAATTTACCTAAAAAGGAGTCTAAGAAAAATCAAATTTGGATGACAGATGACATCTTGAATAAAATGGCAGAAAGAAAGAAAGCAAAAAACACTCCAGAATATAAAACAATAGACAATGACATACGTACTATGTGTAGAGAAGCAAAAGAACGGTGGATAGAAACAAAATGTAAGGAAATAGAAGACTTGGAAGCAAAGCACATGACAAGAGATATGCATGAAGAAATAAAGAAATTATCAAATCGGTCGCGGTTTGCACAAGGAGGAAGCTGTATCAAGAACAAAAATGGTGTAATATTACTTGATGAGAAAGACATATCAAACAGATGGGCAGAATACGTAAAAGAACTATTCGAGGACAACAGAGGTAAAAAACCATCACCAGATTCTAATGAAGGCCCAAACATTCTCAGATCAGAAGTAGAGAATGCCATTCATATGATACAAAAAGGAAGATCAGCAGGCATGGATAACATAAAAATTGAAATGATAGAAGCTCTGGAGAGCTTTGGTATAGATACAATCACAGAAATATACAATACAGGATATTTACCACACGACATGAAGACATCAGTTTTGATACAGGATCAAACCCGGGCGACGGCATTTGAGGATTTTTCGTCGACCGGGATTTGGACTGGATTAACTCGAGACCTGGCGAGAACATTTGAAGAAGTGTCGTCGACCAGAGACTGGCGGCTCCTGAGCCGACCCAGCTGCAATGGGTACCTCCGAAATCGGCGAGTATTTGCCTGAATGGCGAGGGACATTTGTCTCTGTACAAGAAATAAAGGGATACTCACGTAAAATCAATGTCAGGTTAGACATAAATGATAACCTGAGATTTCGCCTCGAGTATTAGCGGGCGAACGCAAAAAAAAAAAAAAAAAAAAAAACATTGCCCAAAAAACCAAATGCAACAGAATGTTCAGACTTCAAAACAATCAGCCTGATGAGTCATGCAATTAAGATACTGCTCAAAATCATACAGGGAAGAATAAAAAGTAAAGTAGACAGCGAAATCCAAGAATAACAGTTTGGTTTTAGACGGAACAGTGGAACAAGAGAGGCAATATTTTGCCTAAGAAGATTAGCAGAAAAATATACAGAGGTCCAAAAAAGTATGTATATGTGCTTCATTGACTATAAGAAGGCTTTTGACAGAATCCATCATGAGAAAATAATTGAATGCCTCAAAGACATAGGTATTGATGGAAAAGATATAAGAATACTCAGTAACCTTTATTGGGAGCAAACTGCCACAGTAAGATCGGGAAGGAATTATTCACCATACATAGACATAAAAAGAGGTGTCAGACAAGGTTGTGTGCTGTCCCCCTGCCTATTTAATTTATACACCGAAAAAATTTTCAAACAGATACAGGAAATACCAGGACTGAACATCAGTGGAAGATCAATAAACAACCTTAGATATGCAGATGATACCGTGTTGTTAGCTGAAAGCGAACAGGAGTTACAAGAACTAGTGAAGCAAGTGAACAGTATAAGTCATGAATATGGACTCGACATTAATATTGAGAAAACTAAAACTATGATAATTAGCAAAACAGACGATAAACCCACATTAAAGATAAGCGTAAATGGGAAAATCCTGGAACAAGTCAAGAGCTACGTATATCTTGGTCATATAATAACAGAAGATGGCAGATGTGAAACAGAAATCAAGAAGAGAATAGGAATGGCCAAAGCTACATTCAACAACATGAAACATATACTGACATCCAAACAGTTATCTCATAAATTAAAACTGAGAATCATAAAGTGTTATATATATTCTGCATTTCTGTATGGTGCAGAAACATGGACGATGAATAAGCATTTGGAAGAAAGAATTGAGGCTCTTGAAATGTGGATATATAGAAGAATGGGGCGTATCTCATGGAAAGAGATGAAAACAAATAAGGAGGTCCTAGAAAATCTAGGTATGAAAAGAGAACTAATGAGAGAAGTCAAAGTTCGGCAGCTAAAATACTTTGGCCACATAAAAAGGCATAACACCTTGCAGAAGACCATAACAGAAGGGAGAGTTGAAGGCAAACATGCAAGGGGAAGACAGCGCTATAAGTGGGAAGATAACATCAAGAGATGGACGGGAAAGAGTCTATCAGAGTGTACCACCAAGACAAGAGACAGAAGACGTTGGAGATCCATTACAGCCAACCTTCGTTGTGGAGATGGCAACTGATGATGATGATGATACCCAGAAAAGGTTAAAAAAAATAAAAATCCAACAATTTTCATTTTCATGCTTTAAATCATCGTCAACATGTTCTTGAACTAAAAATAATTCATAGAAGCTTAGAGATACTCTGGTTTGATAGGAATCAGTGTTTTTCTACACACACCCCCTTGAGTGATTTGCATAGCAACCAATGTTTATAGTTGGTTACCATGTGAATAATGACCCAACATGAAGGTGCGTAATTGTAAAACTGCGAAATTATAATTATACATAGGCAACAGGAAAAAGATATTTATAACTTTTCCACGGGGAATCACTCAATGATTTCTTGTGAATTTTTCAAAAGTGTGTGTCTAGAAAGCTTTGATCGTAAATTTCAACATTTGTTACATGCATAGTGCACTAGTTTTATACTGATTCTGTATAATAGTAGTTAGCAGAGCTTCTTTTGTTCACAATGAGAAATAAGACAAAGACTGGGAGGCGTGTACACCAACAAACCGTTGCCTGAAAATGAGACACCTATTGTCGATAGTGACGCTATAAAACCTCTGTGCTCCTCAGCAAAGAAAATAAAGGTCATAAAGGTCTAAGAAAGTGAAGGACAAGCTAAAACTGACAACAAAGGAAATGGGTTTATCCTTATGGATGTAAAACTACTGTTTGGGTTTTTATGCGCTAACTTTAGATGTGACAAATGTTATCAGTACTCACTGACCTGTGAGATCGTCGAAGAGACTCGGAATGGCTTTTGTCATGAAATCAGTATCAAGCGCACAAACTGTGGCGAATGGACTGCCAATTTCAATACTTCTGATGTTTCATCTTCAGCTACTCACAAACAAAGAAGTAAATGTGCGAATGGTGGCATTTGTGCGTTCTATTGGGAAAGGCCACAGTGCATTGCAGAATTTTTCAATATACATGAACACAAGTCAACCCATGGCAAAGAAAGCATACAGGAGAACGCTGCACGGGATCTATTCAGCAAGTAAGGACATTGCAATGGAAAGACCCTGACAGCACTGAAAATGGGATTCATAGACACTGCAGCTGCAGTAGAAGAAGACCTTTATTCAACAGGAGCTCATTAAACTTCATTTTGTGAGTTCTTTTTCTGTTTTTCTTTGTTTTCTCGGAATTGTCTTTTTAGCATAATTGGTGATCTTTCAAACAAGATATCTCTGGATCTGTACATTCAATTGACATGAAAATTAACACAGTTGGTTATCATATAATCTTACAGATTATGACCTAAAATGGATACAATTGAATTCAAAGTTTTAGTTTTATGACCATCATGCATATATAATGAGGCACAAATATCAAACATTCCAGAAATATAAATTTTGAAAATTCATTAAAAATTAACCTTTCTGTCAATCTCTGTCATTTTAGTTCATAACCTCACGCTATATATAATGATTCAATTTGCCAAGTTTCAGTCAGATCCTTGTACAAATAAGATAGTTATGATGTTTTAAAAAAGGTGTATAATTTATTCACTACGGCGGCCATATTGGATAGCTAATTTGCATAATTAATGAGGTCATTATGTGGACAAACATTTTAAGTCCATACTAACACTATACCCATGGTTGTTTGATTCTGAAAGGAAAATTTGAGTTTTTTACCCTATCAAGGTATACTACTACCTTAATGCAAAAGTTAATAATTAATTCCAGGAATCTTTCTTGAACGACAGGAGTTGAAATCATATACTGCTGCAAGTAGTCATTTTATAGCATGCATGTATTCATATGTAAGTACTGTCATTGAACCACCGTATACGAGTCAATATACTGAACGTAATGATATATAAGTTCATTTTGGATGTACAGAAAAACATCATCATCATGTGGCTTGGCGAGCTGCCTGTAGTTCTGAACCTTGTTTATGTACATGGAGATGCATTTTTGCAGTTAATCCTGAAGCATGAGACACAAATTCATCATATGGAATGTGCAATAGTTCACATGAACATGTAGTTATGTCTGTATTCTTGACTTGTTAATCTCATAACATCATATGTCTCAATTACATGTGCGTTTGAGTACAATCTGAAGTATTCACAGGTAATAATGGATGTTTCATGCATCGTGATAAAACATCAGCAACTATGTTCAAGCTTCCCTTGATAGGTTTAATTTCGTAGTCATATGGCTGTTGAGCCAAAGATGCTCGAGCTGCCCTTTCGTTCTTGAATCGAGCTGTCTTGAGATAAGATAATGCGCGTTGATCCGTCTCCAGCGTAAATCGAGCTCCTAAAAGATACCTTTGCAACTTGGAGAAACAGAAAACCACTGCTAGGAGTGCTCGTTCAATGATGGGGTACCTTTGCTCTGTAGGCGTCAGTTTCCTACTCATGTAAAGTGTGGGGTGCAGACAGCCATCCCATTCTTGCATTAATAAGCCACCAATCGATGATTTTGATGCATCGACCCTGAGAGTAAAATGTTTGGAAGGATCAGGCAATCTCAAGATAGGCATTTTTGAAAATGAATATTTAAGAGCATTTAGAGAAACATCACATACATGAGTCCATATGACTCTGTTTGGGGAATTTTTTTTCACTACAACACTGAAGTTATCTCTGCAAAATTAGGTAAAAATTTACGATAAAAATTGAGTAAACTGAGGAGACTTCTAACTTGCTTTTTATTTTTAGGAATATCAAGGTTTAGAATCTTTGAAATAGTTGAATCCTCCGGTTTTAACAGACCACCTCCTACTTTATGTCCTAGAAATGAAATCTCTTTAAATCCCACTTTAGTTTTAGATGGACGTGCAGACAAGTTGTGTAGGCGTAGAGTATGTAATAAGGATTGGATACCTACTAGATGTTCATCCCATGATCGATGAAACAGACAAATGTAATCTATGTATGTAATCAGATCTTCTCTGTCAGAAAAGAGTTTTCGCAATATGCAAACGAAGGTCGCAGGAGCATTCACTAAACCAAAAGACATAAAGTTGAATTGGAATAGTCCCAAAGGTGTTGCGAAGGCAGTATAAGGCTTGGATTTCTCTGATAATGGCACTTGCCAATAGCCTTTTGATAGGTCAAATTTAGTGAAAAATGTAGAAGCTAACCTATCTAACAATGATTCTAATAAAGGAAGTGGTTCAGCATCCTGAACTGTGAGAGAATTTAAACGTCTAAAATCTATGCATATGCGGATAGATTTATCTTTTTTCCGAATCAAAACCATAGGAAAACTATAAGGAGAATGCGATGGAGAAATGATATCTAATTTAACCATCTGTTCTAATTCATCCTTAACCTGAGACTGTAAATGTATCGGTATAGGATAGGGTTTCAACTTAATAGGTTGAAAATCAGTAAGGATGATATCATGTTCGATGATATCAGTATGTCCTGGGACATCTGTAAGGACATCAGAGAAAGATAGTAGTAAATGAGTAACTTGTTCTTTCTGATGAGAAGTCAGAGTTGGTGATATAGAAACATCCTTCCAACTCTCAGTAGCTAAGACATGAACACTTGGTAACACTTGGTTGATTTGTTTATGGACGGTTGTCCTAGGTTTTAGGAAGTGAGGTCATTAATTCTGCTGGCCATGTCTGCAGACGATAAGGTCTCTATGTGGGCCAAGCAAGCGTGCCTTGCCGGCATTGTGGCCATTCATGGTGTCGGAGGCTTATGTGTATTTGCTCCAGAGAGTTATATTATTTCCTCGATCTGCATTATGTTGTAACATCAGCTGGATTACGCATACACCTCCGTGTGTAATGCTAGCTTCTTTATTTATGCAGGATTGACAGAGGATGTGGTGTAGTACGTGAGTGACATATTATTAAATAAAAGTGTATGAAAATGTCGACGACATCTTTCATTAGTACGAGACTGTACTTTGACGATATATAGACCGTCATACTGATGCCTTTTGTGCATGAACATACTCTCCTGATGTACTTGTGGAGCTGTGAAATGTCTAATTAAATATATTGTGAAGTGTCCAATCAAGCCTTTGGACTTTGATTAATAATTGCAAGTGTACGGGCCAGGGGTGGGATTTGAATGGGCCATATCCCTAATGACACTGGCTTATCAGCAGTGTTCGTATTTCAAGACGGCCAAGCCTTCACGACACCAATATCATAAGTGTAAGTAGCTGAGACCCAACGGGCTGATCACCCGTTTGCCAGTCACTTTGATTACGGAAACAACGACAAACGGATTGATTTGTCGTTGCCCTAAAGACGCCATTAGGCGTAATGGCCACTGACTGCTTTGCCGGTCGTTGGCTAAGGACGGAAGAAGAAGAAGAAGTAGCTGAGAAGAAGTCTATTACAATTAATATAAAGCCACCTAAATGAATATAACCCCTGAGAAGCCAAAGTACCGTATCAATGGGGGCCAATGCCTAAGGATTTCAAATATCCGGTGAAACTAAAGAATTCAAAGATTTTCAAAATGGCGACAAGTATCGTCTGCACAGTTACTTGAACTATGGAAGGGACTTTCCATGTATAATTATCTTCGTGTGTGCCTCAAAGTCGTCGTCTAGTAAGAAAGAGACGTACTTTATCAATTTCAAAAGCCAATTTTATGAGTTCTGCTGAATATGGCGAATTTTCTACGTGAATGTTGGACCAGAGCGGTGTCCTTTGATGTCAGCTGTATCAAGTGCTAGGCCTAACCTGGGTCTATTTTGCATATTTTTCAACGTTCCTTGCTTGGAGGAGTATCCAGGAGGAAGTTTTACTGGCTACAGATAAGTGCATATATTGATACATACAGCTTGAGTTTAGAATGATATCTGTTTGCCAGAATTTTAATTTCACTACGTGTGTATTCATTATGTCTATGTGTTTGTAACATAGCGGGAGGTAGGAGGGACTTATTTCTTTGTTCATACCGCTTCGGCAGGTCTATAAAGAAATGAGCGTTCTATAGGTTAGTATCTGTGTGGTTCATATTGAGGAGCCAGCTTACATTGCTATATATGAGTCTGCCTCATCTGAATTTAACAGATCCAATTTTTGTCTAGTTGTGTAATCATGTATACTTATTGTTTGTTATTATAGTCCAGTTCATTGTAATATTTTATTCAGTTTATTACAATATTGTTTGTAAAAGTGTCATTCTCATCTGACTATCATTTATTTCATAGATGTCATCATTGTTGTGAAATGCGTTTTGTCTTGTCTTTGATGTATTAGAGCACTAGTTCAATTATTTGTTATACATTTCATATATTTATTCCTTAGTTGAATATTTGAATTTCCTTCAGTTAGCTCTTAATCTTGTACCTTGTCATCTCGTTTGTATCGTGGTATTGTTCTTTTGCTTTGCTCCATATCTTGCATCTACTTATATATATGTCATTGCATTTGAAGAGTGATTTGAGATTGGTGGAATAGGTATTGAATATTTTGCTGACATATTCATATATATAAAAGTTGAAATATTGTGTTCATATTGGTAATCACAATAATTAGAAACCATGACTTCATTAAAAGATTTATTGAAGATTGGAAAAGAATTTGCTTTGGAAGGTGAAGCTTTGCAAGCTTTTGTGGACAAGGAGATAAGGAGACAAGATGAACTCCGAAAAGAAGAAATAGAATTATCTGAAAAAAGAAGACAAGAAGAATTATCTGGAAAAAAAGACAAGATGAACTCCGAAAAGAAGAAATAGAATTATCTGAAAAAAGAAGACAAGATGAACTCCGAAAAGAAGAAATATCTGAGAAAAGAAGACAAGAAGAATTAATTGAGAAAAGAAGATCAGAAGAAATGGCTCTGGAAATTGAAAAATTAGCCTATGCTAGATCTCAAGAGGAGATAAAATCTCAATAAGCAATAAAATTTGCTGAGATAGAACTTGAAAAATTAAAACTACAACAACCACAGGTAAATCCTATGTTGGGGGAAGGTAGAAACAGGGATCATTCTACTGGTATCAGGATTAATTTGCCGAAATTTAATTCGTCCATAGATGATATTTCATGCTTTTTAAATAGGTACAAGACATATTGTGAAGAGTTTAAAATAGAAAAAAACTACTTGGTCCAGTAGACTTATGAACTTATTAGTGGGTGAACCATTAACTGCAGTCTGTACCTTAGATGAACAGATTCGAAAGGACTATGATGCTGTTAAACTGATGCTACTTAAAAAGTACCAATTAGATGAAGATGGTTACAGGTTAAAATTTAAGTCATTGTTCCCAGATTCAGGTAGAGACTTTACTAAATTTATTTCAGCTTCAAAACTAAATTTTTCTACATGGATTGAATTATCCAAAATTAAACAGAATTTTGATGGATTGTCAGATTTGATTTTAAGAGACAAGGTGATGTCTTCTGTTAGTGCTGATTTTCTTGCATTTTTACAAGAAAGAAAACCAGAGAATTTGACTAAGTTACAAACTCTCGGTCGCCAATATCAAGTGGCACATCCTAATAGAATACTTGGCAGAAACAATGTTAAAGAATTACTACCAGCTGCGTCTGCCAGGTCTTTTAATGATAATGCACCTAGGTATAGATCTAGTAGTATTGACAAAAATCACAGAGTAAATCAGTCACATAACTATGGCAATAATAGAGGTGGATACAACTTTAACAAATATCAACCTCAAAGAAATTTTAATTCATATAATGATGGAGGTTACTATCCACAAGCATCATTTAGATCAAATGAGTGGCAAAACAGAGGAGGATACAACCCTAAATCAGGTAGAGGACAGAAATCTTTTTACAGAGGTAATGATTATCATACCAACAACAGAGGGTCTTATCATAATAACAATGTCAGGCAATCTAGAAACCCTAAACGCACAAATGCTGTTGTCCATGATGTTGATAATAATCATAATCATGATAATGTTGTAGCACAAGCTAACTCTTGCAGTGTGATTTATCCAATAGTAACAACTGTACTAACTGCAATTCTTTATTTCAGCCACAAGGAGTCCCACGACTATTATGCGGACATCCTTTACCAGTAATGTCTTCATTCGAGAATACTGGTTCATTAGTATGTATCAAAGGTTTTGTCAATAATCAGTTGGTGTCTTTATTGAGGGATACAGGGGCAACAACTATTGGAGTACATAGAGCGTTGGTTGATCAGTCAGATTATACTGGAAAAGAGGTTAAATGCATCACTTTTGGAGGTACTGTTGAGTACTATCCAACAGTGGAAGTATTCTTAGATACTCCATACTTTACTGGAAGAACACTTGTATGCCTCTTGAATAACCCAATTGCTGGGATCATTTTAGGAAACATTCCTAATATTCATGAATGTACAAAAGAGGATATTGGAAAATGGGAACAACAACATCTCATATGTTCAAATGCTGTAACTACTAGAGCTCAGGCTCGTGTTGAAATGGATAAACACATACCAAATATTAATGTTTTACCTGAGGACATAAGTGAAGAAATTGCTGAAGAAGAAAAAGAAGATGGAAAATAATAATGATAATGAAAATCATTATAATCAAGAGATTACAGATGATATTCAGGTAATGAATGGTGACAATAATAATGATATTTTCCAGGTGAAACTCTTTGATAAGGAAACCTTTATACAAAGACAAAAGGATGATATTTCCTTAAGAAAATTTTTTCACATTGCTCATTTGGATGATGTAATATTTGATGACAATGCAAAACACTGGTATACTCTGAAAAATAACATATTAGTTAGAAATTATCAAGATGCTAATTCTTTAAAAAAGCAAATTATGGTACCAGCTTGTTTTCGTCCATTTGTTTTACGACATGCACATGACATTGAATGTGCTGGACATTTAGGGGTTGCTAGGACAAAACAGAGAGTTTTGTCACACTTCTTTTGGCTTGGAGTAACAAAAGATGTGAAATCTTTTTGTTGTACTTGTACAGTGTGCCAAAGTTTAGCAACTAGGAGGCCGAAACATGATGCTCCTATTCAGGCAGCTGATATTTCTTTGCGGCCCTTCGCAAAGATGGCCATTGATATTATTGGCCCTTTAACTCTTTCCGTACGTAATTATTTTCAGCTCTGGACAGAATTATTTTTAAGCCCCAAAAATTTACACATACATAATTTACGTTTACTGACAATGTGTGTCTAATCATGAGTTAAGTATAACATATTATATATCAAATTAAAGTACATTGGATGAACAATATAAATCCATATGCCTTTCTAGCTAATTTTATGTTATAACAGATAACATGTACACGGAAAAAAGAAAACTTGAAATTTTGAACAAAAATTTTCGACTTACGTAAGGCTTGTAACATAAATTGTTATCACAATACAGTTTCACTGCTCTCTTTGTGCAGGTAATCCATTTAGAAACACAGAAAAAGTAAGAAAGTTATGGTTGATCACACAGTTTGTTCACTGTTCACATATTAGTAACATATCCTGTGTGTTTTTCGGCCATTATGGCGATACGACAAAACACGATTAAAGATGAAGATACATGTGAAAAAATCCCTTCAAACGCATATAAAAGACGTTGAAGCTTGTTGAAATTTGCCCAGTTTTGTGTTTACTTCCTTTCGAGATAAATTCCGGGCAGTATAAAATATCAGAATAGAAAGAAACAACGATATAAATCAGCGTCTTTTAAAAGATCTTGCGGTCCCAGCGGTTGCCATTGCGTCTTTTAAAAGATCTTGCGTACGGAATCAGTTAAAGGTAACTTCAGCCAGAGGTCATCAATACGTGTTGACTTGCATTGATATGTGCACACGTTGGCCTGAAGCAATACCATTGAAAACTATTACAACGCTAGATATTGCTGATGCATTATTTTTGATTTTTAGTCGTCTAGGTTTTCCTGAAAATATTTTATCTGACAGGGGAACACAATTAGTTTCAGATGCTATGAAACAGGTAATGGAAATGTTTGGGATTGAGAGATCACTTAGTTCAATCTATCATCCCCAGTCAAATGGTAAAATTGAAGTTCTGAATAGAACATTGAAACAAATGTTACATAAAGTCACCTTGAAATATCCACAAAATTGGGACAGAGTTTTGCCAGCAATTTTATTTGCTTACAGAGAAATTAAAAATGAACATACTGGGTTTGCTCCATTTGAGTTAGTTTTTGGCGCAAAACCAAGAGGCCCAATGTCAATATTGAAACAGCTATTAATTGGAGCTGATATGAACGAAGAGGTTCAAACCTCATTCCAATATGTGGTCAATTTAAGAAAAAAAATAATTGATGCATGCCAGATAGCAGTAGATTCATCTGAAAAGGCAAAGCTTAAGGCTAGGTTGTTTGTCAACCAGAACTGTAAATTACGTCAATTATGGCCTGGTGATGAAGCATATGTGCTATTACCTAATAAAGATAACAAATTACTTGTATCGTCATTCTTCTTTAGCTGTAATACAGGAAGAAAATTCTGACTTGTCTTTGAATTCTTTAGTTTCACCGGATATTTGAAATCCTTAGGCATTGGCCCCCATTGATACGGTACTTTGGCTTCTCAGGGGTTATATTCATTTAGGTGGCTTTATATTAATTGTAATAGACTTCTTCTCAGCTACTTCTTCTTCTTCTTCCGTCCTTAGCCAACGACCGGCAAAGCAGTCAGTGGCCATTACGCCTAATGGCGTCTTTAGGGCAACGACAAATCAATCCGTTTGTCGTTGTTTCCGTAATCAAAGTGACTGGCAAACGGGTGATCAGCCCGTTGGGTCTCAGCTACTTACACTTATGATATTGGTGTCGTGAAGGCTTGGCCGTCTTGAAATACGAACACTGCTGATAAGCCAGTGTCATTAGGGATATGGCCCATTCAAATCCCACCCCTGGCCCGTACACTTGCAATTATTAATCAAAGTCCAAAGGCTTGATTGGACACTTCACAGTATATTTAATTAGACATTTCACAGCTCCACAAGTACATCAAGAGAGTATGTTCATGCACAAAAGGCATCAGTATGACGGTCTATATATCGTCAAAGTACAGTCTCGTACTAATGAAAGATGTCGTCGACATTTTCATACACTTTTATTTAATAATATGTCACTCACGTACTACACCACATCCTCTGTCAATCCTGCATAAATAAAGAAGCTAGCATTACACACGGAGGTGTATGCGTAATCCAGCTGATGTTACAACATAATGCAGATCGAGGAAATAATATAACTCTCTGGAGCAAATACACATAAGCCTCCGACACCATGAATGGCCACAATGCCGGCAAGGCACGCTTGCTTGGCCCACATAGAGACCTTATCGTCTGCAGACATGGCCAGCAGAATTAATGACCTCACTTCCTAAAACCTAGGACAACCGTCCATAAACAAATCAACCAAGTGTTACCAAGTGTTCATGTCTTAGCTACTGAGAGTTGGAAGGATGTTTCTATATCACCAACTCTGACTTCTCATCAGAAAGAACAAGTTACTCATTTACTACTATCCATAAACAAATCAACCAGGAAGTGATCGTAGAAAACCAATGTTATGATATTTACACATAACAATCTTAAACTGTGATTGTGATGATGAACTTGTAAAAAAGATGGGCTAAGGATCCAAGAACATGTTAAACTGTCTGTGATTGTGATGATGAACTTGTAAAAAGATGGGCTAAGGAAATCAGAGTAATAGACAAATTGTCACGTATGTCAGTTTTATACATGCACACAGGGAGTCAACATTCATAATTACTGCTCTTGTCCCATCTGTAAAGCTAACTTTTGGTTTTTCATATTTACCCTGGCATTAGTTTTAATGAGTTATTATCTACAAGTTTTACTGTCTGAAGAAATAAATGGAAAACCTGATCTTTTGTGGACCTGAGGAGAGAAAGAGAGTGAAATTCTTGCTTCAGAAGAAGATAAGGATCTTGGTAATAGTTACAGATGTAATGAGCAAGACTGCATCTATGAACAGTGCACATAAACATTTCTGGGGAAAGATTACAGAAGTTTTCATTTGTGCAACTGCTCTGTTAAATTCTTAAGGTCTATCAACTGATGCCTTTACATGTCATATGAGCTCTGATACATTTTTTAATATCAGAAATAGTTGTGTTAAAAAAAAGTATTTTAATAAACAAGAGTGTTCTTCACCAATAATTTATTGAACATTAAAATTCACAGAATACAAATAAGAGGAAGAACATAAATGATGTTTTAAAAACCTGGTCCCTATTTCATTTGTAACAGTTTTTAAGTGTTGGATTATAAAAACAGTCACATGAATATACTTAAACTCGTCACTAAAGCTACTTTAATTAAAAAAAAAAAAAAAAATACCAGAAGATATGTGCATAAATCTAATTCTAACTACAGCTGCTGTAACAATGTGTATAGCTTAAATAATCTTAATTAACAATTATGTCGTCACGTGAAACAATCATGATCTACTACCAGTTTCTGATGCATATATAAAAAAATAAAAAAAAACTACCGTATGTTTTTTGAGCTGCCTAAAAAGAATTTAAAAAAAAATTGCTATCAGATCTGAAACTTTCTGCAGTTTGTAAGTGGTACTGTCTACATAAATGATGAATCCTTTGACACAAGAAATTAATTTTAAAAAAGGCTGGCACAGGAAACATGATAAGCAAATATTTACAGTAATATCACAGATGTATGTATAATCTTTGAGTCAAAAGATTTGTTTATATAACATTCAAGTCAATGTACTTTAACTCCCCCATACTGTTAATACAGTAAACAATCTATTCTAAAGAGTACAACATATCCTTCAATACAAAACTTAATGTTATTAAGACTATTATATTCTGCTCTTGTATACAAAGTAAAAAAAAACAAAACAATTCAACCATTTTAAAAAGTCTTTTCTCAAGAGTCATAACATCAGACTTGTTCTGGAAGTCCCAGAAAGAAAGAAAAAGAAGACTCAAAAGTACATAAACAAGAGAAGGATGGAAATAAAGAAAAAGTGGAGCTTCTACAACAGAATAGCTTGGAGAGATCTGGTTGCCCCCTAAGCTCCATAAAGAGCAGATAGGCAAAGAAAAAAAAAACCAGCGTCATGATACACTTCTGAGGCAAGACTGACAACTCAAGAATCACTTTGGAAATTGATGAGGCATTTTGGAGTACCCCTGAAAATCATTAATTTAATAAAGAAAACATATGAAGACATGACATGCAGAGTTCTTCCTGAAGGACAGCTTACAGAACCATTTGGGATAAGAACAGGAGTGCGACAGGGATGCCTCTTGTCTCCATTTCTTTTCTTACTAGCAATAGACTGGGTAATGAGATCATCGACAACACACAACAGAAATGGAATCCAGTGGACTCTGACTAAGCAGTTGGATGATTTGGATTTTGCTGATGACTTGGCTATTCTGTCCCATAACCATAATCAGATGCAGGACAAATTGAAAACACTCGATGAGAGGTCACGGCAATTGGGTCTGAAAATGCACAGGGAAAAGACAAAAATAATGAGAATAAATGCAGGTAATGATAACAGGGTTGAACTTGAAGAAACACCAATACAAGATGTAGAATCGTACACATATCTTGGTAGCAATATAGACAAAGTTGGAGGGACAGACAGTGATATCAAATAAGAATACAAAAGGCAAGAGGAGCTTTCATTGCATTGGGAAATATATGGAGATCAAGAGAAATCGGATCCAACATGAAAATAAGAATCTTCAACTCAAATGTGAAGTCAGTCCTATTGTATGGCTCTGAGACATGGAGAACAACAAAGACAACAACAAAAAAGCTACAGACTTTCATAAATGGGTGCTTGTGTAGAATAGAGGGATTAAAATGGTATGACACGGTTACCAACGTGGAACTAAGGACAAGAACTAGACAAGTGCCAGTGGAACAGGAGATGAGAAGAAGACGATGGCGATGGATTGGACACACACTGAGAAAACCTGTTGATAGCATTACCAGGCAGTCCTTGTTCTGGAACCCCCAGGGCAAGAGAGGCAGAGGTAGACCAAGAAGCACATGGAGAAGAGAGCTGGAAACAGAGGTGAAAATGATGAGGAGAACGTGGAAAGAACTTGAGATGATGGCACGTGACAGGAGGACTTGGCATGTGTTTGTTGAAGGCCTATGCTCCTTTGGGAGTGGAGGGTTATGATTGGATGAATGCAACTGGACGGAAAGATAATGGACATGTGGAAAGAAAGGACAATAACAATGACACTAAGTACATATACAAAATAGAGTGAAGATTCTAGACCATGAGACTGTGAGGAAGATCAACATACAGCAAAGACTGGACATACAAAAACAGACAAGAAACTAGACCTTCAGGAATTAGGAAGAAAGTAGACACATAATGACTGGGAAGAGTGCAGATGTACAAGAACCAGGATCTGAGTAGATGTCCAAGAACTGGGCATAGAGAGAGTAGGCATGATCTGAGTAGATGTCCAAGAACTGGGCATAGAGAGAGTAGGCTTGTAAGAAACTGGAAGAAAGCAGATGGACAAAAACAGTTGACATACAAGAACTGAGAAGAAAACAGACATATAAAAACTGGGAAGAACTAGGAAGAATAGCCTCTACCAGGTTTACAAGAGTGGGGTCATTAAGAGGCCACTGGGATAGACATTTTGCCTGGTCCTTGATCATGTCCTTTTTTTTTTCTTTTAAAAATCTGAGGCACTTGGTCTTCAACCCCCTCAGCACACACACACACACACAAACACACCCTAACCCTCCAAAATTGTCTGTGACTACATCTCTAGTGGGAACAGTGGTCCTATTTCCAAGGACAATAACCATCTTCATCAAAATCTTTTTATCACTTACGGAGCATACAACCACAACAGCAGCTGGTCCCCTTCCAGAAAAGCCTGCACCAAAGGACTGATGTACTCTTCCAGTCTTACACCATCTTGTTCATGTTTTTTCCCCATATCTTCTTTATCTTTATTATGTCTGCCATTTCATTTCTCCATATGTAGACTATTTGGGTCTCTCTCTATATTTTTCTTTCATTCTTGAGATTCCAGAACATGGATGGCTTAGTAATGCTTTTAGCTGGTTTCCTTAATGCATGTCTTATCCACCACCAACATCTTGTTTTCATCTCTACAAAGTCATAGGAGACATTAAAAGTCCATATTCAGTCCTGGGGGACATTAAAAGTCCCCATATTGTCCTGAGGGATACTAAATATCCACATATAGCCCTGGATGATACAAAATGTCCACATATAGTCCTGGGGATATCAAAATGTCAACATATAGCACTATGTCTAGGAGAAATCTCCAAATGTTTCAGAAATACTGTTGGTATGGTTTCTGCAGTACCTTTGCAAATTTGTAAAGACATTGAGCACATTTCTACCATATGACTGTTAAATATTACAAACATACAATTTCTATAACAATTTTGATTTTACAAGATCAGCCACACAATTTCGTACAAAACATCACAAAAAATGCAGTGTCAAGTGATAAGGGAGACAATATCTGAAACAATGTGTCACATCAGTGATGTTAAGCGTTGATGTTGATGTGGCTTAATGTCAGGATGTAAAAATTACTGACTAATGTCATCATACCTGACCATGACAGTTATCTTTCACCATGCTGCTCAGAAAATATCATCAATGTCTCAACATCAATACAGCTTTATAATGTCATTAATGCCTTTGAACCCTTCAAAGTTTTGATGATAAATATTACTGATGTCAATGCAGAATCATTTACAATACGGAATTCAGTATCCCTGTATATTCCACACAAACAATAATCAGCCCAACTATCCATGCCACCTAACCTCCATACCTGATACACAGTGTCTCTATGTTCTAGGCAGTGTCATGAACTGAGCATCATAGCATCTCTGGCTGCATTCTGACAATAAATAGTTATTTCCATGCATATGATGTGACAAAATATTCATATGATGTGGCAAAATATTCACATGATGTGACAAAATATTCAATGTCATACACTTGTGATATTAAGCATAAAATGAAGTTTACACATGTCTTGCTTACAAAAAAAAAGTAAGCAAAATGGACAAATAGAATAATAGTGATAAAATACATCCAAAATAAAACAGCTTTAGCTGTTTTCTCATTATAAAAATATAAACTTGGTAACAAAAGTCATCCAAACAAAGTAAACGTGAAAAAAAGAGGTAAACATGTTTGTTTGATCTCTTGAGAGTAAAGAAGATATTAAATGAGAGTGCCAGATTTCCCCTTTAATGATTCCTGTAGCATCGGCCATTAGTTAGTGTGCGGCAAAACTGACTTAACTTGTCCCATCGCACTCTGTCATTGGTGCATCACAGACGATGAGTGTTCGACTAGTATTCACCACTGTTACCTATCATTTGTTAGTCTTTCTATTTCCATGAAAGGTACATCTGTCCATTCTTTTATGTTGCTAAATGATTACTTTATCTGTCACATAAATTGTTAATCTTTTTAGTTTCAATACAAGTACATCTGCCCATTCTTTTATGTTATTAACTGATTACTTTTTCTGTCTGCTTTTCATATCTTCTTTGGTTTTAAATGACCTTGCAATGATGTGTAAAATGGGTTAACACTATCAATCAATCAATACCCATTAGCTCCCCAAGGAGCATAGGCCTTCAACAAACAAAAGTCCTCCTGTCACATGACATCAGCTCAAATTCTTTCCACGTCTTCCTTAACATTTTCACTTCTGTCTCCAATTCTCTTCCCTTGTGTTTTTTTGGTTTACCTCTGCTTCTATTACCCTGGGGATTTCAGAATAAGGACTGGCTTGTAATGCTATCAACAGGTTTCCTAAATGTGTGTCCTATCCATCGCCAGCATCTTCTTATCTCTTGTTCCACTGGCACTTGTCTGGTTCTTGGTATCTGTTCCACATTGGTGGCCTTGTCATACCATTTCAATCCTTCTTTTCTATGCAAGCACCCATTTATGAAAATCTGTAGCTTTTTGGTATTGGTTTTTGTTGTTCTCCATCTATCAGAGCTATAGAATAGGACTGACTTGACATTTAAGTTGAAGATTCTTATTTTTGTGTTGGACTTGATTTCTCTTGTTCTCTATGTTTTCTTACTTACTTAGTCGTTCCCCTTCTACCGTGAGGTGTAGAGGTTTGGAAGAGAAAGTGCCAGACTATCCTATCGGCTGTCTTCCTCCTGGCCTGGTTCCATTCTAGTCCTCGGCCCTTCAAAGATTGTCTAATGTTGTCCTCCCAGCGGACTCTGGGTCGTCCTGGGGGTCTGGATCCCTGGCTTTTTGTTTCCCATGCTTGTCATGGTAGCCAATCTTCTCCCATTCTGCAGACATGGCCAAACCATCTTAGTTGAGACTGTTCTACTTGGGTCTGCAGAGGGTGGGATTTTAGGCCTTGACGTATCGTCTGGTTGCGGACCATGTCTCTTCTTGTTACTTCAACCACCTTCCTCAGATACCTCATTTCTGAGGTTTGGATCTGGCTTTTGTGGGTTGTTGTCATTGCCCATGACTCACATCCATATGTCAAGACTGGATAGGTGGAGCGGTATACAGCCATCTTCGTTTTCTTACCAACCTCTCTCTTGCTGAGGAATCCTCGATTTATGGCCTGAAAAATTCTCCCAGCTGCTGCTTTTCGAGTAGCCAACTCTTCTTTGATGCCTCCCTTTCGGTCTATAATAGCTCCGAGGTATTTAAAGTGGTCGACCTGCTCCAGGACCTGTTCTCCCAGCTTAATCTGATGTCTTCTTTCTTCTCGTGATATCACCATGGATTTTGTTTTAGAGCTGCCTATGACCATCCCTCTCTTCTCCAGCTCTTCTTTCCAGACTTGCAGGTTGGATTGGAGATGTGCCTCTGATTTAGCAATCAGGGCAACATCATCAGCAAATGCCAGCTCTGAAATATAGACCTGTCTCATCTTCCAGTACCCCACTAAATACTTTCTTGTTTTCTCCTTACATGCCTTGATGACATCGTCCATGAGGAGTATGAAAAGGTAAGGTGATAGGATATCACCTTGTCTTACACCAGTGGTGGTCCTGAACTCTTCTGACTTATGGTTTGCTGTCCTCACATAATTTCTGCAAGACTTGTAGAAGCTCTGTATAGCATGAAACAGAGGTGCTGGAATGTTCTTCCTTGCCAAACAGTCCCAAAGTTTGCTCCAGGGGACCCTGTCAAACGCCTTTTCCAGATCTACGAAACAAAGATGGATCTCACTCTTATACTCAAGACTCTATGTTTTCTGATGCAATGAAAGCTCCTTTTGCCTTTTTGTATTCTTATTTTGATATCCTTGACTGTCCCTCCAACTTTATCTAAATTGCTGCCAAGATATGTGTAAGATTCTACATTTTGTAGTGGTGTTTCTTCAAGTTCAACCTTGTTATCATTTCCTGCATTTATTATTATATTTGTCTTTTTCCGGTGTATTTTCAGACAAACTCGCAGTGACCTCTCATCAAGTATTTTCATTTTGTCTTGCATCTGATTATGGTTATGGGACAGAAGAGCCAAGTCATCTGCAAAATCTAGATCATCAAGCTGTTACCACTGGATTCCATTTTCTCATTGTGTGATGTCAATGTTTTCCATAACTCAATCTATTGCTAGTAAAGAAAAGAAATAAAGACAAAAGGCATCCATGTCGCACTTCACTTCTTTTCCCAAACAGTTCTGTAAGTTGTCCTTCATGTTGTTTTTGTTGTTCGTCCATCACAGGTGATGAAGACCACTCTGTTCATCCAATTATTAGGATGTTAGGATAGTCTATGAGTACGAAGGTGACTGATGAGCCCGATGCGGGCCTGGAAGGATCTCGGACAGTGTGGGCAGGGAATGTTTGCTTCATGTGAAGGTTTTATTTCACGATCTTTTCTAGCTTGTCTCCGCTGTTCCGCTGCTGCTCTTCTGGAAGATTCGCATGCCACTGCACCTTTACGAAGAGATGTGCGCCAGGCAGTTCGGTCTTGCGCAGCAGCTTCCCATGTGTCTGGGTTTATGTCAAAGGTTTTTAATGAAGCCTTAAGCGTGTCTTTGAAGCGCTTTTTCTGGCCACCATGGGAGCGTCTACCCTTCTGCATCTCACCATAAAAGAGTATCTTTGGCAGTCGATGGTCTGGCATGCGGACTACATGACCTGCCCAGCAAATCTGTGACTGCATCAGAATAGTATCGATGCTAGGGATACCAGCTCTGTCAAGAATGGTGGTATCCGGGATCTTGTCTTGCCATTTGATGTTCATTATCTTCCTGAGACAGACTGTATGGAAGTGGTTGAGCTTTTTTACGTGGCGCCTGTATACAGTCCATGTCCTTCATAAAGAACTCTGCATGTCATGTCTTCGTAAGTTTTCTTTATTTAGTAAATAATCTTCAGGGGGACTCCATAATGCCTCATCAACTTCCAAAGTGATTCTCTGTCTACGCTGTCAAATGTCTTTTTTAGTCCACAAATCTAATGTAAAGCGGTGAATTCCATTCCAGATTTGTTCATCTACTATTCTCAATGTGGCTATCTGGTCTGGACAGGATCTGTTTTGAAGAAAACTTGTCTGTTCGTTTTGTTGTTGTCTGTCTATGGACTTTAATTTCTCAAAGATGATCCTGTTTAATATTTTTCCTCGCACTGATAGTAACATTATTCCTCTATAATTTGTGCACTCTTGTAAATCTCCCTTCTTAGGTAACTTGACCAGATAACCTTCCTCCCATTCTGCTGGTATTTCTTCTCTCTTCTAGACTCTACCAAGTAGTTTGTATAATATCTCTATAGAGGTGTCAATATCTGCTTTGATGGCCTGTGCTGGAATGCCATCTGGACCAGCTGCTTTTCCATCTTTTAGAGGTTTTATGGCTTTCTTTATTTCTTCCCTACTTGGTCGTTCACAGTTGATGTGTAGCTCCTCTTCTGCTGGCTGGATATCTGGGGAATTTGGTGAAGCTGGTCTATTGAGAAGTTTCTCAAAAAGTTCTCTCCATTTGTTCTTGTACATTATTAGGCAATTAGTAAACACTATTTGAAGGGCAATTATTTAATATTATTTTTTGTTTAACAATTTATTGTAAAATAAATTTGATTTTCACAACTTGACTGTTTAGAAAATGAAAGATTGGGATGGTATGTTTTCATAATACTGTCTCGTAGTTGGTGAATTGTGTTTTGATACTGATATTTCATGCCTCAAAATTTCAACAGGCAATAGATTTTGGGGACAACGGAACATTTGTCATTTGAATGCTTTCAATAAACAAGAGCGTTTCAAATTTATAAAGAGCATTGCCTTTAAAACTGTACCGCCCAACAAGAAAAACATTCAAGGACAAGTATTCATTAAGATGACATAAAACAGCATTTATAAAATGTTCCTAGGATTCATTAACAAAAATTACATTTTATAAGCACCTTGTCCTCTTCTTCAAGTACAATGCCTGGTGGCATAGGTGATCATGTCGCCCCACAACTTCCTGTCTCCAGTGTCATTTATCAATTCTGTTGTTGACTTTTTGTTTTAATGCCATGATGTCCAACTGTCCAGTATCTTCTCTCTCTCTGTCATCTTTTATTTCTCTTTCCTTCAACCTTTCATGTTGTCACTTTCCTTCAATCTTTCATGTTGTCACTTTCCTTCAACCTTTCATGTTGTCACTTTCCTTCAATCTTTCATGTTGTCTCTTTCCTTCAACCTTTCATGTTGTCACTTTCCTTCAATATTTCATGTTGTCACTTTCCTTCAACCTTTCATGTTGTCACTTTCCTTCAACCTTTCATGTTGTCATTTTCCTTCAATCTTTCATGTTGTCACTTTCCTTCAATCTTTCATGTTGTCACTTTCCTTCAATCTTTCATGTTGTCACTTTCCTTCAATCTTTCATGTTGTCACTTTCCTTCAATCTTTCATGTTGTCACTTTCCTTCAATCTTTCATGTTGTCACTTTCCTTCAATCTTTCATGTTGTCACTTTCCTTCAATCTTTCATGTTGTCATTTTCCTTCAATCTTTCATGTTGTCACTTTCCTTCAATCTTTCATGTTGTCACTTTCCTTCAATCTTTCATGTTGTCACTTTCCTTCAATCTTTCATGTTGTCACTTTCCTTCAATTTTTCATGTTGTCACTTTCCTTCAATCTTTCATGTTGTCACTTTCCTTCAATCTTTCATGTTGTCACAATATATTCCAGCTATCGTCTTCTCAATAATAAGTCCAAAGAAAGTGGATTACTTCCTTCTATTGTTAGTGATAAGCTCTCTTTGTGCATTGGCCTCTCTCAGGATATCCTCAAGACTCTTTATTTGCTGCCCATGATATTCTTTACCATTCTTCAGTGAAACCACATCTTTGTGGCCTCCAGGGTTTTCCTGCTTGTTTGCTAATTATTCATGACTAAATTTCCATATCTTGTACTACCTGAAAAAAAAAAATGCAACTCTGATAGTTGTACTAGTTGATAACACAAAACAGTGGATGTCCTATGTAGTTTGGGGGGGGGGGGGGGTGTCCGACGAGACATAGAAAGAATAAGACTACCGCTCCCTCAGGCATGTCATACAAGATGACCAATACAAGGTCATACAAGACGACCAATACAAGGTCATACAAGACGACCAATACGAGGTCATACAAGACGACCAATACGAGGTCATACAAGACGACCAATACAAGGTCATACAAGACGACCAATACAAGGTCATACAAGACGACCAATACAAGGTCATACAAGACGACCAATACAAGGTCATACAAGACGACCAATACAAGGTCATACAAGGCGACCAATACAAGGTCATACAAGACGACCAATACGAGGTCATGCACGAGATGGCTGGCAACCTCATCATGTAAGACAAACTGCTACAGAAACCATGGTTGCAAGAACATGTAAATGTTTGGTGCAGGCTTCCTATAAGGGAACCAGACGCTGAGGTGGCTCCATGCTTCATAAGGGGCAAAAAGGGAAATGGTGATGATATAAATACGAGTATTATGAAATAATTATTTTGATAAATTACTACAGAAATCAAAGAAAGATGTTTTTAAAAAAACGGTCATCAAATAACACAACTTTCATTCAGTAGAACTGTTATAACCTGAAATTTTTTTTTAGAGATTCTAGACAATCCACTGCTTCCAAGACTGGGTAATTATTCAGCAATTTTTCTGAAACTATACAAGGTACAGTTATTCAACTCTTATTTGTTGGTTAACTATCACCTGTTCCATGAGGAGTTATTTTACAACTATTCGAAAGTTGTTTTTTTTTCATTCAGGACTTAAGAAAAACACATGTACAAAGTCACATGGAACGGCCAACATGCCCCATGGTCACCAATATTTATCATACAAACTATGTATGCTACCGATGAAAGATTCTATCATACAATCCATTTATGCTACCCACCAAATATTCTATCATTCAGTTCAAAGATTCTATCAAACAATTTATTTATGCTACCTACCAAATATTCTGTCATACAATCCATTAATGTTACCCACCAAATAGTATCATTCAATCCATTTATGTTACATATCAAATATTCTATCACACAATCCATTTATGTTACCCACCAAATATTCTATCCTACAATCAATTTATGTAACCGACCAAATATTCTATCATACAATCCAGTTATGTTGCCCACCAAATATTCTATCATACAATCCAGTTATGTTACCCACCAAATATTCTACCATACAATCCCATTTATGTTACCAACCAAAGATTATATCATACAATTCAGTTATGTTGCCCACCAAATATTCTATCACACAAAATAAACAATATGTTACCCACAAAAGATACTATCACAAAGACCTTTTGTTACCTGTAAAAGATTCTATCACACAAAACATTTATTACCTATCAAAGAAGCTGTCGCACGCACACAAACCATTTATACTACCCACAACAGGTACTATCTGGAATTTTGTAAATAGTAACATTTTTACATCAAATGTTTGTAGCCACTGTACAAAACAACAAGAATAAAAGTACCAATGAACTGATTTTGCTAATGTTCAGTGATGAAAATGACAATGGTGTAAAAAAAAAAATCAGTAAAAGTCAGATTTTAAAGTATAAGTGGGTTCTTGTTGTCACCTACAATTTTATAAGATTTAGAATTTGACACAAAAAAAAAAAAGACATTGAAAGGCTACATGGCATAAAGCGATTCCAAAGATACTGGCTAATGCAATGCATGGACAACTGTTTGGACATTATGGTCATCACACAGAAATAAAGACAATTAAAAATGTGTGACTGAAAAATTACCAGTTCAGAATTTTTAAAAATTATTTTAAGAGAAAATATGGGGGAAAGAAGAGCCAAAACAAGGGGGGAGAGGAGGAGAGAAATGAACCTGACCCGTGATGAATTAAAGTCATAAACTGTGTGCAGTCAGTACATGTAATAAACAATATTTACATATCACTTTATCATTTTGGGTAAACAACATTTATCACATCTACATACCACTGATGGTTCTCCTGTAGCAATAAAATGAAAAAAAAAAAAAACCAATTTTAGTTGTTCATATTAACTCGCTGTCAAGATACCCATCACCTCAGCATTACTACGAGCAAGAAATGAACATAAAAGCTTCACAATCCACAAGAAGTGTGAATTTCAAAACAAAATTTAAGATCAATAAAATGCAACGTTAAAAACTGACATCAAAAGATAAAGTTAGAATGCATTACAAGTACTAAAAATACCAAGTACAAGAACCAATAACTATAACTTGGTAAACAAAATCAACAGATCCAAGGTATTTATATTAAAATTATGAAACTGAAGACAACAGACACAGAACGTGTAATAACAGTTCAAATCTTCCAAACGCCTAAGAGTTTTTGCTAACTGACAAAGGCTAGTTCAAACCTCTTGGGTACAGATCTTATTTTATCTGTCTAACCTTTATCTTATTCATTCATTCTCTGTTCATTCCTAGCTTTTCTATGACTTATTTATTTGTTTTCTTCTCTTTCCACGAGATGCATCCTATTCTTCTATTTATCCACATTTCAGGAGCCTCCACTCTTTCTTCTAACAGTTTTTCCTTCCTCACCATGTAGTTGCTATCTTTTCAGTGCAGACAGGCTACCTGTACCAACAACTACTGTTTCCATCAACTTCTCATGGTACATGCCCAGTTTAATGTGTTACCTAACAGAAAGGAAACATTTGTATGAAGCTTCCATTAACAATCTTCTTGTCACCTTCTAAAGAAAGTGCCCAGTGTTTATTAATTTACCTTAGACTGGTTAACACTAGCATTCAATGATAACAATGGAAGATGAAATTTATAACATGAATTAAGAGGTGCAAATGATGAGAACTAGATAGTTATTGTCACGCAGATCGACACAACAATAGGTAAATGGTAGGAACTTATAAGAAAGAAAGAAGGAAAGAATGTGGACACCAAACAATAGAAAAGTAAGAGAAGTAATTGTTATAGATTCAGCAGCATTTGGGCTCTCGCCCTTGAGAGAAGTAACAGGCACTCCAGAGATTTGATTCAAGTCCATCTGAGTGACCTAGTATTTGCTTAATGTAGTTTATAAAACATGGCTCAAATATCAAAGGTATGGAGCTGTTCTTTTGCTACAGAGTAATAAATTTGTTTCCAGTCTGACATATATGGAGATATCCCCTTTCTATGGTTTACTAACACAGTTCTAGTCTCAAATATATTGAGGTATATTTGTGTACCATAATTTACTAATGAATATCTGCAGTTTTCAGTTCATGGTCATTAACCCTTTTGTCATGGATGAGTTACAGCCTGTCAAGGGTTGTCACTTCCATACCACTACAGACAAGTCTGACTTACCCATGGTCTTTATGGACTTGTCTTACACTTTCAATTCCTTATACCTCAGTAATATAGTTCACTTATAAACAGCTCATTAGAAGAATGTTCTAGGGCATTGGGACATGTATAAAACACCAAAATGGTCATGTCAGGTATGTCAAATGTGTTGGAGGGCTTTGACAAGACAGCCCAACCTAAAAAGTAATGAAACAGTAGGGGAACAAATTTTTTCCTTATGTAACCATTACATGTTAAAAAGATATGACACACTGATGATGCAGTCCTGATAGCGACCAATGAGAAATGGCTATGGTGAATGATTTGATATTAAGAATATAGCCAAAGCAGAAAGAAGTCAGAAGTGCTGTGATAACAGTTTCAAAATGCTCATCAAATTAATTGGGACAATCAAGCAAGTTCACAGACTTCAATCCTTTCATGCACTAAAAACAACATACTAGAAGCATCCTAAATGCAGCAAATCTTGGTTCATGAAGGCATGAACGAGAACTCTCCATTCTTAAAGATAACCAACAATATCATACAGAAGCAAGTCAATGAATAAGAAACAGAAGATGAATGGAGATCACGGAGATGTACTTTTCCAGAAAGAATCCAAGAAATCCATTGAAACACTAAAAAAAAAAGGCTAACAAGGATGTCGGGTGGCCAACATGCAAACATAATATATTACACCGATTGGAAAGAGTCTATTTACATTCACTTGGTGTTTCATGCTTTGTCCAAAATATTTTATCCATTTAACTTTGATTCTACTCTTTCATTCTTTTTTAATTCCTAGAGTTTTTACAACTTTAAAATTTGTTTTATTCCCAGCTTTTCTACAATTTCGTTACGAGTTTTATTCTTTTTCCATGAGATAAATCCCATTTGTCTGTATACCCACATTTCTAAGGTCTCAATTCTTTCTTCTAACTGCTTGTTCACATTTCTTGTACCATACAGTAGACAAAAAGTATGTATAACACTTGATGACTCTATACACAGATATGTTTCTAAACAACAAATGTTTACAAATAAGTAGATTGAAGAATAAAAGAAACAATTGAGGTCATTTTTCACATTAATAAAGTCTAAATATAGCAAAAGTCTATGCACAATTGTCTAAATTTAGCAAAAGTCTATGCACAATTAAGTCTTAAAATAGCAAAAGTCTATGCACAATTAAGTCTTAATATAGCATGAGTCTATGCACTATCCTCTGTAAACTTACTTAAAATCTACGTTTACATACAAAATGTTTGCCTTAAGTAGTACTTTACAACTTCATAATGTACTAACACATTTTTATATATTCCAGAATGGTTCATGAAAACACCTGGCACAGTGACTTTGACCAATTAGTACTTGTGTGAAAGTAAATGTATTTTATACTAAACTTCTCCACAGCAAACATCAAATCATCATCATCCTCATTTTCCTTTGTGCTCTGTGTGTAGAATCGAGCACCATTGCAGCTAGTCCCCTTGCAAGAAGCTTGCACCAAACATTCACATACTTTTGCAGCAGTATTTTCCATAGCAATTTTTGTTTACATGATGAGATTGCCAGCCTCATGCAGAACCTTTTATTAGTTGCCTTATAGGACATGCCCTGAGGAAGTAGTAGTTTTATATTCTTTCTTTGTTTCTTCACAGATTTGTAATAATGCCTGATCCACCATATGCCTGGTCAACCATATGCCTGATCCACCATATGCCTGGTCCACCATAAGCCTGGTCCACCATACGCCTGGTCCACCATAAGCCTGGTCCACCATACGCCTGGTCAACCATAAGCCTGGTCCACCATACGCCTGGTCCACCATACGCCTGGTCCACCATAAGCCTGGTCCACCATATGCCTGGTCCACCATAAGCCTGGTCCACCATAAGCCTGGTCCACCATACGCCTGGTCCACCATATGCCTGGGCCACCATACGCCTGGTCCACCATACGCCTGGTCCACCATACGCCTGGTCCACCATACGCCTGGTCCACCATAAGCCTGGTCCACCATACGCCTGGTCCACCATACGCCTGGTCCACCATAAGCCTGGTCCACCATATGCCTGGTCTACCATAAGCCTGGTCCACCATATGCCTGGTCCACCATATGCCTGGTCCACTATATGCCTGGTCCACCATATGCCTGGTCCACCATAAGCCTGGTCCACCATAAGCCTGGTCCACCATATGCCTGGTCCACCATACGCCTGGTCCACCATACGCCTGGTCCACCATACGCCTGGTCCACCATATGTCTGGTCCACCATAAGCCTGGTCCACCATATGCCTGGTCCACCATACGCCTGGAGCAGAAAACAGAATCCTAAACATGACTGCTATTAAGGAAACCAAAAAAAAAAAAAAAAGATTTCGTTCAAGATTTGGAGAATAAAAAATGGAATGTCTGTGTGTCAAAAATGATCTTAATACATTTAGCGTGCATTTGAAAGTGATGACTTAAAAAATGTTTGATGCTGAATGACAAACTAAGTTTTCTTAAAATCTGACATATCACACAGTCTTCACACATACACACATAACCTTTCATTAAATTTTGCAGTTTTTAATTTCATCCATATGACAAGAATGGGTCTATACAACAGTGAATAACTCTCCACTGATAAAAACTTGTTACATAAAATCCTTTTTTTAAATGGAATGCTGTTTTTGCCTGGTTTATTCTACTCGTCATCTAGGTCTATTCTACTCTACATCTATGAGACCATCTGATGCTATTAATGTATTAGGGACTTGAATGTACTGATTTGTTTCAAAGCTGTCCCATTTACTCTGATGGTGCATTCTGGAGAAGTCCATATATAATCAGTTTACGTAAAACAGTTTATGTAAATTTTCACATACTTATGTATAACTCAAATTACTTGATTTTCACGTGCAATGGTGATAATTTTTAAACCCAATTGATATTTATCTGCAAAGTAATAACATCCTTTGACACTTCACAAACTACTAAATACTTCACAAATGTAAAGTTACGAGTACTGATGTAATAGTTGCTTTATACAGTAGGCACAGAAACTGGGGGAGAAGAATAGACTGGGTAGCCAAGAGGTGGGTCAGCAGCTTGTACTGTGAGGTTCCTCAGCATTGCTGGCTGGGCTTGAATGGAGTAACGTTCTTCATCATCATTCGTCATGTACAAGAGTTCCAGGTTGAGATTTGACCACTGGCCTATCACGCTCTCACGGTTGATGCGACCCATGTGCACCATAACATCTTGGAGTGACAAGGATCGACTTGTGTAAGTGCCCTAACAGAATTTAAAACAAGCTACAGGTCAACAAGCTACCAATAAAATGAAAGATTTAATGTTTCAAGATATCGCTACCTAGATTCATGAACACACAGTCTTCTGTTTTACTACAAGTATTTTACTAAAAAAAAAAAAAAAAAAAGTTAAAGGTAGTCGCATAGCAGGTACTGCCACAGGGGAGTGAAGTGTTAGAGACTTCACTATACTAGGTCCAGCACTGAGAGGTGGGATGGCCAGCTCCCTTCCTCACCACCTTTTCCTTCCCTAACTCAAGAGCAAAGTCAGGTACTGTTGAGAACACATCATGGGGTGAAACAATCTTGGAGAAGTTAGCTTTTGCATGATTGTTGTGCACCATGTTCAGCCTCACCAAAACACACAAGTTAGAATTCATTAACGGAGACGAATAGCGGTATCGAGGGATGACGTATATAGAATAACTAAGAGTCTGCCTATGACCTTCGTGCATAACGAACGTGTTTTGAAATATGTGGCTTTGCCACTAATCTATGTGTAGCAAGAGTCTGCTTATGGCCTTCGGCCTTGCTTGATATATTGATTCATGCATGGTATAGCCACCGATCTGTGTGCAAGTTTATTCATAGTCTATCACTGCCAGGATGTTCGCATATATATTTCTTATGAAAATGAATTGAAGTGCGTGAGGCACTATTATATAAAAAGGTTTGTAAACCTCGTATTGAGTGAAATCATTATTCAGCAGACAAAAAAATTATATATATGTGCAATGGAGCACAGAACTGTGTTCGTAAGGATTTAATAAAATAATTACAAGTTGTCTAGAGTGATATGCAGCTCTTGAAAGGAATGAAGTAATTAAAATATATGAAATTAATGTGTTGTGCATGCTAGCACTATATTCTGAAATGTCAGGCGGTAAAGACTTAAGGATTGAAGAAAATACTTTGACATTGGAGGAACTATTGAAATTGTACTGAGCAAGAATATTTTTTGGACCTCTGTGAATTGTCAATAAAAAGAAAAGTCGTTTGAAAACTGAAGTCCGAATTACATGAATTGTTATAGAATTCAACGTTCCAATTCTATATTGAAATTTGACTTCAACATTGAAATTTTAGATGAATATAATATTTAAAGAAGAACGAACAGTTTCCTAGTGAACAAAAATTAACCAGCTACTTGAATTATATACGACCAAATGGGTGGAACAAAGACGATAAATAACACTTGAAATAAAGAAATATAAAAACTTTGAATTGATCCTTCAGAACGCTCGGGACCGCATCTTTTTCTCGTAACAGGTACCCATTTACAGCTGGTTAGAATGGAGCATGTCGATACCACGAATCGAACCTGGCACCTTTGCCAAGACAGACCAGTGCTCTAGAGACTCTGTCAACTGGACACTCTAGTATTATACTACATGTCAAATGTGCAATATTAGTGATCACAGTGTAATACTAAATATTTAATTTCACATTTACTTGTTAAGATTGGCAAACTGGTTTTAAATACTAGATCAAATACCGACACACGATTTCTAATTTAAGACAAACAGGTGAAAGATATGATGAAGACTGAATAAGGAACAAAGGGTAAAAAAGACGGTTTAGTGGTGCAGCCGGAATATTTTAATTTTTCTGTCTGTTTAACTTGAACTTAAGTGCCCATATGTGTTTATAATAGCATAGGGTTAGAATAATGAAAGTATTAAACCTTTTGCTGCTTTTTTGTCAATATAATATATTAGGGTGCTTGGGAAGTTTCAACCTAGGTAATATCAGAGGAACAATATGAAAAGAAAAAACTGCTACCAAAAATATCCTAAAAACACACAATATTTATACAGCATGGAAACACCTAGCAGTCTAACACGTGACTTACAAACCTTACTACATCTGTCAGTTATTTACCTGTGCCATGTTCTGACCCACAGAGAATAAGTTACTACAGTTCTCCATCACGCCACATGTTAGCCTTCCAAGCATGTATGCACTGCTTAGACATCCCAAACTACGCTGGTTTGGCCATGTCCACTATATGGAAGATGATTGCATCCCCAAAGATATTTTCTATGGACAACTGGCAGATGGCAAAAGAACAGCTGGGTGACCGCGCTGATGTTCAAAGATGTGTGCAAAAGAGGCATTAAGGCACTGAACATTAATCTAGCAATCTGGGAGGATGAAGCTGCCGACTGCACTAATGGCAATGCTCATCTCAGACTGCGCAAAAAGAAGCTCTTATAACAAGCAGAAGAGAGAAGAACATGACAGAAGAAACATCAGGAAAAAAGCAACTGGGGGCTATCACCCCAAGGGTGCAGCATTCCTATGGTCAGTTATGACTGAAGGAGGTTAATGGTAAGCTTGTCAATGGCAAAGATCCTGAAGACTTTTTAATTGAAGTTCTCTACCCTAGTTTTAACAACTAAATAGACGACCGCCTGTCAGTTGCTCCATCCATTCATTATTGTTTTAGCTTCCCATTGAGAACAGGCCTTCAATCAGATCAAGCTAATTCTTGTGCCATCCATTTAAGTTTTTTCTATCTTTGTTTATTGTTATTGTTTGTCTCCAATTCCCTTGTTTTTAGGTCTCCATATTTATTTTGCGCCAGGGATTCTGGAACAAGGACTGCCAAGTAACGCTTGTTAGCAGGTTTTCTCAATGTATTTCCCATTCAATGCCAATGTCTGTTCTTCACTTCTTGTTCCCCTAGTACTTGTTTGGTCCTTTCCATCAGTTGGTAAACCTGTCATACCATTTAAATGATTCTATTCTGCACAAGCACCCATATATGAAGGTCTGTAACTTCTTAGATGATGTTTGTGTTCTCCATAATTCATGAAACAGGACTGCTTTGATATTTCAGTTGACATTTTTTGTGTTGGACTTACTATGGAAATCAAACGAAGACTCCACACTGGCCACAACAGATTGAGATACCATCTATTCAACAAGCTAAAGATAGGAACTACCGATCAGTGTAACTGTAGCACTGATAAAATGACTGCTGAACATCTGCTTCAAAGCTGCCTCTCATATGCGGTACAGAGAAAGCGCATATGGCCGATGCCAGCTCCTTTTGTGGAAAAGCTTTACGGGGATTCAAATAGCCTCAAACTGACTACTGCTTTCTTTGAGAACATTCAAGTGGATGTCTGAGAGTGCATGAAGAAGAAGAAACGAAGTCATTTCCTGATGCCTCTCTTGCCTTCAGTGATGTGACCTTTTTTTTTTTAATCCATATAAAAATAACTCTTCTTCTTCTTCTTTGATCCTTAGCCGCCGACCATCAAAGCAGTCAGTGGCCATCATGCCTGGTGGCATATTGTAGGGCAGCAACAAACTGATTCCACTTTGCTCGGTCAGTGGCCATCCTTCGTACAGTGCCCCAACTCTGGTTCATTCTTTGCATCTCAGCCTCCACAGTCCTCCGCCAAGTTGTTTTTGGTCGGCCTCTCTTTCGATTTCCTTCAGGGGTCCATAGCATAGCTGTTCTTGTGATGGCATCGGGGTCTCTTCTGAGGACATGGCCAACCCAACTCCAGCGTCTGCCAGCTATGATGGTGTGCATGTCCTCTTGCTTGCTCCAAGTAAGCAGATCTTGGTTGGTGATGGTATTCGACCAGAAGATTCGGAGAATTTTTCTTAGGCATGTTGTGTGAAAAGAGGACAATTTCGACATTTTCTTCTCTGTTACTCTCCAGCATTCCGCACCATAGAGAAGCACAGAAAGCACACAGCTCTGATATAATCTTAATTTTGTGCTTGTGCTGTACTGAGAGGACTTCCAGATGTTGTTTAGACTATAAAAGGCTGTTCTTGCTTTGTTCATTTTGTTGTTGATGTCTTTGCTTGCTCCGCCATCTGGTGTTACTATGCATCCTAGGTATGTGAAGGTGTCTGTCTGTTCCAGTTGTTGATTCCTTACTGATATGGGCTATGGGTTGCTCACATTGAGTGTCATGACCTCTGTCTTCTTTAGATTGATGTTCAGGCCCACCTGCTGGCTATACTTATTAAGTCTATCCATTTTTTCCTGGATGTGTTGATGTGAATGTGCTAGTAGTGCAATGTCATCTGCATATTCCAGATCTTCCAATGTAGAAAATGTAGTCCATCTTATTCCTCTTGGACTGCCCTCTGTTGTCTGTCGCATCACCCAGTCTATGACTGTTAAAAATAGAGTGGTTGATAAGTGGCATCCCTGTCGTACTCCTGTCTTCACCTCAAAGGTTAGGTTGCTCTGCCCTACACTACACATAAAGTTGGCATAGAGGCTTTTTATGATTGACACTATGCAGCTTGGAATTCCATAAGCCCTCAGTATTTTCCATAGACTGTCCCTATGCCTTTTCAAAATCAACGAAATTAATGTGCAGCTGTCTCTGCCATTCTGAGCACTGCTCTATAATGTTCCTGAGAGTAAATATATGATCTGCACATCTTCTGTTCTTTCTAAATCCTGCTTGTTCTTTCCTCAGTTTGTGGTCTACTGCTTTTGAAATTCTCTGTATAATTATCCTGCCTAATATTTTGCTGGGAACTGAGAAGAGTGATTCCTCTCCAATTATTGCAGTCTGACAATTATTCCTTTGTTCCACTCTGTTGGTGTTGTCCCTGTTTTCCAGACTTGTGCAAATAGTGGTTCTAGTAGTTCTGCTGCTTGCTCAGGGTCTGTCTTAAATAGCTCTGCATTTAAGTTATCATGGCCAGGCGCTTTTCCATTCTTTAACCCTTTGATTGCCGTGATGATTTCCTCTTTCCGTGGAATGTCAGTATTAACATCTAGATCATTTTCAGCCTCAGGAACATTCAACTGTGTCTCTGGTGGTTCCTTGTTCAGAGTTTCTCTGAAATGCTCTGCCCATCTTGTTTCCTGTCCCTTTGCTGTCGTGATGAGATTTCTTTGCTTATCTCTTACTAATGTAATATTGTTTGCACCTCGATTTCCGCCGATGGTTTTAGTTATTTTGTATACTGTGCTTTGTTCATTTCTCAGTGCTGCCACGTCTGCCTGTCTTGCAAGATCGTCTAGGAAATTCCTTTTGTTGGCTCGGGTTTGGCATTTAACTTCCTTGTCCAGCTGACTGTACTGTTCGCTACATAGTTGCTTTAACCTGGAAGACTTCGCTTTTGTTTTCTTTCTTTTCATTTCCTTTCTCATCGTTATGGTGTTTAATGTTTCTGGTGTTCTCCAGTCTTGCTTCTTCCTTTCCTGGAATCCCAAGCATGATTTGCTGCTTTCCTTATATATTGTTGAAATGGTACAAATATCTCTGCAGTGATATAATTATTGCCTCAAAAACAACTTTATAATTATGACATTTGAAAAATACCATGAGAAAAAGTATACTCACAAATACTGTAAAAAAAAAAAAAAAGAATCTTGTCATGCTCTCACATCACAAGAAACCCATTATTTTTACTTTCCATACCTGAAAGACTTTATAACAAGCCTGTATAGCTCCTTATCCTCTGACAACCAGTCCATCATGGCATTCCATGGGACATCTCCATTGTAACATTTGAACAAATAGTTGGCACCACCAGGCCTACCTAAAGTGAGTTCAAATAAAGGATAATTCAATACTGAGAGACAAGCTATGACATTAGATGCCTGTCTGTATTCTGATTTGTGACAACAAATATCTAACAGCACATTTCCTCCTGTTTGCAATTCAACTCCTTGTGAAGCTAAAGCTTTCAACCATAACTTTCCATGCCTTTCTGTCTTAGGCATTCTGCCTCTTGTTCTGTCCTTGTGTTCCACATGCTTCGTATTTCTGCATCCAGTTCTGTCCTTGTGTTCACATGTTTCATATTTCTGCCTCCAGTTCTGTCCGTGTGTTCACATGCTTCATATTTCTGCCTCCGGTTCTGTCCTTGTGTTCACATGCTTTGTATCTCTGCCTCCAGTTCTGTCCTTGTGTTCCACATGCTTCATATTTCTGCCTCCAGTTCTGTCCTTGCGTTCCACATGCTTCTTATTTCTGACTCCAGTTCTGTCCTTGTGTTCCACATGCTTCTTATTTCTGACTCCAGTTCTGTCCTTGTGTTCCACATGCTTCTTATTTCTGACTCCAGTTCTGTCCTTGCGTTCCACATGCTTCTTATTTCTGACTCCAGTTCTGTCCTTGTGTTCCACATGCTTCTTATTTCTGACTCCAGTTCTGTCCTTGCGTTCCACATGCTTCTTATTTCTGACTCCAGTTCTGTCCTTGCGTTCCACATGCTTCTTATTTCTGACTCCAGTTCTGTCCTTGTGTTCCACATGCTTCTTATTTCTGACTCCAGTTCTGTCCTTGTGTTCCACATGCTTCTTATTTCTGATTCCAGTTCTGTCCTTGCGTTCCACATGCTTCTTATTTCTGACTCCAGTTCTGTCCTTGTGTTCTGCATGCTTCTTATTTCTGACTCCAGTTCTGAAATGATTGTATGTTTGCGATTTCAATCACCCCTAGTGTGCCAATGGTCAAGAAAATATGGGCCTAACACCATATTCCCAATATGCCTCAATAGGCGTTGTCACAGGGTTATTTCGCTGTGCATTTTATGTCTAGTGTTCGGTGAGTAGTCAGTCGGGATAGATCGAACTTACTGGCAAAGTTAGCTGACCCGGCGGGTCATGTGACTACCGGAAGTTGGGGGAAAAGGGCGCAAAGATATTATTGAGAAGTGAGCCTCTTGTCCGGGAAGGACATGTTTTTCCCTTAGCCAGCTTGATTGCTGTATGTGTTCTGTATTGGGATACTGTAAGATGAGTGCCTGCCATGTTATCGGATCTTGGTGATAATTACGTTGTTTAGTCTAGAGCAGCTGAAGTGTCTAGATGATATTATCTACAGGCCGTTGTTTGATAATATGTAGATGATTAGGAGTGTGTCATTGTCATAGATTTTGCCGCTCGGGTGAGCGATATTTATAACAGCCATTTGTGGCATAGTTTGTCTCTTCGTGTGGAGATGATATTTTAAGCTGCTGAGGCAGGTTTACATTGGTATTCTCATACTTGTATTTGATGCATTATGATGGCCGTGTGAGGCCTTGTTGTATGTATTCATTAAAGGGAAGTATCTGTTTAAAGGTGGTTATTACTTTTGTCAGCCATTGTTTGTGTGGTCATACCCTTAGGAGGGCGAGCCTATAGTTTAATATTATAAACCCTGTCACGAAATGGATTTAAGACTAAAGGCTGTCTACATATAGTGACAAGACATTAGTGGGAAGAAAGACTCAAATGATAGATTCAGATGAAACAATGACAGTGCAAATGTGAAAGTGAGACCATTGGCTCCGAGGTTGAGAACCGAGGTTGATTCTTTCCTCACCACTTCGGACGTCTTACTTGCTATGGCCTCGACTACCTCTAACTACCCTAAGGGGATAAGGTTCAATTATGATTCACATACACCACGATACAGACAACAGATAGCTACTGTACGTAAAATGAAATGATTGGTCCAGACTATAAAGGTTCAAGTTTTATTTACACCTATAAACAAAACTCATGTACATGCCAAATACAAAAAATTGCAGTGTAAGCACTCATGAAACAAACAAATTCAGGAAAAATATTACAAAGGTTGTATCATCAAAACCCAACCCTTCACCCACAAGTTTCACCTGTATGGAGAGAGAAGGTTAAGTTTTAATGAAATAAACTACACTGCCCTGGGTGGGGTCTCTGATGCCGAGCCTCCACTCCAAACTAGCTATTCTAAACTCTAATATAAACTCTAAGTACACAATCAGCTGGATCTACTACGAAGTGTCCACACCAACTCTGCACAGACTTCGTTTCTACACAACCTATCCTGAAAATCTCCTGAACACTGCTACATAACTAACTGCATGTCTACACTTCAATAGCTGTTCTCTGCTATGATCTTCACAAAACGATGTCTCCGTTCTGTCTTTCTGGTCTACTACCCGTAGACTACACTTCAGCAGCTGTCCTCTGCTCTAAAATCTGTAGAGAGGATTTTTACCCTGTTGCTCTCTACAATTCTGTAAATGACGACTAAGTTTCACCACTGGCTTCTATAAAACTACGATTTGGTAGCTGGTTTTGCTGCTACCACTCTGGATCTACCTCCCCGCTCCCTACTCTGGGGTCAGGCCTTCAGCGTTATTATGGCCGGGACGAATCGAAATAAATTTACAACCACGCTGGCAACTTGCCGATTTGCAGGTGTAAGAAGATTGAGCATCAGAGCTCCGGATTTTCCACCAAAATCCCTTTCAACTGGAGAATGTCTTCCCTGCCTTGGGAAAACGTATTTTCTTTCGCTCCGTCCACCACTGGCAATTAACGCACGACTTTGCGTGTCGGCGAATGCCACAACTTTGCCGTGGGAGAAATTTTGTGGTATCAAAAATTCTGCTCTTCCCCACACAAAAAGCCGGTACCTGCAAATTCGAATTCCCACTGAAGGCGAACCGACTTGTTTCAGGTACGCAGCTGGCAATTACATTTAGAGAACGAGAATTAAATTACGGCTCTATTTATAATCATCTAACGCACGCTGACCTCGTGACGTCATATACGCGACTTCGATTTTTAACCCAATGATTTCAAATGCCGTTAGCTCTCAGCCAATCAGAATTGTAAACAATACTGATGCAACCGGTACTGCTAGACAAAGAAGCGGGATTAAGCTCTGCCCTCTACTGGCAATGAAGCAAAAATGGCCGAAATATATATATATATATATATATATATATAAAATCCCGAAAAATGCGTCTAGCCACCTGTCATATCTTTAAAAGAAAACAAACTGGTGCAAATCTGATCAAGGCTCTATAGTCTTAATCTAGAATACTACTGCAACAATTCCCTACACACACACTCTAAACACATAAAGAAGAACCATAAAGCAGATGAGATCAAACTCCCTCGTGATCTCACTCTGAAAAAACGTAAATAATAGAAGGAGAAGAAACATGGAGAAGGATTACCTGTAATCCCTCCTAGAAAAAGTGAACAAAATTGCAAGGAGAAAAAGACATGGGCCATTTGAAAGACAGAATCTCAGTACTTTCGTCACATCACTCCCACCTTCAAAGATTGAGCAACGATCTCATTACTGAAATCTCTGAGTTTCACACTGGCCCTTAACTCTGTCTACAGCTGTCTGTCTGTCTCCTTCCTATTCAGTGCTCTTCGACCTTCCTTCTTTTACATTTCCTCCTTCTTCCTCTCCTTGAACAAGCTCCTATGCTCCGTTGGGAGAGTTGATCTCTCTTCAGACCTGTGCCGTCTAATGGCGGGTCTGAACTTTCCCTTGCTATGACCGTCAAAAGGCTGTCCTGGTCAGCTGATGTGACCGGCTGGCGCTGTGGCGGTGGCGACTTCCTCGCTGCGCGTCAGCAGGTTTGTGACCGCTGGTACAGTGCGAGAACGATGCAATGTCTCGGGTTCCTCTGGTGTAGAGCCTCCGATTGCTTGCTGGGTTTCTATTGAATCCTGATCGATCTCAATAGCTTCTACCTTTGAAGAAAGGTAGGTAATATCTGCCCCTGGCAGTGGTTCTGGACTCGCTCTTCCCCTACCAATATGAAGCGGGACAGAGCTCTCCAATATCGCTCCTTGCGAAGTTATAAGGCAGTTTCCCTCACTAATTCCTGGCCTGGAAAGTTTGTGAGATGCCCGTGTAGTTCCAGAGAGTCCTCCGTCTAAAACTTTGGTTCTAAGAAAATTCTCAACCTTGCCCTCCCCTGTGAGAGTTAATGGCGTTAGTTGACATGTGTCCTGCAGTGACACTGGACAGTTTAAGATCCTGTTAGATCGCGGAGAATCTGAGATAAAGCTCTCAGTGACTGGTTCCAATGTTCCTTGAAACAAATTGGAAAATATAGCCAATTTTTCAGGCTCCTCGTTACAAGAGTCGTTTCCTGTAAACGAGATACGAGAGTTGTGGGGCCCATCTCTGTTTATAAGCAAACGGATACTCAGATCACTGTCCTCCTCCGGTTGAGTAAAGTGCTGGTCGGATGGGGCTCCAGGGCTGGTTGGAACTATATGCTCGCTCAGACCGTTATCTTGTGCCCTATGAAGATGGCGCTGGTCGTTGACATATGTAATACCGCTCTTGTCAGTATGTCCCTCACTTGAGGAAGCTAATACCATCGGGGGCCTAATTCCCGACAACAAAGAGTGTACTTCCGGAATCAGAGGCGTCACCACTGTTTGTCCGTTAGGCTGCACAGGGTTGACAGACGAACACGCCTCTGCATATAACATACCACTGTCCTGAGAGGCTTCTAACCTCTCCTTAGCATGACAGGGCTGTTCGAGCTCACTCGGGGCTCCGTGAATTAGGGGTTCTCCTTTTTCAGGTATCTGGCCTGCAGTAGGCCCCCTTGCATCAGCAAGGATCGGGGTGGGCGGGTTCCCCAAAACTAAATATGGGTTGCCGAGAATGAAGTCATAGGCTGGCTGAGCCGTTACAGCTGCCTTGATGGTGCCAGACACAAACTTACATTTCACTTTAATATTGGCTACGGGAAAGCACTGTGAAGTCCCTTTCCTTAAAACTCCACCAATATTGACCTTTTCCTTAGTCATCTGCCAGGGCTTCACCAGATGTCGGGCGACTATGCTGGGGTAGGTAAGCCCGCTGTCAAATAAGCATGTAGTCTCAGTCCCGTTCACTTCGGCTGGTCCACTGTTGGAAAACAACTTCTCTGACTGGAAGGGTTTCCACTTCTTCCCTTGTTTCACCCTCACAGGCCTTAAACAAGCCACCTGATGAGCGGGTTGTTTGTTTGGGCACCGTGTTGTCCAATGAGAGGTAGTCCGACAGAACCTACAATATCTCTCATTATCTCCCCGGTTCCTGGCGGGTTCATGAGAAGTCGGCCCCTGTGTTCTGTTATGCGGCTGGGAGCGCATGTTATGACTGGGAGGGGGCTCCTTGCGAGACGGCCCTTGCGGCTGGTGAGCTGAAGAGGAAGGCGAATGCGATGAAGATGCTCCTTTGTCCGGGGCTGGCAGGTCAGGGTGTTTTCTTTTCTGGCCCAGTACTTCGGCCTGTGTCGTCTGGAACCTTTCTGCAAATAGAATTATCTGGTCCAGTTGCTGGGCGCCCTGCTCTGCCAGGTACTTCCTTAAGTCTGGGGACATGTTGGCCTTTATCTGTTCGCACATGATGAGCTCTTCGAGTCCTTCGCCAGTCCCGACAACTCTCTCCAGCGAGTGAGGTAATTCCTCAGCCTCTCGGCGAACTGGGGAAAACTTTCTCCTTTCTCCAGACGACTTTCCCGAAACATTGTTTGGCACTTCCAGGGAGTCCATTGGAATCGCTGTAACAGGGCATTCCGCAGTGCCTCAAAGTTATTCTGGTCATCTACTAACATCTTGCTATAGACATCATACGCCTGGTTTTTCAGCGACTGAGATAATTTGAGACACCAAAGACTATCATCCAGCCCGTACGCCTTTGCCATTCTTTCAAATTTTTCCAAAAATACCTCAATTTTCTCATTTCCGTTAGGAAAAGAGTCCATCGGAAAATTCATGGCTGCCATCCGGGGGCCTCCATTTCCTGAGGTGTCTATCGCCACTGCTCCGGGGGAATCTCCGTTAGCTGAACTGCCTTCCGAAGCTCGGTACTGCAATTCCAGAGAACGCAGGGCAAGTTCATGCTGTCTTTCTGCTGCCTTCTCTTGTGCTTCCCTTTCTGCTGCCTTCTCTTGTGCTTCCCTTTCTGCTGCCTTCTCTTGTGCTTCCCTTTCTACTTTCGCTGCTTCTGCGGCTGCTGCCCTGTCCTCTTTCTCTTTCTCTCGCTGAATATGCCTATCATTTTCCCTTATCAGGTAGGCCTTAGTCTCCTCCTTATCCATTCCCATGTCCTGAGCAGCTTCGCGCCAGGCAGCTCGTAACTTGGCCATATCCGCCATCTTACTTGCGAACTGCTGTAATCTCAAGAACACAGAAAACTGATGGAAAGAAGAAACAAAAAGGAAGGAACTACCTTTCACCTGCTAGGAAAAATGCTGTCGCAAGACCCCAAACTTAGACTAGCACCAAGTCTGACTACTAACTACCTGAAAAAAAGTTATAGTTATCCAGCTATCCAAAACCCGAATTTACTTTCCTGTTAAGAAAAAAAAATTCAATTAGCCATCAATTACCTCTAAGTCATAAACAACCTCACTACCACTACCATCTAAACTGACTGCAACCTGTGGAAAAAAACTTTATAGCTGGATCAGTCTTAATATAGCTCAAGTCTAGGGGATATTTAAGAAATCTATTTTTCAGAACTTCCTACAGAGACAATCATGAATATAGATCACAGAATTGATCTCAACAGAATGATCCACTGGACGACCACCACCCACTTTGTCACGAAATGGATTTAAGACTAAAGGCTGTCTACATATAGTGACAAGACATTAGTGGGAAGAAAGACTCAAATGATAGATTCAGATGAAACAATGACAGTGCAAATGTGAAAGTGAGACCATTGGCTCCAAGGTTGAGAACCGAGGTTGATTCTTTCCTCACCACTTCAGACGTCTTACTTGCTATGGCCTCGACTACCACTAACTACCCTAAGGGGATAAGGTTCAATTATGATTCACATACACCACGATACAGACAACAGATAGCTACTGTATGTAAAATGAAATGATTGGTCCAGACTATAAAGGTTCAAGTTTTATTTACACCTATAAACAAAACTCATGTACATGTCAAATACATAAAAATTGCAGTGTAAGCACTCCTGAAACAAACAAATTCAGGAAAAAAATTACAAAGGTTGTATCATCAAAACCCAACCCTTCACCCACAAGTTTCACCTGTATGGAGAGAGAAGGTAAGTTTTAATGAAATAAACTACACTGCCCTGGGTGGGGTCTCTGATGCCGAGCCTCCACTCCAAACTAGCTATTCTAAACTCTAATATAAACTCTAAGTACACAATCAGCTGGATCTACTACGAAGTGTCCACACCAACTCTGCACAGACTTCGTTTCTACACAACCTATCCTGAAAATCTCCTGAACACTGCTACATAGCTAACTGCACCTCTACACTTCAATAGCTGTTCTCTGCTATGATCTTCACAAAACGATGTCTCCGTTCTGTCTTTCTGGTCTACTACCTGTAGACTACACTTCAGCAGCTGTCCTCTGCTCTAAAATCTGTAGAGAGGATTTTTACCCTGTTGCTCTCTACAATTCTGTAAATGACGACTAAGTTTCACCACTGGCTTCTGGAAAACTACGATTTGGTAGCTGGTTTTGCTGCTACCACTCTGGATCTACCTGCCTGCTCCCTACTCTGGGGTCAGGCCTTCAGCGTTATTATGGCCGGGACGAATCGAAATAAATTTACAACCACGCTGGCAACTTGCCGATTTGCGGGTGTAAGAAGATTGAGCATCAGAGCTCCGGATTTTCCACCAAAATCCCTTTCAACTGGAGAATGTCTTCCCTGCCTTGGGAAAACGTATTTTCTTTCGCTCCGTCCGCCACTGGCAATTAACGCACGACTTTGCGTGTCGGCGAATGCCACAACTTTGCCGTGGGAGAAATTTTGTGGTATCAAAAATTCTGCTCTTCCCCACACAAAAAGCCGGTACCTGCAAATTCGAATTCCCACTGAAGGCAAACCGACTTGTTTCAGGTTGTCGTGAATTATTCTAATCCCCATATATAAATTAAAACGTAAATGCAAAGCCTAACAAATAAATTTAATAAAAGGAAAGAAGAATGGTAAAGAACAGTGCTGTCACAATGACTGTACTCGAAATCCCCCTTGTTTTATACTTCGTCTGCAAATTGTAACGCTTTCACGTTGATAGTAAAAGCCTACTGTGTCGCTGCACGCTTTCTTCAATGAAACGTGTACTGTATTTCTTGGAAAAACCGTGAGATACGCAAGCTGATCAATGACCTAGATTTAATATTTCATTCATTCCATACACGGCTGTTGCGTGCATATTTTGACGCACATATTACAAAAATCGATATGGCTATTTAATATGGGAAAAATATAGACATTCATTCATTTGTGTATGAAAATGCTGTCTATGGGGAAAGCGAGATAATCCATGTTTGATTCACACTTTTGATTATAGGAGTAATCGTTTTTGATATTGATCCGGCGCAAGGATACTGCTCTTATATTTGTACTTATTTTTAGGGCCAGAAAATAGATTAATTTGCTTATTATGTTTATGGCCTGAATTCATATGTATTACATATTATTAGTACAAGTAGAATCAGTCCTATATTGTATATTTTGGATGGGTAGGCGGGACTAGATTCTTGTTATTCCGGTCTAGCGGAAGTATGAGTTGTCTTGACAAGTCGTGATGAGTTCCGATGTACCGTGATAATGGCGGGTACGCACTTTTCAAAGGGCTGGTAGATTCTTAAGGAAATATGATTCATGAAGTGGTTTTCTTCTAAAGGAGATGGTATCTCTACTATAGTTTATGTTAGAGACTCTCCTAAGGTACGGTACAATGTATAATTCGGACTCCATGTATTGCCAGACCCTATTTTGATGATCTCATGTCGATTCGACCTAGATGGAACATTGTGCTTCGTATCGCTAGGGTCGTGTTTTGTATCGACAAAGATGACAGACTTTCCTACAGCGGTTATGGCTACGTGAATTAACCTGATCACCGTAGAGCTGTATGGAAACATTTATGAAATCATTTATATATCCATTATAAATTAACTCTGGCTTATATTCTCCTTCCTATGAATGAGTGAACGACAACTCAGGGAGGCGGCCATGTTAGATTTCGGTCATCATATGTTTTGATCACTGCCAAGAGAACAGATTATTTATCCTATTATCGGACAGTGACAGGGAGATCTCAATCTTGCTCGAAACCCCCTCTTTCGTGGTCATAATCTATGCTACAAACTATGGACGTCAAGTAACTTTAGTTATTTACCGATCTGCCTTCACTGACGCGTTTAGTCAGATAGGGGGATGCGGCCATAATGTATCATGACAATTGAACTTTTGATGTACTGCCCATTATTTCTGAATGTGTCATGACTTCAGATCTGCTATGTATACCTACAAATTGATATGTCAACATACCATGATGTACTCGTATGTCCCAGTGTGTACGTCTGAATAAATTGAGTAAACAAAGATTCCAGCAGTCCGCATTGGTGCCTTGTAGACACAAGTGTATGAGTGGTTATATTGGTCAGCACACGAACAGTACACCATTCGCGGTAATCACACTCTACACTTCTACTTCATACATACACCATCCTGCGTCGGTTGGAGTGACCAAGTTTAGGGCCTGCTTCCCCTGGAGCCTTTGCTTTCCCTAACTCAGGACTAGGGTGAGTTACCCATTTACAGCTGGGTAGACTGGAGCATGCCTGATCTCAACAACACACCACTCTTCCTTACAGAGCATACAGACTGACACTTTACAGAGTGGGAAATAAAGAAGAAAAGAAACTTTTACAGTGGCGAGCCAGATTCCTGGGTCCAGCTTACGCAGTTTTGTGTTGAGAATCACAGTTTACAGCTGAAAGAACATTTGTTTGAACACATCAACACCAGTAGGACAGCTATACAGTCGATGTCAGCTTGACCTGTATTACCGATTGGATGCTGTATCTAGGTCAGCGCTTGTTGACAGTTTTTCGCTGTACAGACAGTATTACACAGGACAGTGGTATCAAGTGTAGAAAATATCTGGAGCAGTATTGTTGACATTTCTCAACGTACAGAAGAATCACAGTGTTGTTGAACATAAAGTGCATAGTTCATCGTTGGATCTTCATATGCTCTACAGAGAAAAATTGACAGTGTAATAGTTTAAAATTAAATCTATTACTGAATAAAGTGGCAAGTTATTAGTATTAAAATAAACTGTGCCTGCTTTACAACACTATACCTGCAACACATTCCATTCATGACATAAATTATATTGTATGCTATATGCTATTTATGCTTACATGTTATTTGTTATGTATTAAATTAGTTTTTGTTCTGTGTGACTAGTACAAGGTATGCCGAGTGACATTGGTCTGGTACTAGGATTCTATAGGTACACATTTTCTTAACTGGAAATTTGTTAGCAACAATTTGCTGCTATTTCTGTTAGTTGTGATGAGGTGTTCTTTTCTTCGTTGTTTTTGTTAATAATTTTGTGTTCCTTAGTTTTGTTTGATTTGTTTGTATAGATGTAGGTCTCATCTTTTTTATTTTTGATTTCTTTACACCCTTATGTTTATACACTGTAACGTTATTTGTCTTGTTATCTTATTGCAGTTATCATCACGGATTCTGTGATCATTTTTTTTTTCATTTCTCCTATTTAATTTAATTTGATCTCTGCAAATGTTTTCATATTGTCTTTTCTTGTTTGTCCTTTGTAATGTCTTTAGTTGACATATGACATAGGAGTTATAGTGGTATACACTGATAGTATAGTACAGATCAGTACTTTATGATTATTTTCCACAGGTACCCAAGTGATCTTTGATTACATTGAGATATACAAGACCTTTGTAAGGCTTGTCTCCCACAGTATTTGAGATACAGTTATTGTTGTCCACAGGTACTCAAGTTATCATTGGTTATTATAAACCATACAAGTTTGGACTAAGACTAAGTCTATGGTATAGACTTGTCTCCCATTAACGTGAAAGAGGGTAATTTATTTACTTTTTCAGGTTTCTGATTTAAGAAGACAATATGTCTACATTAGATTATTTTATTGCACAAGGAAAATCTCTTGATAAGACTGGAAAAGACTTAGAACAATGGGCTGTTGCTCAATATGACAAAGCATTAGCTGCAGAAGAGAAAAAAATTGCTGCTGCTGCTGCTGAAGAGAGAAAAGCTGCTGCTGAGGAAAAAAAAGCTGCGGCTGAGGAGAGAAAACTTCAAATAGAAGAAAAAAAAGCTGCTGCAGAAGAAAGGAAAGCTCTAGCTGAAGAAAAAAGATTAGAAAAAGAAGCTGATACTGCTGCTGAACTTAAGAAATTGCAGATGCAAGTGGAGGAAAGGAGATTTGATGCAGAACAGAAGAAATTAGAAGCTGATGCAGAACAGAAAAAATTAGAAGCTGCTGCAGAACAGAAAAAATTAGAAGTTGCTGCTGCTGCAGAACAGAAAAAAATTAGAAGCTGCTGCAGAACAGAAAAAATTAGAAGTTGCTGCTGCTGCAGAACAGAAAAAATTAGAAGTTGCTGCTGCTGCAGAACAGAAAAAATTAGAAGCTGCTGCAGAACAGAGAAGATTAGATAGAGAAGCTGAAGAGAGAAAAGCAATAAGAGAACATGAGTTTGAATTAGAGAAATTAAAATTGACATGTATGAGTAATGTTAATCAGGCATCTGGTGGTAATGGTAAACCCTTTGTGTACAAGGTCAAGGTACCAGCGTTTAACCCTACCAGTGATGACATAACATTTTGGCTTTCTAGATTTGAACGGGCTTGTCGATCTCATAATGTTGACAAATCACAGTATGTGAATCAGTTGTCTGAAAATCTAAAAGGGGAGTCCCTAAGTAAGTTATATTTTGTTGAAGAGGCCGACAAAGATAATTATGATGCTGTTAGGGCAGCTTTGATAAAGAGATATTAGCTGTCTGAGGAAGGTTACCGTCTTTTGTTTAAAACAATGAGACCTGAGGTAGGTGTAGAATTCTCAGATTTCATCTCAAAAGCACGAATTACACTTTCACGATGGATTGAATTATCCAAAACAGAGAAAACATTTGATGGTCTTACGGATTTATTGCTAAGAGACAAGGTCATGTCTTCTGTAAATAAATCATTCCTAGAGTTCTTACATGAGCGTAAACCTGGTACAATAAAGCAAATGGAAGAATATTGTGACCAGTATGCCATGGCACACCCTGACATGATTCTTAGTAACTCTAACATTAAAGAGAGTATGCCAGTTGCTTCGGCAACAGAATATAATCAGAATTACTCACACAAATTCCAAGGAGCTAAAAATAAATTTGATAAAAAAGTTAATTGGAATAAATATCAAAACCAAGATAACCACTCAAATCAGGGTTCTTCTTTGAAGAACTGGAATCGGGCTGATAGTCCTCGACACGCGAGGGGTACCCATAATGTTAGAAATTCTCGAAAGGGGAGTAGCTATAGGAACTACCCAAGTGCTTCATGGAGACAAAAGAAACAATATTACAGGGATACTCAATATAATGAGCATGATGATTATGATCATGAATATTATGATTCAAACCCAAATAGGGGTTATAACAGAGGCAATAATAATTATAGAGACAATTATAACCGAGGTAGATCACAACACAAAAGACATGGTAAATCGTATTACCAGGCTAACTCTGCACAACAGGAGTTCCACGACACGGATAATCAGAATAATGATAAAAAAGACTCCAATAGTGTAGCAAATTCCGCTTTCGATTTTGCTAGAGCATCTGAGTGTTCGCAATGCAAAACATTATTCGATCCAACCACAGTTTCTACTTTAAGCTGCGGTCACCCGCTTCCCGCTCTCCATGCGTCAATTGCGCATAATGGAAGGGGTGCTCTTGTCTTTAATAGGGGCCTAATAGATGGTACTCCAGTATCAATTCTTTTCGATTCGGGGTGCACTACCATTGGAGTGAGGCAATCACTCGTAAATCCTTCTCGAGCTACAGGCAATATGGTCAAATGTGTAACATTTGGTGGCACATTGGAGAAGTACTCCACTGCCATTATCAATATTGCTACGCCTTTCTTTACAGGAGAGGTGCAAGCATGTCTCTTGCCGAATCCGATCGCTGATCTTATCATCGGTCGCATTCATGGAGTGAAAGAATGCACTCCACAGCAAATCTCTAATTGGGAAAATGTTAATATGCAATCTGCTAATGCAGTAATCACTAGGGCTCAAGCTCTTAATATGCCACAATCTTCACATTCGGAAGATAATGATGCGCAGATCCAAGATGATCCCTTGGAGATTTCCCACGATTCCTTTATCAAACAGCAGGAAGATGATCCTACTCTAAAGAAATTCTTTACTCTGGCAACAAAAGGTGATCCGAATAAGGATACAAATCGTAAATCTTGGATTACGATGAGGAATGGCGTACTTGTACGTATGGTACAAGACTCCGCTAAGTCCATTCATTCTCAAATCCTTGTGCCTAAAAATATGAGAGTTAAAATCTTACAGCACGCTCATGATTCGCAGTGTGCTGGACATATGGGTTTTTCCCGTACTAAAGCTAGAGTTCTTCAATCTTTCTTTTGGCCTGCTGTGAATAAGGACATACGAATCTATTGTCGATCTTGTAAAGTATGTCAAGAGATTAAATCCAGAGGTCCACGCCATGATGCACCTATTCAGGCTGCAGACATTCCCATTCGGCCATTTCAAAAAATGGCGATAGACATCATTGGTCCATTTAAGATAAAGTCTGCTAGAGGACACCAATTTATTTTGACGTGTGTTGATATGTGCACACGTTGGCCGGAGGCTGTTCCTCTAAAGAGCATAACTACTGCTGATGTCGCAGATGCTCTTTGGTTAATATTTTCTCGTCTGGGGTTTCCAGCAGAAATATTATCCGACCATGGTACCCAACTCATATCGGATACCATGTCTCAAGTAATGTCGACTCTGAAGATAGAGAGATCGCTGAGTAGTATTTATCATCCTATGTCCAATGGGATGGTGGAACGTTTGAATAGAACTCTGAAAAACCTACTAGGTAAGATAACAGAAGATCATCCTCAGGATTGGGATAGGGTTTTACCCGCGGCTCTCTTTGCATATAGAGAGGTCGCCAACGAACATACAGGATTTTCTCCCTTTGAACTTGTCTTTGGCGCGAAACCGCGAGGTCCTATGTCCTTACTTCATGATCTTATAACTGCTGATAATATTGTCGATGACACAAAATCCTCTTATGAATATGTCATCACACTTAGACACAAGATTATTGAAGCATGCAAATTGGCAACTGCTTCTTCTGAATTTGCGAAACAGAAGGCAAGGGAATTTGCCAATAAAAAGAGATGTTTGCGACAACTTTGTCCAGGTGACAAAGCATTTGTCTTGCTACCTTGTAGGGAAAATAGACTTCTCATTTCTTGGAAAGGTCCGTACGATATAATATCAAAAGTTTCCGATGTTGACTATATCGTCGATATTGACGGGAAACATAAAACCTTCCACATCAACATGCTCACGGAATTCCATGAACGTCCTGATTATTTACAACCTGTTTTCCAGGCAACGGACGATTTTCCAGTCCAACATGGACAGTACTCATCTCTGTCAGTAATACAGGATGAGGAAACGAGTTTCTCGGATGTAAATTTACCTTTTCCACTGATTCCTCTTCACTCTAATGAATCATGGAAAGATGTTGCAATTTCTCCAGAATTATCTCCAGGAGAGCAGAAACAAGTTTCTACTATGTTAGAACAATTTCAGGATGTCCTTACTGACATTCCTGGTCAAACTGATGTCATTCAACATGACATTATTCTTACTGACCATAGTCCTATAAGAGTCAGACCGTATCCTATCCCGATACATTTTCAAGCACAGGTAGAGAAAGAGTTAGATGAGATGATAGAGTTAAAAATTATTGAACCATCCACATCAGCATATTCTTCGCCGATGGTTATAGTACGGAAAAAAAGACAATAACATACGTCTTTGCGTGGATTATCGCAAATTGAATCAAGTGACTAAATTTGATGCGGAACCTATGCCTTTACTAGAAGAGCTACTTACGAGACTATCGAATTCTCACTTCTTTACTAAACTCGATTTGTCTAAGGGATATTGGCAAGTTCCACTATCCGAACACGCCAAACCGTTTACTGCTTTTTCGACGCCTAGGGGTCTATTCCAATGGAATTTCATGCCTTTCGGTCTTATGAACGCCCCTGCTACATTTGTACGCATGATGCGTCAAATCCTATCTCATCGCTCAGATGTCATTGCGTATCTTGATGACATCTGTCTTTTCAGTGATACTTGGAACGATCACTATAATGGTATAAATGAACTATTGTCTATCTTACGCGAGCATAACCTGACAGCAAAACCATCGAAAGCATGTATTGGTTTTAGCGAAATATCTTTCTTAGGACACCGTGTTGGTCATGGGTTCCTAAAAACAGAAGACCATAATACAAGTAAGATACTTAACATTTCTATTCCTAAGACTAAAAAGCAAGTACGAAGTCTCTTAGGTCTAATACAATTTTTATGGACGATTCATCCCGAATCTGTCCTCCATTATGTCACCTCTTTCTTCCTTGCTAAAGAAAGGGTCTCCTAATGTAGTCCATTGGACTCAAGAATGTCAATCCTCTTTGGATAAGGTTAAAACTATGTTTTCTACTTCACCTATCCTAGTATTGCCTTCTAAGGATAAGACATTTATTCTTCGTAGTGACGCTTCATCCACTGGGATTGGAGCGGCACTAATGCAAGAGTACTCTGGAACTCTGCATCCTGTGATGTATATTTCTCGGAAATTAAATGCCGCAGAGAAGAATTACTCGGTCCTAGACCGTGAATTATTGGCTATGGTTTGGTCAATCCTTAAACTGCAAAGATTTCTTCTGGGCGCGCATTTCATTGTGGAAACTGACCAGAAAGCTCTTACGGCTATTCAGAGTAAAAATCTGAAGAGCGCGAGATCAACGCGATACGCGATTGCTCTACAGCCATTTCATTTTTCGGTGCGAGCTATCCGTGGGTCAGAAAATGTGATGGCAGATATTTTGTCTAGATGCCCAAATGATTCATAACTGTTATACAACTTTGATACAGTTGTTTCTATGTTGAAATGTGTACACATATGTAATATATCATATATTGATTGTAACACTGCTTAGCGGGTCATTGATATTTATTCACCGCTGATCTTTCAATGTTTTTCGTCTTTGATGATCATGATGTTAAGATATCTTAGATGAAATTAATGTATAAACTAATGTGGAAATTGTGTCATTGCTAATATTGTAGTATGCGTTGGTGACACCTCTCTGGAAATATTAATACTTAGAGAAGTACCTTCTCTAAGGTCATAAAACTTATGCTTATCATCTGCGCATTGTTATTGGTGCGTTGTGAGCCTATTGTATGTTGCTCCTAGATGTGTTTCAAAAAAAAAATGTACCATTTTTTTTTTTCCCGAGGGGTGTGGTAATCTGTTGCGTGCATATTTTGACGCACATATTACAAAAATCGATATGGCTATTTAATATGGGAAAAATATAGACATTCATTCATTTGTGTATGAAAATGCTGTCTATGGGGAAAGCGAGATAATCCATGTTTGATTCACACTTTTGATTATAGGAGTAATCGTTTTTGATATTGATCCGGCGCAAGGATATTGCTCTTATATTTGTACTTATTTTTAGGGCCAGAAAATAGATTAATTTGCTTATTATGTTTATGGCCTGAATTCATATGTATTACATATTATTAGTACAAGTAGAATCAGTCCTATATTGTATATTTTGGATGGGTAGGCGGGACTAGATTCTTGTTATTCCGGTCTAGCGGAAGTATGAGTTGTCTTGACAAGTCGTGATGAGTTCCGATGTACCGTGATAATGGCGGGTACGCACTTTTCAAAGGGCTGGTAGATTCTTAAGGAAATATGATTCATGAAGTGGTTTTCTTCTAAAGGAGATGGTATCTCTACTATAGTTTATGTTAGAGACTCTCCTAAGGTACGGTACAATGTATAATTCGGACTCCATGTATTGCCAGACCCTATTTTGATGATCTCATGTCGATTCGACCTAGATGGAACATTGTGCTTCGTATCGCTAGGGTCGTGTTTTGTATCGACAAAGATGACAGACTTTCCTACAGCGGTTATGGCTACGTGAATTAACCTGATCACCGTAGAGCTGTATGGAAACATTTATGAAATCATTTATATATCCATTATAAATTAACTCTGGCTTATATTCTCCTTCCTATGAATGAGTGAACGACAACTCAGGGAGGCGGCCATGTTAGATTTCGGTCATCATATGTTTTGATCACTGCCAAGAGAACAGATTATTTATCCTATTATCGGACAGTGACAGGGAGATCTCAATCTTGCTCGAAACCCCCTCTTTCGTGGTCATAATATATGCTACAAACTATGGACGTCAAGTAACTTTAGTTATTTACCGATCTGCCTTCACTGACGCGTTTAGTCAGATAGGGGGATGCGGCCATAATGTATCATGACAATTGAACTTTTGATGTACTGCCCATTATTTCTGAATGTGTCATGACTTCAGATCTGCTATGTATACCTACAAATTGATATGTCAACATACCATGATGTACTCGTATGTCCCAGTGTGTACGTCTGAATAAATTGGGTAAACAAAGATTCCAGCAGTCTGCATTGGTGCCTTGTAGACACAAGTGTATGAGTGGTTATATTGGTCAGCACACGAACAGTACACCATTCGCGGTAATCACACTCTACACTTCTACTTCATACATACACCATCCTGCGTCGGTTGGAGTGACCAAGTTTAGGGCCTGCTTCCCCTGGAGCCTTTGCCTTCCCTAACTCAGGACTAGGGTGAGTTACCCATTTACAGCTGGGTAGACTGGAGCATGCCTGATCTCAACAACACACCACTCTTCCTTACAGAGCATACAGACTGACACTTTACAGAGTGGGAAATAAAGAAGAAAAGAAACTTTTACAACGGCGTAACTAAAGACAGATGGACTAAAGGATAGAGAGAAGGGAGAGGCAGAAAGCCGAATACGTGCAACACTAAACACGCGTCGCGCGATACACAATTGCTGCCATCACGCGTGTAAGGCCACATCTTGTAATAAACCTACTAAGAAGCAGTGCGTTGAGCACCAGTGTATATTTTTTATAAAATAAAGCCTGGGACATCGGCAGATCGGAGTTGTGCTATATTCATTGCCAGTCAACGAAACTGTTTATTATTATTTCCATGAATTGTGGGACCGTGGTCTTAAAGTTATTGAGCAGCACCTGGTCAGAGCTTTGCTGAAGCCAGAGGTGGACAGCATACTCCTTGGTCCATATAGCAACCAGTGGGGTGGCTCCAGAACTCATTTAAATACTCGAGCAGAGGAGTCTTTTACTGCAGTCATCACGCAAGATAAGAGAGTGTGGCCATGGAGCTCAACATTATGTACCCCCATCTTAAAATGACATTATAACTAAAATTAAGAGGGGAATTAAATTGTTTTAATACCAGGAACTGAGAACATCTCCAATACTAGTTCCCATAGAAACAAACTATTGAAGTCATGATGACAAATACCAACAGAGCTTGAACAAAACAAAACCAGTATTACCTCATGTTACCACTACACAACTGACACACATAGGATACCATTAATAATATATGTCACTATAAGAATCATATTAATAAATTCTGTACATATAACTTGTAATTAAAATTGATTGTGATTCCTGGTTCCCTTTGTATTTGAATCAGGACACATATACATTCATGACGGCACTGAATACATATTGTTATTTGAAAAGTTATCAGTGACTCCTTTAAGATATCCTCTTAGAGTGTTATATGTATGTGAGTGTCACAGTGTTGTCAAGTGTGGTGGAATAAATTAAATTGTTTATCTGTCTGTTGTTGTTATGACTTACACTTCATCATACACATACCCTAGACATATAACGTAGTCATCACATTATTCCAGAATAATTCTGACTGAGGTATATATATATATATGTGGCAGCAAGTAAGGTTATCTATAATACACTACTCTTATTAGATATAGATACCTTCACAGCTGATCTCAGTCAGTACACTAAGTCCCCTATAAATATTTATAACATCCCACTTTACCACATATATTGGGGTCTCGCCCTCGGGATTTTGAATCTTTCCCTATTACAAATATTGGGGGTAACTCACTTCAGGGAATAATAAGAATTAAAGGGTATCCTTGGGTGAAAATAAATAAGGTTGAGCTCACAGTGCCTGTGTTGTCCTAAGTTAATTAGTCATAGATACAATTGTTTAGTTGATTATTTTAGACATTTATCTGTTAGACAATGGCCGACCTGGCAAAATTTCGATCTGCTGCTGTACAGACTGCGAAAGAGTTAGGAATGGACGGGCAAATTATGATTTCTTATGTCACTGCTGAATGTGACAAATATATTGAACGGGAAGAAAGAAGATTAGAAAAAGAGGCCGAAAGAAAATTAGAGGCTGAGGCTAAGAGGTTGCAGATTGAGGCTGAGGCTAAGAGGTTGCAGATTGAGGCTGAGGCTAAGAGGTTGCAGATTGAGGCTGACAAAGAGGCTAAAGCATTGGAAGCAGAAGAAAGAAAATTAGCTGCAGAAAGGGAAGACAAGAGATTAGCTGCAGAAAGGGAAGCCGAAGAAAGAAGATTAGCTGCAGAGAGGGAAGCAGAAAAGGAGGAGAAGAGATTACAAAGGGAACATGAGTTACGACTAAGGGAGTTTGAGTTTCAAGGCCATGCTCCTGAAAATAGTGCCAGTCCCTTTGCCTCTGATGCTACTGCTAGCCAAGGAGCCTCAACCTCAGCTATGAATTTTCATTTAGATCATTTTGTTGAGAAAGACGATGATATAGAGAGCTATCTAAATAGGTATGAACTATTAGCTACCACATATGGGTTAGAGAGAGAAAGGTGGAGCTTAAAGTTATCTCAAGGACTTCGTGGGGCAGCTTATGAAGTTTTTGCAAAAATGAGCAGAAGTGATCAGGAAAATTATGACATGCTAAAGCAGGCTCTTTTGTTAAGATATGAAAAGAATGCTGAATTTTATAGGAAAAAATTTAGGAATGCTAAACTACTGTCAGGTGAAACCTATCACCAGTTCTCTGCACGAATAGAGACATACTTGGAGAAATGGACTTCTCTGGGGAAAACCCAAGATCTTAAGGAAATGGTCCTTATAGAGCAATTAAGAGAGTCCATGGCTCCAGACCTGAGAAAGTTTCTCATGGAACAAGGTGCAGAGAGGCTGGGTGAGTTGCTAAATGTTGCTGAAAGGTATCAAGCAGCTTAGGCAGAGGTAACAGGTAATAAAAAGAAACAAGTGGATAACTTTAGGGCACCACAGAACTTTAATAAATTTGATCCTAGGGATCAAAACAAAGGTAAGCACCAGTTTGATAGGCCACGGTATGAAAATAAAAATAAAACCCCACAATTCGATGAAAGGAAATATGATGAAAGAAAATCTTTCAACCAAGGAAAAAGGTGGTGTAAAAATTGTAAGATGAACAATCATGACACTGACCATTGTAGAAGGAAACCTCCTCATTGTGCTGCTATGACATCGGGGAAAAAGGAAAAGAAGGTCAAACCTGAAGAACTACAGGAACCATACCACCCCCCAGTGTGTGAAGATGTCATCTGTAATGGTGTCACTATAAGGTGTTTATATGATACCGGTTTAGATTACGATTCCGTTGTGAGTTCTCACCTGGTGCAGGCCGATCAATACACCACAGAAACAGTGGAGATTCAAACTGCAACCAAGGATGTAGCTACCATGACACTTCCCGTCGCCCGAATAAAAGTGAAAACGCGATATGTGGAAGGAATCATAAAAGCAGCAGTGATAAATGAGCCAATCTACCCTCTGATATTGGGGTGTAGATATGTCTTCTTGGGGAATCCCAAGAGACCTGTGATATTGGCAACAGTGCAGACCAGATCACAGTCTAAAAAGGAGGAGGATAATCCAATAAATACTCACCCAGATGAGATGAGGAAGGCACAGGCTGAGGACAAAACACTCAAGCCATGTTTCAAGAAGTTGCCCAAATCTCATACACCTCCAGGCAAGGGAGAGTTTTATATGAAGAACAAACTGATATATAGGAAGGCTGGATCTGAATCCAATGGTCACGGACAGCTGGTCCTTCCCACTTCATATAGGACTAAAGTGTTGGAACTAGGGCATGCGATTCCCTTCAGTGGTCATATGGGAATCAGCGCAACAGGACAGCGAATAGCTTGTCATTATTTCTGGCCAGGAATAACTGAAGATATCAAACGATATGTAAAATCCTGTCCAGAGTGCCAACGAGTAGCACCTAAGCATTGGACTGCACCAGCAACTCTGGGGGAAATGCCCATAGTGGGAACACCCTTTGAGAGAGTTGCCGTGGATCTTGTGGGACCTCTCACCCGAACCAAGAGAAGGAACAGCTACATTCTGACTCTGGTGGACACTTGTTCTATGTGGGGAGAGGCAGTAGCCCTGTCATCGATTGATTCTAAACATGTGGCAGAGGCATTGCTCACAATTTTCACAAGGTTAGGCTTTCCCAATCAAATCTTGACTGATAATGGCTCTCAGTTCAAGGGGAAACTAACTGAAGAAGTTTTCAGGATCTTCCAGGCCAAACACTTCCATTGTAGTGTGTACCATCCCCAAGGGAATGGCCAAGTGGAAAGATTTAACGGCACGTTGATGTCGATCCTGAGAAAGTTGGCACACGAAAAACCAGATACATGGGACCAGTACCTGCACGCCGCCCTCTTTGCTTATCGGGAGGTACCCCATAGTTCAACCGGTATGGCCCCAGCAACATTATTGTTTGGAAGGCCAATAAAAGGTCCACTCGAAGCTTTGTTAAGAACGTGGACTGATGAAAAGGCAGAGGAAAACATTACATCTTCATACCAATATGTGAATGAGCTGACCACTCGTTTAAAAACTGGCTGGAAACTTGCCAATGAAAATTTGAAACAAGCCAGGAAGAAACATGCTGCCTATTATAACAGGAAGGCGAAAGACAGAGATTTGGCTGTGGGAGAGAAGGTACTGCTTCTTCTCCCCGGGAGTCAGAACAAGTTACAGATTGGATGGCAAGGTCCATATACAGTTTTAGAGAAGGTGTCTAGAACAAATTATAAGATAGATAAGAAGGGGAAAGAAAAAATCTATCATGTGAATCTCCTGAAGAAATATTTGGAAAGAGAACATCAGGAAGAGACACACTTGTTCACCTTGTCCATCGCCATGGAGATGAAAAAGGAACCACTTTCATCATTTGAATATCCATTACACCCCTGTGAGACAGCAGCACAGGTGAAAATCAGTACACATTTAACAAAAACTCAGAAAGAGAGAGTACAACAGGTTCTAAATAATCATGCAGAGGTGTTAACAGACCGACCAGGGCATACAAACCTATTGGAATATGATATGAAACTGATAGACCCCATATTCGATTCCGTTTGCTAAGGAGAAAGCTTTGAAGGAAGAGATAGACTATCTGTTGAAGGAAGGAATTATTTCGCACAGTGAATCCTCATATAGTTCAGGTGTTGTACTCTTAAGGAAGCCCTCTGGAGAACATAGACTCTGTATAGATTACAGGAGACTGAATGCTATTACAGAAGGACAGGTGGATCCATTGCCGGATACAAATCAGCTGTTTGCCAGACTAAATAAAGCTAAATATTTCTCAAAAGTGGATTTGAGTAAAGGATACTATCAGATTCCAGTAAAGCCTGAGGTTAGACCATACCTAGCTTTTAGTACCTCAGAAGGACACTATGAGTTTAATAGATTGCCATTTGGATTGAAGAATGCGCCTAGTGTCTTCTCTAGAATGATGAGAAAGTTATTGGACCCTCTGAATAATCCATGTATAACAAATTTCATGGATGATATCCTTATAGCAACAGAAACATTTGAGGAACACATTGACTCTCTGAAGATGCTGTTTGATCGACTTAGGGAAGCAAATTTAACAGCCCGACCAACCAAATGTTGCGTTGGATGTAAAGAATTGGAATTTTTGGGACACACAGTTTATCAGGGAAACATGACCCCTGACCCAAAGAATTTAGAGAAACTAAAGAAAGCCCCGAGACCACAAACTAAGAAGGACGTGAGATCCTTTGTCTCATTATGTGGTTTCTACCAGAAGTATATCAGGAACTTTAATTCCATATGTGCACCGTTAACTGATTTGACACGTAAAGGACATCCAGATCGCATTACATGGACACCACAATGTGAAATGGCTTACCAAGAATTGAAGGAAAAGCTCACAAGTAAACCTATTTTGAAATTACCTGACTTAAGTCAAGAATTCATAGTAAGGACGGATGCCAGTAATATTGGGTTAGGTGCAACTCTACTACAGAAATCAGATGCATTGGATGGGGAATTAAGCCCAGTGGCATATGCTAGCAGGAAGTTGAATAAAGCTGAAATCAACTACTCAACTAGCGAAAAAGAATGTCTTGCAGTAATATGGGCAATAAAGAAGTTCAATATTTATCTGTATGAGAAGGCCTTTAAGTTACAAACGGATCACAAACCTTTATCGTTTCTAGCCCAGGCTAGGCATGAGAACTCTAGGTTACTCCGATGGTCCTTACTTTTGGCTCCCTATAATTTTAGCATTGAGTATATATCTGGAAAAACAAATTTGGGAGCGGATTTTTTTAAGCCGCCATCCGTGTGATGAGAATCACCGTAAACCCCAGAAATAATAATAAATTTCTCTATGTGTATATAGAATAAAGGACTGACATATAATGTCTGTTTTAAGAGGGGAGATGTCGTGAATTATTCTAATCCCCATATATAAATTAAAACGTAAATGCAAAGCCTAACAAATAAATTTAATAAAAGGAAAGAAGAATGGTAAAGAACAGTGCTGTCACAATGACTGTACTCGAAATCCCCCTTGTTTTCTACTTCGTCTGCAAATTGTAACGCTTTCACGTTGATAGTAAAAGCCTACTGTGTCGCTGCACGCTTTCTTCAATGAAACGTGTACTGTATTTCTTGGAAAAACCGTGAGATACGCAAGCTGATCAATGACCTAGATTTAATATTTCATTCATTCCATACACGGCGTAACTAAAGACAGATGGACTAAAGGATAGAGAGAAGGGAGAGGCAGAAAGCCGAACACGTGCAACACTAAACACGCGTCGCGCGATACACAATTGCTGCCATCACGCGTGTAAGGCCACATCTTGTAATAAACCTACTAAGAAGCAGTGCGTAGAGCAGCAGTGTATATTTTTTATAAAATAAAGCCTGGGACATCGGCAGATCGGAGTTGTGCTATATTCATTGCCAGTCAACGAAACTGTTTATTATTATTTCCATGAATTGTGGGACCGTGGTCTTAAAGTTATTGAGCAGCACCTGGTCAGAGCTTTGCTGAAGCCAGAGGTGGACAGCATACTCCTTGGTCCATATAGCAACCAGTGGGGTGGCTCCAGAACTCATTTAAATACTCGAGCAGAGGAGTCTTTTACTGCAGTCATCACGCAAGATAAGAGAGTGTGGCCATGGAGCTCAACATTATGTACCCCCATCTTAAAATGACATTATAACTAAAATTAAGAGGGGAATTAAATTGTTTTAATACCAGGAACTGAGAACATCTCCAATACTAGTTCCCATAGAAACAAACTATTGAAGTCATGATGACAAATACCAACAGAGCTTGAACAAAACAAAACCAGTATTACCTCATGTTACCACTACACAACTGACACACATAGGATACCATTAATAATATATGTCACTATAAGAATCATATTAATAAATTCTGTACATATAACTTGTAATTAAAATTGATTGTGATTCCTGGTTCCCTTTGTATTTGAATCAGGACACATATACATTCATGACGGCACTGAATACATATTGTTATTTGAAAAGTTATCAGTGACTCCTTTAAGATATCCTCTTAGAGTGTCATATGTATGTGAGTGTCACAGTGTTGTCAAGTGTGGTGGAATAAATTAAATTGTTTATCTGTCTGTTGTTGTTATGACTTACACTTCATCATACACATACCCTAGACATATAACGTAGTCATCACATTATTCCAGAATAATTCTGACTGAGGTATATATATATATATGTGGCAGCAAGTAAGGTTATCTATAATACACTACTCTTATTAGATATAGATACCTTCACAGCTGATCTCAGTCAGTACACTAAGTCCCCTATAAATATTTATAACATCCCACTTTACCACACAGGTACGCAGCTGGCAATTACATTTAGAGAACGAGAATTAAATTACGGCTCTATTTATAATCATCTAACGCACGCTGACCTCGTGACGTCATATACGCGGCTTCGATTTTTAACCCAATGATTTCAAATGCCGTTAGCTCTCAGCCAATCAGAATTGTAAACAATACTGATGCAACCGGTACTGCCAGACAAAGAAGCGGGATTAAGCTCTACCCTCTACTGGCAATGAAGCAAAAATGGCCGAAATATATATATATATATATATATATATATATATATATATATATATATATATATATATATATATATATATATATATAAAATCCCAAAAAATGCGTCTAGCCGCCTGTCATATCTTTAAAAGAAAACAAACTGGTGCAAATCTGATCAAGGCTCTATAGTCTTAATCTAGAATACTACTGCAAAAATTCCCTACACACACACTCTAAACACATAAAGAAGAACCATAAAGCAGATGAGATCAAACTCCCTCGTGATCTCACTCTGAAAAAACGTAAATAATAGAAGGAGAAGAAACATGGAGAAGGATTACCTGTAATCCCTCCTAGAAAAAGTGAACAAAATTGCAAGGAGAAAAAGACATGGGTGATAAGACCACTATTGGACATCACACTGATAAGGTCTAGTAGTTATTACAGTGCCACCACATTGGTAAAGCTTTGTTTCTCGCACCAGATTAGTATGGACTGGTTTTTTTTTTTATAAAGCTCGTCCAGTCACAATGTTCTGTAAATGGGTCAGGTTACCTACTGTTGGGGCCCTGACAAGGTGTACTGTTAAGTGCGTATATTCTGATGCAATGGGTAAGTGTAGACATCAATAATGACAAACGCGAATGGATGACAGTTCGACAGGTGCACAGGTCACTCACTCCAATCACAGGTGGAAGTCAAGGATGGCTGGACTACTGTGGTCGTTTCATATTATTTAATAGGACGTACACATGGACAGTACGAGCATCGTTACAGGAACACAGGTCGACATAAATAGCATATTGTTGATCAATGGTCTACCATCATAAGTTAGCATTCATGTTGAATAACATTGCAATGGAGCATCTGTAAACAAGCACTTAGATTTCCATTGTTTATCAATACAATCATCAGGCCTTACTGACCGAGCATGTCAGTTAATAAATACTGTTCATGCTAGTGTCATGGGCAGAGAAATGGCTTATCACAATAAACACAGACAAAACCTCCACAACACTGTTCTCCCTCGCCCCCCAAGGACAAATCAGCTAACATACACCTAGGGACAACCGTGATCAAGGAAGAAAGCTACCCCACCTATCTTGGGGTGACATTTGACCAAAGGCTTACATGGAATAAGCATATTGAAAATGCAGAAGGAAAGGCCCGAAGACGACTAGGCATACTCAGAAAATTAGCAGGTACCAACTGGGGAGCAAATGAACGAAATCTAAAGAAGATTTATAATGGAGTAATAAGACCACACTTAGAGTTTAGCTCAGCAGCATGGTCATCAGCTGCTAACTCACATCTGCAGTCTTTGGACAAGGTGCAAAATCAAGCTCTCAGGCTCATTACAGGAGCCATGAAAACTACACCAATAACAGAGATGCAGAAGGTTGCTGGATTACAGACATTGTCCCATAGAAGAGACACAAAAACCATGATCCAGATGGAAAAGTACAACAGTATGCCAATGCACCCAATGAAGGCAAGACTAGATGATCTGGCATTGGGACGTCTAAAGCGTAGCAGCTTTGTGCATCGGGGGAAAAGACTTATAAGACAGCATCAAGAAGACCTATCCATGAAGACAACACCACTGAAGCCCACCCTATACCCTGTACCATGGGAGCAGGCCAGCAGTGCCCTCCAAATTAATACAACAGTCAGTGGTCTCACAAGTGGATGTGAGTATAATGATCTGCAAAAACGAACTGCTACATTGAGTATGATCCAAGAAAGCTATCCCGATCAATCATGGATACATGCCTATACAGATGGATCAGCAACTAATGCTGTTAGGAATGGAGGTGCCGGTATCTTTATCTCATATCCTGACAACCACTATGAGACTAGGCACATTCCCACTGGTAAATTCTGTTCCAACTATACAGCTGAGGTTCAAGCTCTAGAGCAAGCTGCAAATATGATTTATAACACCAACTCTGACTGCCACCAGGTAGTCATCCTCACAGATGCACTGTCTGTCCTGCAAGCTCTCAAGGGTGGTAAACTCCCGCATCTGAGAAATGAACTAAACAAGGTAGCTGCCAAAAAGAGAACCATACTTCAGTGGGTACCATCTCATTGTGGTGTACCCGGAAATGAAAAGGCAGATAAACTTGCAAAAAAGGGAGGAGAATGTGAACAAGAAGATAATGAAGTCACATACTTTGAGAAAAAGAGAGCTATCCAGACTATCAGAAGAGAACAGAACCAACCCAAAGACGACTATCACACTCTCGACCGGCAGGGACAGACAACTATTTTTCGACTCAGGACAGGGCATAACAAACTGAATAAACACATGCACAAGCTACGATTGTCTGCTTCACCACTGTGCACATGTGGATTAAACGAACAAACTGCTGAGCATGTTCTACAGGACTGTCCTCTGTATGACCAGTTAAGAAAGATATACTGGCCCAATGACTCAACACTAAACTCAAAGCTATATGGAGTTAAAGAGGAACTTCAAACAACAGTCGAATTCATCATGAGAACTCGTCTGACGGTGTAATCATCAAAGATGCGATCGCAAGAAGAAGAAGAAGAAGAAATACTGTTCAAACTTGACTCCTAAACAGGACCTCTTTTCTAGCGAAGATTCCTTTAGGTAAAGTACAGCAAATCTATGTGAAGATAATGTTAACCCACTAGTATTGGGTTTTCTTTATAACTGTGATCTCTTAATCATCACCTGATAATAAGGGGGCATCCCCGTTCTCTGATTGATGATCGACAATAAATAGGATTCCAAAATAAATAGAATTCCAAAATGGCTTCTGGTTCCCTGTTGAGCATCGCTTACTGTACGGATGTATAGCAAATCTTCAATAGACGCTTTGTTCATAAACATAAATGATTCTACCAGAATCAGCATATTCTGTCCTCATAGTTGCTGCATATAAACATTTACAGTGCTGCTAGATAAACATGTCGTCCCGACATATATACATAGGTAAATTCATATCGACGTCTGCCCATCTGAGCCTAGGAATGAAAGTTCAGTGAACAGTTCTTTACCTTGCCATACGAAATATACTAGCAAACACAAACACTCTCCTGGCGTTACTGAATCAACACTGGGGAACTCATGGATTTAACAATCCTAGAAGAAACTATCTTCGTCCCCATAATCAATCGAAGAGATCACAAACTTTGGACAGGTCTAAGACATGACATCCCGCCAGGCTCCTTCATCACCGAAGAACTCTCTAACGTATCTTCATGCGCCGAAAGCACCTGACCCCAAAGTACAGTACAAGGAAAAATAGTTCCACTTAGACATACCAAGATATCACGATATAGGACCGAATCGTCTGAAATAGACACAGAATAAACATAGACTCGGACCATAAACATTCTTGCATAAACCTAAACAGGAACAATCTGTTTTCTGGCCCAACAAGGCACAGACTAACGAAATCCAGATTCATACGCCAAATTCGATCTCCAGGGGAGATAATCCATATAACAACAGTATCAATCAATCATGAGTGATATATCTTTGAACAGGAAAGCATCCTGATTCTAAAAACAAATACCTTCCCTCTGACAGATTTTTTTTTTTTTTTTGCTTTCGCCCGCTAATACTCGAGGCAAAATCTCAGGTTATTATTTATGTCTAACCTGACATTGATTTTACGTGAGTATCCCTTTATTTCTTGCCATTCAGGCAAATACTCGCCGATTTCGGAGGTACCCATTGCAGCTGGGTCGGCTCAGGAGCCGCCAGTCCCTGGTCGACGACACTCCTTCAAATGTTCTCGCCAGGTCTCGAGTTAATCCAGTCTAAATCCCGGTCGACGAAAAATCCTCAAATGCCGTCGCCCGGGTTTGATCCTGTATCACCCGGTCGCCAGAGCGGTGTTGTAACCACTACGCTAGCACGGCTCCCCCCTCCGACAGATAAATATAATAATAAATATATACATTGTATATATATATATACCAGTAATCTGTTGGTAACAATGGGCCATTTGAAAGACAGAATCTCAGTACTTTCGTCACAAACCCACACAACAGTGGTGTAACCCTTGGAGTGTTCTCCATGATAAGTGGTTCCTGATAGCTGGGGAGCTCTTATCCGGTTCTTTTGTGAGCCTAGAGGCCAATATTTTACATTATAGAGGCTGTGAGTTTTTATGCACATATATGAGAAGTTTGATAGTAAGGTGTAGCAGCGTTGTGTACACTCATCATGTTTGCCAGTGTTAACAGCAGTGTGTTTTTTTTGTTTTTTTTGTTAGGCAGTATCAGTGAGCTGTTGTCATTCTGGTGTTAACCCATCCACGGTATGTGACCTAGTTTCGGAAGAGGGCACAGTGAAAGGTCGGCGTTTTCAGTACGGCTAATATTTGAGATTTATTGTGTTCTATGGTGGTTTTGGAAAGTACACTTTTGTGCTAGGTTTTCCGGTTATTGATAGAAGTGGTGCTACAATGTGTAGATAAGGGTGTAGCTGGTGTTGAGCATCACAATTTGATATATTACAAGGTGTACTTTCTAGGTTAGTGCTAGGAAGTTGGTGATCCAGATGGAGCAGCGGAGGTTAGTTGTGGAAGGTGGTCAATATAGTTGGTCCTTGTAGGGCTATGGGCTTCTGTGCCTGACTGTGGTGTCGGCATAGGAGATTAAAAGTTCTTGATTGGTTGGTGTTAGTCTTTCAGGCTCCGGTGCTTGACTGTGGTGTCAGCAGAGGAGATTAGAACATCTGTATTTGTTTGGTATTGGTAGAGTCAATAGTATAGTGGTGGTGGCATCTTAGGGTGTGTGCAGGTCCTCTTAGTATTTGGTTATGCAAACTACCCAGTATGTGATGTTGTTCTAGATCATCACAACCGTTGATGTGCACGCATCCAACCTGCAGTAGTGTCATCGTCCATACTGCTCTACCTACCTGGGAAACATTACGTCTTTGTTCTGCAGTATTTGTTATTGGCTGCACTGCGTACCTGCCGAGTTCTGACGTCATCATGCCTTACCGATGTGCCTTTCCAGATGGAGTCTACCCATGCCTCGATCGGGTGCCAGTACCGCTTGATGGGATGCCGGTTCTTGAAGTCTGCTGATCTGCGTGGTCCTAGAATATACTGTTCTGAAGAGAGAATGCTGCTGGGTTCCTGAAGTGACAGAGTGTGTCGGACTGTGCTCATATATTATACGCATCCCTGTGCCAAAGGACTTGATTGTGATTATCTGGCACGTATACTAGTGAAGAAGTTTTGTCATCAGGACGTTATTGTGTCTACGGTCTTGCTGTGGATAGTGCTGTGATAACACCGTGGAGAACTTTGTTTACTGTTTGGATGCTGTTTGTAGAGACTGGTTTGTATTGTTGTCATCTACCATCATCTGTCTGAGGAGCTACGTGGAGGTGCATCACTGGATCGTCAGTTAAGTTATTGTTTGAGTATTTGTGTATGGTAATTTTTTCCCCTCATTTCTTGTTTTTTCCCTTTAATTCCATCTTTCTTCTCTGTTCTATTCATCCGGCACAATTTAGTGTACAGTCTGTTCTTCTAGGTTAGTGGGACCTTTCTGTTGGGGTCGTCTTAGGATAGTATATAGCGATAAGCATTTTTTCTTTTTGTTTTACAACATCGGTTCCTTGAGGTAATTCTTGTTTTTTTTTCCTTTCTTTTTTTTGGTTCTTTTTTCTCTTTCTCTTGTAGAGACTTAGTCTGTGACTTTTTATGGTGTTAGGGGTTATGTGGGATCTGTTACTCTGATTTCCTTTTACTTTGGGTCATTATTATATCTATAGAGAATATTTATATGTTACAGTGTTATTATTGCTTGGATGATTATTTAGTTTTATTTTGGTTGGTATGATCTAGTTGTTGGCTAGTTTGTGCGATAGCTCTTAGCACTGCATTGTTATGTATAGTTGTTGTTCTAGTCCGCTGCATTTAATATTATATTTGTGAGTTCAAGGGTGGATGGGCAGAGAGTTTAATTCTTTCTTCTCTTACTTGTGGGAAAACATTGGATTAAACTGATCCTTTCTAGGGCATGGCTGCATTTGTTTAGTGGTGGAGTCAGGCAGACGGGTATTCCTGCGAATGCCCTACTTAACAAACCAAGCACAGTATTCGTTAGGTGTACTGGTGTGGTTTGTATTTACGTTGTGTACATTCAGTAATTCTATTGTCATGTTTCGGACCGGAAATAAAGAAAATCGTTCCGAACGGAACGATGACTTTTGAAGTAAAAAAAGCACATTTATTTTTTAATTTTGACTTCAAATCAATGTTTTATATTAAGAATACATGTTAACAATTATATCTGTGCTAAAAAATATACAGCTTTCACTTATTTTGACTTTGAAATTACACGCAGAAAACGTAAACACCGCATTTGTCCGTCTGCCATTTTGGATATTTTCCGAACAACTCATCTTAACATATCGTAAACAAAATGCAGTCTGAAAGTTACTACAATGCATCTAGTGATGTAGATTCCTGTTCTGATGATTATTCAGAGGACTTGGAAACATCTGATGAGTCGGATGGTGAAAATACAGCTCAGAAAAACTCAAATCACCAGCCGTACATGCAAAGGTAATGTTACTCTGTTAACGAAATGATAACAGCTGATTTTGAAAAGTAGTAAAACAGTCGTTTTAGTGGGCTATTGTAATCAGTATAGCTGCTTTCTGTTTGTTTTTGAAAATAAGAAACAAATATTTCACCTTTCAAACAGTTAACAAAGAACTCATGGCACCAGGAAATAAATATAAAGTGGGTCAGACGTAACTTCTGAATCAGCTGATTTTTCTGACCTCATTTGCCCTGTGTCTCTGCTTTTAAAAATTATTATTTACATCATATGACTTTATGATTGACAGTATTCCTTTGTACGGAAAATGTAATGTGTGTCAATTTTCCTGTGTACTCTAAACTGTAACTTTGAATTCTATTGTTGGTCTGTAAAAATTAATTTTAAATTGTTCTTCTTGCAGATATTTTGGTTATGATGGACTTGATGAAGGCCCACCTTCCAACACTCCACCCTTTTTGCCTGAGAGGGTTCCAGATCTGCAACTGTCAGAGGTAAGGACCAGAGAAAATACAAAGCAGTTTTTGAGACCCATTGACTTCTTCAAACTGTAATTTTGTGAAAGAAGGTATAAGAAAAGGGTGTTTTCTTTTTGATAGTATATTAAAGACAAGCTAACAAAATGGGGGATGAAGTTATGGGTTCTTGCTGATGCTGTTAGTGGATATACTTTGATGTTTATTTAGGTAGGAACACTCTAAGTGGACCATTTGCTTTAGCTTATACTATAGTTATGCATACATGCCACACCTCGGAGATGAAAAACCTGTACAAAAAATCCAAAACCCTGTACAAAGACTGAACAAAACATATCAAAAGAGTTAATTCGTGTAAAAATATTTTCAATTACAGTGGGCTACATTATAAATGAGGCACGGAAAGTTTGCCTTTTAAAGCAGGTCTTCACTTATTTTAAAACCAAAACAATAAATGTCTGAGTTTATTTTACACTGTAAAAATAATGTGATGGCGTCATCATCTAGTCTATTTCTGTGCTTAATTATCACTAACAGACTGAGAAATCCTGTGTTCAATAGAACCTTATAAAAGAACTCTGAGACACAGTAATAAGGGGAAAGTAACAAGGGGAATGGGTTAGAAAACCTGTACAGAAATTATGTACAGGGTGTACACATCTGAAAACGCAAACACCTTGTATAGATTATGGGTAAACCATAGCATGTGGCATGTATGGTTATGAATCTTATGAAATCTTTGGTGAGTCAAGGATAAAGGGTTTATTTTGATAATTTTTATACATCCAATCAGTTACTGAGGGACTTGTGCAAGTTAGGGGATTGGAGCTTGTGGCACATTTCTTAGAAACAGAAAGAGATTTCCAGCTGCACTTTCAAATATAAAGGAATTTGAAAAAAATAGTATCAGAGGTGCAATGAGGTGGGTTAGAGATGAAGAATTACTAGTACTGCAGTGGAGAGGTAACAAAACTATAACACTGGTTTCAAGCATTCATTTCGCAAATGGCCATAGGTTCGCTAAGCGTAGAACTAAGGTTAATTTGAATATTCAAGAACTTAATGTTAGACAGCCAAATCTTGTAAGGGATTACAATATATACATGAAAGGAGTGGACAAGAGTGACCAGCTGATTAACAAGTACAATGTTCTGAGAAAGAGCAATAAATATAGGAAAACTCTTTTTTACACTTTCTTGATATTACTATGGTAAATGCTTACATTTTATTTCAAGACTGGCAGAAAAAATACCCAGATGTAGAAGACCAGCTAGATATGGTCAGCTAGATCTTACAGAACTGATCCGGGAATTGGGGAACATAAGTTTGTATGATGATGTACCACTCGCTTCAAAGCTACCAGTTTATTTCTCGGCACACCATGGACCCAGAGTTTATAGAGACAAAAAGAAATTGTAAGCTTTGCTTTCAGACTGTAAAGATTGAAAGAAAAACAAAAGTTAAATGTAAAGTTTGTGATATTTTTTTATGTTTTCATGCAGGTAGGAATTGTCTGTCAGAATACCACAAGCCGTAGTAAGAAATTTATAAAGATATGTTGAGCCTTTATTATGTCACCCTCATAACTGATTTTACTTATGTGTTAGTGATTATACATTGTTACACAAGAAATATGTCTACTGAAGTCATATTTCATTATTTTAGCTAAGATAATGCAGCTACTTATAATAACTGTAACGTATTCAGTGGAAGATTTTTTTTTGAATATTTTTTAAAAAAAGCCTAGTTATGTAACATTTCAAACATTTGCATAATTTTATTATTTAATGTTGAATTGTTTTGGAAATGTAACATATAATGCAGAAATGGCCAGACTACAATAAAATATGACTGCTGTTAATTGTTCTGATAATACTTTTTTTGGTCTTCTTTGTGAAATATCATGTTTATAATTGTTGTGTATTTTTTCTGTTGACTTTCCTTCAATTTTTTAAAACTCACATCAATACAAATTTTAAAAATATTAATTTTACATGTAAATATGGTAGTCTGTTCAATTACAACCAATTTGATGTATAACACTCTTGGGTAGACTTCAAATTAAAATGTATCAAGGAACATTAGAAGTCAGATATGTCAGGGTATGAGAAAATGATACAAAATATCAGGTCTGAAGAGAGTTAAGTGGTGTTATCTGTCGCTCCTTCTTGCTATCTTGTAAATACGTTAACGGGTATCCCTTGTTTTTGTACGTGGTCAGTCACGCATTGTATATATCAGTCTACCTCTGCTCAAACTTTGTCTGTCATCTTATTTACCGTGACTGTTAGTTATTGTGGTGTTTAGTGTGTGTCTTCTCATCTGTGGAGTGTTCATGTTTGCCATATGTAAACATATTAGGTAGAACTGAAATATTGTCAGAGTACTGCACCAGTGTGGGTGCTATTAAGACAATGTTGTGTAAAAGCTGACTTATTGTTCAATTTTCGGAACGGTGCCCCTTACAGTTGTGAGGTGGTATAGTACCGGTGGGTATTATCAGTTAGTGAGATACAACTATTGACTATAATAAGGGTCTTTTCAGTTGTATCACAGAGACTAAGTGGTCTGGAGGACCAAACCTAGAGAGTAAGTAGACATAAGCCAAGAGGCAGAGAACAGTCATACTGAGTTGAGTGGTGAAGTAGTTTCTGTATACATTCATATGGTGGTACTTTGAGACGGTACACAATAGTTAGCAGTGCCATATCTATGCATATATCATTACTGCATACTTTGTAAGCAGAGAGGTATGTGTTGATATAAGTGAGGTGGTTTAGTGTACATGTTATTGAGTAGTTGCATAGAAGCACTGAATTAGATTCATATTCAGTGCGAGTCTATATCAGAAGGAGCAGAGTTATATATAGTATTGGGTATCATGAGTGTACATCATGGACTTGCAGGATTTCATTCTGATAGGCAAAGAATGTGGGTACACTGGGAAAGAACTGATGGCTTTTGCCAAGGCAGAATGCCAGTCACAAGAAAATCAAGAAGCTCTGGAGAAGAAGAAGATTGAGAAGCAGAAGCAGGAGAGAGATGCTCGCGCTGAAGAGTTAAAGGTCAGAAGAAGAGAGTTGGAATTACAAGAGAAGAAGATGAAAGAAAATAAAGAGTTACAAGAGAAGAAGATGAAAGAAGATAGAGTTATAAGAGAAGAAGATGAAAGAAGAGAAGATTTAAAACAGAGAGAGTTAGAATTACAAGAGAGGAAGATGAAAGAGGATAGAGTTAGAATTAGAAAAAGAGAGAATGAGGATTGCAGCTGAGGAAAAAAGACTGCAGGTAGAAGCTGATAAAGAAATACAATAAAAGAAAATAGAAGTGGGTGCGAGTGGTCAGAACTCGACTCCAAGGGAGTCCCATCGTCTGCCAAATTTTAATGACAAAATAGATAGTTTGGACTTCTTCCTTGAGAGATTTGAAGCCGATACATTGCCTGGAAGGCTAACAGAGATGAATGGCCATCTCTGTTATCCACATTGTTAGTTGGGCCTGCGATGGAGACCTTTTATAGCCGCCCGCTGGAAGAGCAGGCGGATTATGACAAGGTGAAGGAACGGTTACTCCGGAAATTCCATTTGACAGGTACCGGAAGCGGTTTAGAAACACAATACCAAGTGCAGACCAGGACTTTGAAGATTTTGTTTTGAAGATCAAACTTCTGCTCAATAGATGGATTGAAATGGAGGGTATTACCAAGGACTATGATGGCTTGATAGACCTGTTGCTACGGGACAAGGTGTTGTCGTCATGCTCGTCAGAGCTAGTAGCATTTTTCCAGGAACGACAACCTAAGGATATTGTATCTATGGTCCAATTGGGGCACCATAACGTCCTGGCCCATCCGAACAAACCCATCCATCGGTCTGTCTGTTAGACGCCGTAGTTGCAGGCGTCGGCAAAGTCCAGAGACAACCGTGGCAAAATCAGTCAGGCAGTGCAGATAGGTTCCAAGAACAGAAGGACGACAGGCCCTCCCGTCCCTATCAACCATGCAGAGGGAATTATGGTAACTTCCGATCTCATCGGAATGGTCGATCGAACTGGCACAACCAGCAGTGGAGAAGTGATAGTGATGGAGGAGAGCGCCAAATGCGTAAGCAGGTACACGTTGAGGAATCTCGAGACAAAGATCGGTTTTACTATAAAACAAAACCTTCCAAGCGGAGGAATGGATCCACAGATAGCTGATCATCTGACTCCAATGCGCGGTCTTCACCAGCTAGCAGCCCCAGCAATAGTACACGCGAGCAGTCAAGGAGGGAACGCAGATGTTCCAATTGTAATGGCAAGGGTCATTATGCTGATGTGTGTACAACCCCAATTGAACACGCAAATTCCGCGTTTGTATTGGACACGGTCAATAGTGAGGACTGTGTGGGGTGTCGACCACTATTTCATTCGGACGAGAATATAGTGTTACACTGCGGACATGCGGCACCATGTCTGTCGGCGGTCCACGAGACTGGCAAGGTGGTACTCCACAAAGGCGTGGTGGAGAAGAAACCAGTCTCGGTGATGAGAGGCACAGGGTGTACCACAGTCGGGGTGTGTCGTTCGTGCATCAACAAATCCTGCCTCACAGGCAACACTGTAAAGTGTACCACATTTGGGGGCAAAGTTGAGTCTTACCCCAGGCATGTATTAATGTGGACACCCCGTTCCTATCAGGTAGAGTGAATACGTTTGTCCTCGAGAATACGGTCGCCGATTTGATCGTCGGCAATGTACGAGGAGTGCATAACGCCACGGGAGGGGCTGGAGCATGGTCTCAGCAACACCGAAGTCCCGGGGCGGATGATCAGGTGGGCACGATATCACCACCTGAGAAGAAAGTACATCATAGACGGGGTTCACGGCAGGCATCCATTAATACTCACAGTCCGGTGCCGAGGGACAAGAATAAGAACTGTAGAGGCAGATCTGAGGGCCTGATAGCTAGTGACCACACTGTATGGGGCCGCAATATCCCTTCAAGTGCTAGTTTGCGCACACTGAGACTTGCGTTTAACGAGGTCGCGCCAGTTAGGTTCGTTGAGGTACTGTCATTGCGAGACAATACCAAGGTTGCACAAGTTACTTTCGCAAATAGGTGGGGTGCATGCGAGGCAGTCAGGTGGAAGCACATGTCATTGCTTGATAACCACCTGCTAATAGTCCAGCAGTAGGAAAGGCGAGGTACCAGTTTCGCGTAGAGTTCAGGGAGTTTTGGTTAACGCGAACCAAACGAAAGACTCTGACTACCAGCACTGTTCTGACAAAATATAAGTTGTTCTATGCAGCTTTATAATTTAGTGAGGGTGACTGAGGAGGTGGATTTCAAATGTTAAGATCAGGTTTGCTGCTAAATGTTATGTTTATGAATTTCATGTATTATGGTGCCATAAATGCAATTTAGTATATAATTGAATCTTGGTACGAAAGTACATTTCTTTGTGCTATTTCAATATCAACGTTAATGGTTGTTTATGTAGGAGGTGCTATGAGTCTACAGGGCACTGTGTTATGGTTGACCAGGGGAGGGCAGTTGTTGTCATTTTTCCCGGCTGCCGGAACCTTGGGTAACTTACTTCGTACTCATGTTGTTTTTTTGGTTGGTTGGAGAATGCAGTAATAACAGTAGGAGGGGATAACCATGGCACGCTCTGTTCATGTGAGGATATGCTGTTAGTGGCATATGGTCGTCCAGACTCCTATTGGGGTCGGGCGAAGCATCCTCCAGATGGAAGAAAACTTTGTTTTCTTTCTTAAGGGGGGAGGTGGATGTCACAGCGTAATTCGCCGAGCATTTTATGTCTAGTGTTCGTTGAGTAGCCAGTCGGGATAGACCAAACTTACTGGCTAAGTTAGCCGACCCGGCAGGTCATGTGACTACCGGAAGTCGGGGGAAAAGGGCGCAAAGATATTATTGAGAAGTGAGCCTCTTGTCCGGGAAGGACATGTTTTTCCCTTAGCCAGCTTGATTGCTGTGTGTGTTCTGTATTGGGATACTGTAAGATGAGTGCCTGTGTTATGGTAGTTTAATTGGCATTGTCTGCTAGAGGTTAGCAGCATGCGATTTTAGGGGTTACAACGTTTAATGTAATGTAAAAATATTATTAGCCTATTGAACGCTGTGACGTTTCAGCGTTGGTAGTCACGCACCGTGACCAAGAGACGGGACCCTTTCTTGAATGACCGTCGAACTGAGAAGACGTGTCCTTGTAGTCTTATAGTGTCGGGCATGGAGTGCCACACAGTTATATTGTATTTTATTATGGACATGGGTCAGTCCACTGTTATGATGAAGAAAGATGAATGTTACAGGTTAGTAATTGACTAAACCTAGTCGAGATGAATTAACAGTCCGTTTTAGTTATATTAGTGCCAGACGCATAATCTCACTGTCGGTCGTTGGGATCACCAACCACGCGTGCATATAGTTATGTCGTTCTGCCTACAGTAATTCAGATTTACGGGACAAAGGACTGATATGCAAAGATAGCTAATTCAATATAGGATTCTAAATTATATATGTGATGTATTCATGATCAACGTATGATGTCTGAAAATGTGTAATAAATCGTTTGGACTCAAAAGGGACTTATCACATTCATTGAGGTTGACTAGTTCCAACAGTTGTGATAGTCACATGATTATACACCCATCTTCGCGTAATACACCATCAAGCACGATACAGAAATAAAATGAATGAATTGATGCACTGGCAAATGGAAGTGGAAGCTTCCTTCATTCAATGAAAATCTTCAACGGTCACACATTTAAACAGAGGAGGTTTTGCAACAGTGGTGACATTATATATATATATAAGAAGAGAAGAAACACAACCCAACCTTCCTCGCAACAGTGGTTGGCCATTGTTTGGGGACGAAAGAACAAAAAAAAACGGAAATTTTTTTTCCATTGAACTCCGAAGGAATTGTTTACTTTCAATGAACAATCACGTGATAGGCTAAAACGTGACCTATGATGCAGATGCATAGTTACACAAAGCTGACGTCATACTATTGTGCGTACATGCCAGCAGATCAAACGACAACCTTCAACGCATTCCAAGTTTGATAAAAGATTACATGATCAAGAAGACCAGACGATGGAATACAGTTATCAGCCAACGAGGAGCAAACAGTACTAGGCATTAATCTAGTCCGTTGATGAACTTGACATCGCCGGAGCATTTTAAAGATAAGTCTAGTTTTATGACTGTTGTCATTCAGATAACACAATACTGAGTCCATTTCGTCTGTGCAGGCATGTCTATTCTATTTTTCATATATCTATGTTATATCTGTTTTTACCGTTGTTGTTGTTCCTTATTCGTGGGCGGTAGGGCGGCGGATTGAAATCAATTCTATGGCTCCCTGGATGCCCGAACTGATTTTAATTGTTCCTTAAGGCCGTTAGTTAATTGCATTTTAACGAAGAACCCATCGATGGCTTTCCGATGATTTTTGTTCGTTCGTATTTGCAATTAATTGACCTTGCATGTTAGGTGTCTAGTCTAGTAATAACTGGGGTATTCTAGTGTATTTAGTTCTAATTTTTATTCATTTCTGTAGTTATGTTTGTAATCTATCGTGTTTTTCTGATCTGACTATCATTTCGTTTATATATTTGTATAACCGTTAATGAGTCCATGTATACGTCACTAATTTTTGTGTACGCAGGTTAATTTTCTATTCAGTTCACTCTTTGATCTCTCACTTCCGGTTTATTCTACTTAGTTATAAATGCATTTTTATTGTGAAAATGTCTTTGTCGTATTATAATACTGTTCCGTAATCCTTGGTTAACAAATTGTGTTGTTTGTCTTCATCTCATCCATTTATAATATAATATTAATACTATAATTTATTCATTAATGAGAGTGTAGATGAATATGATTAAATTTTTATGAATTTTAAGGAGGAATTAGGGACTTTGCACCAATTTGCAGTGGTGGTCCAAGAAATGGGCAATGCACTTTATAGCTCATGATTATGGCATAATATACAATGATTAATTATTATAAATTTGTAACATATTAAGACATATTAAATATTAATTAGTACACTTTCTCAGTACTACAGTGTGAACTTAGTAACTATTAAGGATTAAATAACCTAATTATTTAGGGATAATACCCATAATTATTGAATACTCATATTAAGTGCATGATATAATTTCAGCATCTTAGATAAATAAATATCATAACTATTTATGATAGATATTAGTGGGTACATATAATATTTTTACAAAATATTATAGATTTGTGGAACTTATAAATAACAGTACAATAATATTGCAATTTCTTGTATTGATTATTCATACGTTGAGTAATTACAAATATATACATAGATTCTATTGGTGATTACTAGACATTAGTGATTGAATACTTAAATAAATTAAGTTCAAGAATGCTTACCTTGGATCATTTCATTAAAATTGGAAAAGATTGTAATAAAAAGGGAGATGCACTCCTGGAATTTGCGGAACAACAGCTTGCAAAATATAAGGCAGAGATGGAAGAACTTGAAAGAAAAGAGTCGGAAAAGAAAGCTATTGCTAAGGCAGAGATGGAAGAACTTGAAAGAAAAGAGGCGGAAAAGAAAGCAGAATTAAGACAAGAAGAAGAAAGAAAAGTGGCAAGAGATGAAATCCTACGGATTGAAGAAGAGAATAAATTGAAACGACAGGAAATCGTACTGCAGCAAGAAATGGAATTGCAACGGCTTAAATTGGAAACAGCAAAACTTCAGTCGCAAGGTGCTGCAGCAAGCCAAAATGATAATGCTCAATCTGGATCTTCATCCAACCGACTTAAGGGCAATTATTACTTTAAGCTACCGCCATTCAAATTACACGTTGACGATTTATCATCATGGCTATCGCGCTTTGAGGATATATGCAAGGTCAATAACCTTGACAAAACTGCATGGGCACTTAAACTCAAGGAATTTCTGGATGGCGAACCTGCAAGTGCAGCACAAAATATTGATCCGACATTAGCCACAGACTATGATGCCATTAAGACTTTGTTATTGCGTCGATTCCACTTGAACGAAGAGGCATGTAGATTACGTTTCAAAAGTTTGTTGCCAGATAATAATAAAGACTTTACAGGTTTTATTGCTAACATACGCAATACTTTTAACAGATGGGTTGAACTGGCAGGTGTCAACAAATCTTACGACAAGTTAGTTGATTTGTTATTAAGGGATAAAGTGTTATCTTCTGTCAGCCCACCATTCTTTGCCTATCTGCAAGAACGTAAACCAGATACTATTGATGAGTTGGAAAAAATTTCATTAAATTACTGCACTGCGCATCCGAATGCGAACATTTCTAGCTCGTTGATAAGAGAACCTCTTCCTGTAGCCTCCAATATGGCTTATCACAGTATTAACAAACCAAGAACACACAGTGTAGACAGAAGTAGGTTCAAAGGAAACTATGACATTAATTTTCATAAGGGACGTAATAGTTTTAACAATGACTTTAATAGAGGAAGACCACAAAATAGAAATTATTCACCTCAGTCCAGATACAACAATAATCCACGTAACTCAAGTTATAATTGTTCATATAACTATAATAATGGTAACAATTGGAACAACAACAATAATTATAGCTCAAGACATCGAGATAACAGTTACAATAGGGGACAACGGGATAATTCAAATGATTATTCTCGTCATCGTTCTCATTCTCGTAGATCGACAAATTATAATCATAATACAGGGGCAGCCGTTACTAATGCTACAACCCCTGGGGTTCAGAGTTCACCTACTAATAACAGAATACAGTCTTCGTCTACATGTTATGCAATGAATTATAATGTGGCAAATAGTTGCCCAGAATGTAATCTTATATTTCAGAAGGCAAAAGAGACGGTTCTGAACTGCGGACACATTCTCCCAGAAGTCAGTCTGGCAGTCAATGACGGAACAGGCTCGCTGATCTTCAACAGAGGAAAAGTTAATGGATCCATCGTCTCAGTTTTAAGAGATTCTGGATCGACAGTGATCGGAATCCGTCAATCACTTGTTCATCCTAATTGTGCAACTGGAGAACATGTCAGGTGCATGACTTTTGGAGGAACAATAGAATGTTATCCAACTGCTATTATACATATTAATACACCTTTTTTCACAGGCAACGTTAAAGCATGCATGTTAAGGAACCCAACTGCCGACCTTATGGTGGGATGCATACATGGAAGTAAGGACTGCACACCAGAAGAGATTATTGAATGGGAAAAAAATAATCTATGCATCGGAAATGCAGTGATAACCAGAGCACAGACGAAACAATTAGAGACTATGGACACTGAAAAAAGGGAAACAGACAATCATGAAAATATTGAGGTTCATTCTTCGATTGACCGAGCATCCTTTGCTGCAAAACAGAAGGAAGATAGATCATTAAAAAATTTTTTTGCACTGGTCAACAAAGTTGACAATCTTGCTATGAACAATAATAATAATCATTGGTTTATTATTAAAAATGACATATTATTAAGATGTTTTATGGATAAAACTCAAGTAAGACAACAGGTCATGGTACCGTTTGCTTTTAGACGGTACATACTTCAACACGCACATGATTCCAAGTGCGCAGGTCACATGGGATATACTCGGACATGTTCTCGAGTATTATCTTCTTTTTTTTGGCCGGGAGTATCACGAGATATTTCACAGTACGTACGCTCCTGTACGATATGCCAGGAAGTGAAAGCACGAGGAGCCTTTCACACGGCACCTATTCAGGCTTGTGACATATCTGTGAGACCCTTTGACAAGATGGCCATTGATATTATTGGCCCACTTTTACCATCAGCCAGAGGACATAGATTTGTTCTCATGTGCATTGATTTATGCACACGATGGCCAGAAGCCATCCCATTGAAAACCACCACCACCACAGATGTAGCTGATGCACTACACCTGATCTTTTCTAGAGTAGGTTTTCCTAGGAAGCTTTTATCAGATCATGGATCTCAATTTATATCTGAGACTATGACAGAAGTAATGAAGACTTGGAATATAGATAGAAATCTCAGTAGCATTTATCACCCAATGAGTAATGGTGCAGTAGAAAGACTTAACCGCACACTCAAACAAATGTTACATAAAGTTACAGTTAACCATCCACAGGACTGGGACAGAGTACTCCCAGCCGTGTTATTCGCTTATCGAGAGGTGCCACATGAACAAACTGGCTTCTCTCCATTTCAATTAGTCTTTGGCGCTCCACCAAGAGGTCCTATGGGACTAATAAAAGACTTATTGATTGACTCCGAGATGACTCAGGATACCCAGTCATCCTATGAGTATGTAATTAATCTCCGGAATAACATTATTGATGCCTGCAAAATGGCAACAGCTTCATCTGAGGCTGCTAAAGCGAAAGCTAGAACTTTCCAAAACAGTAGTAGACGATTACGTCAATTATTTCCAGGAGATCAAGCTTATGTGTTATTGCCACATAACGATAATAAACTACTCATCTCGTGGAATGGTCCATACCAGGTTATCAATAAGATTTCTGATGTTGATTATGTCCTGGACATTAAGGGACATCACAAAATATTTCACATAAATATGCTCAAACAATTTCATACTCGTCCTGAACATCTACAAGCTATTTTTCATGAACTAGATGACACTTTCGTACCTACATGTCACTATTCTAATTTGTCTGTTATCCAGGAAGAAGAATCTTCTTTTCCTGAGGTACAGTTGGCATTACCTGTACCTGTAGTACATCCTACTGAATCCTGGCGGGACGTAACCATCTCTTCGTCGGTTACACCGCAACAGCATCAACAGATTGCTGAACTTCTACAATCTTATCCAGATGTGTTGACCGACGTTCCAGGTCGCATATCAGTCATTAGTCATGACATCACTCTTAACGATGATACTCCAATTCGGGTACATCCATATTCTGTTCCTCTACACTTTCTTACTAAAACTACTAAGGAACTTGAACAGATGTTATCTTTAGGAATTATTGAAACTAGTAATTCCCCATTTTCTTCTCCATTAGTTATTGTCCGAAAGAAGGACAATAACATTAGACTATGCGTCGACTATAGAAAATTAAATGCACAAACTATAGTTGATAGCGAACCACATCCACTTCTCGACGACTTACTGCCACGTCTATCTACCGCAACTATATTCACTAAGATAGACTTAACTAAAGGTTATTGGCAGATACCACTAACCGAAAAAGCTAAATACTACACAGCGTTTTCTACTCCGCAAGGTCTATACCAGTGGAATGTTATGCCTTTTGGGCTTGTTAACGCTCCAGCTACCTTTGTTCGCATGATGCGACAGATTTTTTCAGGTAGACCAGACATCATTACATACACAGACGACATATGCTTATTTAGTTCATCATTTGAGGAACATTTTTCGGGTCTTAAATACGTTTTGGACACATTAAGAATGAATAATTTAACTGCTAAACCCACAAAATTACAAGTAGCGTTTCATGAAATAACTTTTTTGGGACACATCATTGGAGCAGGATATATCCAAACACTACCTAATATGGTTTCTAAAATTTTAAACGTTTCCGTTCCTCAAACGAAGAAACAGGTTAGAAGCTTGTTAGGTCTAGTCCAATATTACAGCAGATTCGTACCTAACCTGTTTTATCATCTTTATTAAAAAAGGACATGCCAGTGAAGGTGATATGGACTGGTGAGTGTAATAAAGTATTCCTTAATATTATTGATATTTTTTCACACCCACCGATTTTGAGACTACCTGATGCTTCCAAAAAGTTTATTCTCTGCACAGATGCGAGTAATTACGGAATTGGCGCATGTTTGCTCCAATATCATGACGACATCCTCCATCCATCCTTGTATGTCTCATGGAAACTGAAACCGCCAGAGGTGAAATACTCCACTGTCGACCGCGAATTGTTGGCAGTTGTATGGGCGATAACAAAGTTGGAGAAATTTCTGCTGGGAGCCCCATTCGTGGTCCAGACAGATCAGAAAGCCGTAGCATCACTACGACGGGCGAATCATAAAAGTCCAAAGCTCACAAGATTCGCTATTCTGCTTCAGCCTTTTGATTTCTCCATCGAGTACATTACAGGATCAGAGAACGTCTTGGCAGATATTCTCTCTAGAAACCCTTCTGATGTCGAGTCATGAACAATAATAACGTCACAGAAACTTACCCAAAAGACATAGCACTATCGTTGCTTTTCGACATAGAAAGGAACCATTGCCTACAATACACGTATCTGCTCACTAAAGACATGTTATATATGAAATGAACGAAATCAAGTGACACTATGTTCGTATTTACGCCAGGACTTTGCTTGGTGTCCATTCATGATAAAACTATTTGAAACAGTTTCGTGAATCAAGTGAAAATAATTGAAATTCTATCGAACTAATTCAGTATGTGACATGAACTATTGTCAAGAACGTCGATACTTATGAATTGGAACACTTAAACATTTTTTCTATCGGAATTCACAAGGATCAAGCCTACGGATGGATATCAACATTAGATCATCATATCCAACGTTGATTAATTATTATAAAGATTTATGAAAAAATATGTAATTAATAAGTCGTTGGAAATAATGGAAATTTTCTTCAATGAAATGTGAGATAAATATGAAAAAAATGAAATGAAATTTGGAAAAAAATGAAAGAAAGAAAAATATAAAAACTCACATGATTCTTAGATAATATTATTGGATGTAACTATTATATTATATAGTTAATAATTATGTTGACACATTACATACTACTTTACTATTTAATTGGTTAATTTAGATAGGTATTAACAACCTAACACTAAACTTAATTAATGTCCAACACACATAACTAAGTTAAATTTATACATTATTTTCTTTCTCTACTTTATTTCTCATTTATTTATTTCTCTCTTTAACATCTTCTTTCATTTGTCTTGCATTAGATTTTCAACAACTTTATTCTTATTACACACTCAGTATAATTAATTAGTTTAATTTTAACTCTTTAGATTAGTCTGACGTGACATTTCATTGCGACATATTTTAAGTTAATTAATTAATTAGATATCAACATTAGACATTCTATCTTTTAAGTTCATATAAAATTTATGTATAACATTTCCAGCTCAATATCGTGCTGTATAATATGATCATTAATATATTAGATGACTGTTAGTTAGTCGACATGACCACGACACTGTTCTAGACAGAACATCGTAGGCCATATGTCGCATTTTTGTTAAATTTTTGATATTATTCATTCATATAGGTTTTTGAAAAAAAAAAATCTATCGAATAGATTTTTTTTCCTAAAAATGAGTGTGGCAAAAAGTGATATTTTGACAACTGGTTTAAGCCAGCCCCCACAAGGTGGACAGGGAAATTGTTACGGTAGTTTAATTGGCATTGTAACCTGCACTGCTAGAGGTTAGCAGCATGCGATTTTAGGGGTTACATTGTTTAATGTAATGTAAAAATATTATTAGCCTATTGAACGCTGTGACGTTTCAGCGTTGGTAGTCACGCACCGTGACCAAGAGACGGGACCCTTTCTTGAATGACCGTCGACGACACTGAGAAGAAGACGTATGGAAAAAAAGGACAGACTACCATTAGTTTAGATTTCAAGTTGCAGATTGCAAAAGCAGGAAAAAAGTGAAAATAATAAAAGGGGAAGGCCATCAGGAAGCATGTCCTTGTAGTCTTATAGTGTCGGAAACATTTTTGTGGAGCCCCGCATGGGCAGTGCCACACAGTTATATTGTATTTTATTATGGACATGGGTCAGTCCACTGTTATGATGAAGAAAGATGAATGTTACAGGTTAGTAATTGACTAAACCTAGTCGAGATGAATTAACAGTCCGTTTTAGTTATATTAGTGCCAGACGCATAATCTCACTGTCGGTCGTTGGGATCACCAACCACGCGTGCATATAGTTATGTCGTTCTGCCTACAGTAATTCAGATTTACGGGACAAAGGACTGATATGCAAAGATAGCTAATTCAATATAGGATTCTAAATTATATATGTGATGTATTCATGATCAACGTATGATGTCTGAAAATGTGTAATAAATCGTTTGGACTCAAAAGGGACTTATCACATTCATTGAGGTTGACTAGTTCCAACAGTTGTGATAGTCACATGATTATACACCCATCTTCGCGTAATACACCATCAAGCACGATACAGAAATAAAATGAATGAATTGATGCACTGGCAAATGGAAGTGGAAGCTTCCTTCATTCAATGAAAATCTTCAACGGTCACACATTTAAACAGAGGAGGTTTTGCAACAGTGGTGACATTATATATATATAAGAAGAGAAGAAACACAACCCAACCTCCCTCGCAACAGCCTGCCATGTTATCGGATCTTGGTGATAATTACGTTGTTTAGTCTAGAGCAGTTGAAGCATCTAGATGATATTATCTACAGGCCGTAGTTTGATAATATGTCGATGATTAGGAGTGTGTCATTGTCATAGCTTTTGCTGCTCGGGTGAGCGATATTCATAGCAGCCATTTGTGGCATAGTTTGTCTCTTTGTGTGGAGATGATAGTTTAAGCTGCTGAGGCAGGTTTACATTGGTATTCTCATACTTGTATTTGATGTATTATGATGGCCGTGTGAGGCCTTGTTGTGTGTATGTATTCATTAAAGGGAAGTACCTGTTTAAAGGTGGTTATTACTTTTGTCAGCCATTGTTTGTGTGGTCATACCCTTAGGAGGGCGAGCCTATAGTTTAATATTATAAACTCACACAGCAGTGGTGTAACCCTTGGAGTGTTCTCCATGATAAGTGGTTCCTGACAGGCGTGTAACGGGATCCTTTACCTTCTCTTTTTTTATCGCACACGGACAACTCCATCTGTGCTCCGATCTCCTCCTTTAGATCACACAAGGAGGATCTCAGCACAGTGCACAAACTCTGTAGCACTGGCGAGGATCCCAATGTGTGTATATAGGAATCACACATTCTATAAATATTTTTGTGGCGGGTAGGTTTCTAATGTTTAAATTTTCCCAGGGCAGTGGCCATATGGCCTACTCTTTACAATTTCCAACTGCAGTGGGATTTTTAACATGCGCAACTTGCACACGGGAACTCCTACTTTTTCCCCCTTATTCGAGAAGGCTAGGCATACGATCTCACTACCCAGGAGACCAGGGGGGAGTATGACATCATTAGGACCACTAGTTCTGAATAAAAAAATTTCCATAAATTATATTCCTTCTACTGGGAATCGAACCCAGCACTTTTAGAATTTGAGACAGATGCCTTACCTCTTAGCCACTCTGACCCTACTTGTACAGATACACTAAAATTAAAACAAACCAGTGAAAAATCAGTAGAAAGTAATAAACAATTTGAGAATGTATACCTGGGGTATCAAAAGCAGAGTAGCATGCCATGACCAGCTGGCTGTAACAGTTGGTCAAAGCATCATCTGCAGCCACTTCAGATGCAACTTTATCTCCTGGCTGGCCAGTGCTGGACCAGTTAAGTGAGCAGAGAGTATGCTTGTACCAAGACACTGGAAACTGGGACATGTAACGTAACAGTTGGGATGGTTCTATAGGCAGCTCCCTCCACTTAGTGGGCACACTGAGAGGACAGTCAATAGAAATTAAAGTCATATTTTAAACAAATAGATACAACGTCTTTTTTTAAATTTTTTTTGCCAAATACTTGCATTCTGTCCACACTTTAAACAGCCATAGGTGTTCTCTTTATGGATCAAATGATATGCCAGCATTTGGTTCACGTTCTTACCCAAAAAGTTGCTTCATACACCAGCACTTAGTTCACTTTATTACCCAAATAGCTGCTTCATGCACGACATTTGGTTCAGTCTTACCCAAAAGTTGCTTCATGCACCAGCATCTGGTTAACTTTCTTACCGAAAAGTTGCCTGAATGGATACAGTCTATGCTGAGAAGTTAAAGGTAAAAAACAGCAAAGGCAATCATAAACTGAATACTAAAAGTATACTGGCTACGGATCTTACCTGATATGAGAGGAATACGGGCACTTGAGGTCCGGTGAACCAGCCAAGTTCATGACAGGCTTGTAGATATGGTTCCCATTTGTGACCATGAACTTGGAGATAGGCTTTGTTGAGTGTGAAGATAATTTACTGACTTCTACAGAATCTGCAACCTGAGAAGTACTGTCAAAACTAACTTCTGGACGTGTAGATGGGGCACTGACATCTACTGCAGGCAACCCAAACTCCATGTCGTTGAAGAAACTTTCAATTCCTTTCTCATTTCCTCTGTCACTGAAGGCCCCATATGACTTTTTATTCAGGTTGGCTGAAGGCAGTGCAGAAAATACTGAATGTGATTGTCTATTAGTGGCATTATTTGTTACAGAAACTATTGTGGATACTTTGTTTTTCTGCTTAACAGAACCCGACTTTCTCTTAATCTTGTCCATGTCAAACTCATCTGACCAGATGCTGTCGGTGAAACTGTGCAGAGAAGAAGAAAGGGAAACTCTCCTAGAGGAGTTGGACTCTCTTGATCCTGGACGGGAGCCATGTGTGTTTGTCCTGCTTCCAGTAATTGATGCCTGAACAAAGTGATCACCACTTCCAGCATGATGAATGAAGCTGTCATGTTTCCTGATGGACGTGATGATGTTATGATCATGACTCCTGTTGACATGTGATACGGTCTGAGTCAACTCCTTGTGTGATGTGTTATTATTGACCACACTTACTTTGTCTCTCCTCCTGTTGCCCCCTCCACTTCCATCTCTGACAGATGTGTCTTTCGCTGAGTCACCGCAGTCAGCATCTTTCATTAATGCCATCTCCTTCTCTTTAACCTTTTTAGCTTCCTCTTCTTGTCTCTTTAATCTATTTATATGATGCAACAGCAGCCAGATCAGACTCTTGGCAAAGAATGACAGCGTAATCCCAACACTGTCTGGTGAGTCTATGACACCCGTCAATACATTTCTAGCATCGGAGTATATCCTCATCTCAGCTGCATCAAGTGGAGTTAAACAGTGCAAAGGGTAACTGTTGAACGAGCAAGCATTGTACCTAGCACCCTTGCCCTCAAATGCTTCTCCAAATTGATCATCAATACGAGCAGCCTCTGTGGTGTGGCATGAGGTTTCTTGGAGTTCCAGGCCCTTGATGTTAACTGTGCAGAAACCTGCCCCTCTCTCCAAAACCATTATCCAGACTAGTCTGTCTTGAAATCTGATCAGGTAATGGTTGCCTGCTTCAGGTTCACCTGATGATGATTGCATATCACATGATTTCACAAGAAAATAAACATTGTATGACTTCAAGAATAACATGAATAATCTAAGAAATGACTGGGTGCTATTTACAAATTATGCTTATGGAAGTCAGAACCTACGTCAATGTACTATGACAAAAGCTCACCTAAAGTAAGGAAAATGTACAAATACAGTTACTTATTTATTGTGTACAGTACAGGTAGATAGAACATACGCAGAGGAAGCCATCTAATAGCATCACAAGGCACTCTTTGTCATGGAGCCCACAGGGTAGAAGAAATAGAGAAAGATATGAAAATAAGTGCAGACAACTTGGGGAGTATCTGATAAATTTTCCCCAATACAGGATGGTTTGGAGATATCTAGCTAAAGGCTTAATCTCCACGGGTAGCTACATGGCGGAGAAGAAGAGTGGAGTTGAGAAATTCTGGTGAACATCTACAATTGTACCAACTAATATGTATTACACAACATCTCCAGGTAGATGTCACTGAATATTCAAGCTAATGGCACATGTGCTTACATTTATTGGTGCAAGAATGGAACGTTCACAAATCCAATTGTAATCTATGACCTATAAAATGATTTTGTACATTCAAGAATACAGTGGATGTGAATGCGTCAACAGAATGCATAATTTGCTAATGTTTTTTGGAATCCCACACAATGAGACCTTAATGTGTTTCTCTTCCTCCCAACTACAGCAGAATGTGTGGCTTTCTGCAGATTCTATTTTGTCAGTGTTTTTCCCATATTACTTCAAAAATTCACAATATGTGCCAGTTGTGCTTCACATCACATGAGTGAATTCTTTCAATTTCTCATATTCCATATGGTTACTGTGATGTCTTCATGACTACTTGTTGCAGCCATTTGTGGTGTGTCTTAAGCAATGGTTTCTATGACAATTCATTTGACATGATAAGGTTGCCAGCTGCATGCACAATCTCGTATTAGTCACCTTGTACAATATGCCTGATGATGCAGCAGTCCTTCTGTTTCTTTGCTTCTTCAGAGACTCAGGGAACTACATGGCAATACAATTGTCATAATGCATTATTATTCCAAAGAATATGGATTCCAATTAAATTTTAGAATTTAAATGTGAGTAAAAAATAACTTAAATTTCCTAAGAAAATCTTGATACATTTTATGACCAGAAAATACAGTAACTACTTACAAAAAAATAATATCACATATATGTATCTTAGACATCCTTACCCAAGCTTCCATTAGTAAATGCTGATCTTAGAGCTCTGGCAAGCTCAAGTGACAGCTGCCGGTAATACAAGGTATCAGGACAGGTGTTGGCAGATGCTCCCACTGGCTCTGGCCAGAATTTATATGGACGGGGGTAACCAATGAAAAATAATGGAAGTGTAAAAAGGCACAGTACAGGAGCAGACAGAGCAGATGCCACGGATATCACAGCGAAAACTATGGGGAAGAAGACAACGTTCATGAATATGATTGTTGCTGTTGAGCTGCGACGATGTTTCTTATCTGTCCATGATGCGACGATCACTGCAACAAAAAAGTACAGCTTGTTAACAAGCTGATACAAGCGGTCCCTCAATACACCAACAATGAGCTGAAGGACTGGGAGTTCTAGGCGTAAGAATATTGAGTTGTCAGGCACTGTCATCAGGATGATGTGAACAACAGTCATCTCAAGCACAGCATGTGTAGTACTCTGCCAAACCTGCAATAATTAACAGCAACAATTATTGCTTACATAAGTAGACTGTCAACACTTGAAGGACAAACCGAAAGAAACAATGCTGAGAGATGGGAAGGGAAGAAACAAATAAAACACGAAGAAAGAAAGTCAAGAAACAAACGACATACAGAGGCAGAACGGCAAGAAATAAACAACACACAAAGAGAGACAGAGAAGAAACAAAACACTGAGAGAGTGGAAGGGAAGAAACAAATAAAACACAGAAACAGAAAAGGAAGAAACTAACAACATACAGAGACAGAAAAAAGGAAGAAACAAGCAACACACAGAGACAGAAAAGGGAAGAAAACAATACAGAGACAAAAAGGGAAGAAACAAACAACACACAGAGGCAAAAAGGAAGAAAACAATACAGAGACAAAAAGGGAAGAAACAAACAACACACAGAGGCAGAAAGGGAAGAAAACAATACAGAGACAAAAAGGGAAGAAACAAACAACACTCAGAGGCAGAAAGGGAAGAAAACAATACAGAGACAAAAAGGGAAGAAACAAACAACACTCAGAGGCAGAAAGGGAAGAAAACAATACAGAGAAAAAAGGGAAGAAACAAACAACACACAGAGGCAGAAAGGGAAGAAAACAATACAGAGACAAAAAGGGAAGAAACAAACAACACACAGAGACAGAAAGGGAAGAAAACAAACAACACACAGAGACTGAAAGGGAAGAAAACAATACAGAGACAAAAAGGGAAGAAACAAACAAAACACAGAGATAGAAAGGGAAGAAACAAAATACGCACATAAACAGAAAAAGAAGAAACAAAAAACATACAGAGACTAATAATAATAGTAATATAATAGCTCCTTGAGTCATAACTGACTATGGGAATGCGCCCCTGAGGTGACAGCCCTCAGCTGCTTATTTTCCTGGTGTTCCTTTTGACGTTTTCTCCTCTCATCTGCTTGTTGTGTGAGTTTCTTTTTGCCCAATCTGAGATGGCGCCGCAGATAGCATCGCCACTTGGTGCGATCATCAGCTTCATCCTCCCAGGTTGCTGGACCTATGTCTCTCTTGCACACATCTTTGAATCTCAGCTCCGGTTACTCAACTGTTCTTTTACAGAGTGCATACAGAGACAGAAAGAGGAGAAACTAACAATACACAGAAAAATAAGGTGAAGAAACAAACAACACACAAAAACAGGAAGGTAATAAATATTTCTAAAGAATCTTAGATGTTTGAACAACTGCAACTGAATGCCAACAAAACACCCAACCAACGTCACAAGAAGTTTGTTTTTCCTCATATTTTCCGTACAAAATACTTTCACATTTTGTTTCTTGCATACCTTGGTTATATCATGCACAGCTAAAAATAGTACTGAGGATGTCCCAAAAGAAGCTAGTGCATAAAGGAAGTTCATTACTGGTATTAGAAGGAAGCAATCTTGAGCATGTTCTGAGAGGAGGAAAGTTCAAATCTAATGAAACAACAAGAAAGATCTGATGGAAAAAGAGACAGAGGACAACAAAGAAAAAAAGATACTGGACATTATGACATGGAAAGAAATAAAGAACAAAACTGATAAACAGGAGTAGAGACAGGCAGTTGTGGAGAGACATGATCATCATTGCCAACTGGCATTTAGTTTTTTTAACTTGTCCTCGTTAAATTCAAACTGCATAACAATAACAACAGCAGAGGATGGAAGATGTGAAAAACAAGTCAGGAAGAGAGCTGAAAAGGCCACATCTGCTTTCAAAATTATGAGACAGATAAATAACAAACAAATTAATAAAGGAAGTTCTCAAATGTTCTCAAAAGCATGAGCTTTATTACTTTATGGTGCAGAAATGTGGAATAACAGAAGGATGGAGAGCTCCTGATAGTAACAGAAGAAAACAAATAAAGATGTAGAAATGCTAGTTATATAAAAAAGAATTAGTGAAAGAGATCAAAATTAGACTGATAAAACTGTCTGAACATAAACAGAATTATAACACCTTCTTAAAAACTATACTACACGAAACATAACAGGTAAATGGGATAGAGAAATAAAAGCATTATAAGTAGAAAGATAACATAATAGATGAATATGAAACAGCACATCAGAGTGTACCATCAAGACAAAAGATAATAAACTTTGCAGATCCAATCGCATCAGACCAACGATTTGTAGTTGGAGCTTCATCTAATTTGATCTGCATGGCTTGCACAAAAGCTATGATACAAAGTCAGCAGAAAATGTTTAAATTTAGACTAGCTGCCTGGACAAACAGCAGCTGATAGGAATGATTATATAGCCTAAGCTTAAATTGATGAGGACATTTCAGACATAATGATACTTGACATTTTAGGAAAATCTGTGGTATTTGTGTAGTTTACTTTTTAATAATTTTGATTCATAAGTTTGCCACTGTTGACCTAATAGACTGAACAGTGAATACTGATATACTAGTGCAATAATGCATCCACGGCTTACGAAATCATAACTAGGGCTAGAGTCAGGTTAATATAAGTTGTAACTGCCTGAATTAGCATGACGTGTTTGAAATTTCCTCTATGCATGAAGTATTTGCTCAGGCATAGCTAGATACCAACAAAAGAATACTGATTACAGTGGGACCAAAGATGCATCAAAAGTGAGGAATGCAGTAAGCGACCCATAGCTTGACTGCTTGCGTTAGCGTCCGCGAACCAGAGCTGACCAAGACCCTACTCCACCTCCAAGTGGTGGTCCTGGAAACAGGCTGCATCACTGCAGTCTGGCTGAGAGAGTAGGGATCGAAGAGGGAAGGCTAACCCGGTCCCAAAAATGCCATGCCGAAAACGGATGTGTTGGGCTGAAAGGCGCAGATATCGCATATTTGCTGTAAACGTCCTTTTCAGGATGAACACAGAAGAAGAAGAAGAAGAAGACTGATTACAGTTGCACATAAAACACTGTGAGACCATAACACATTATTCTTTTCCTAATAAAGACAGGCAGGAACAAATAAATACAAAAGCTGTAAAGAAAAATGTAAATAAAACCTGAGTGACAATAAGCAGTGAAACAAATCTCTCCTAAGGTTGGCACATCCAATGCTGATAAATGTTAACTTACCCAGCGGTAGGCTCTGACCACAGCAAATACAAAGAAGACACTTTGTGCAGTTGACATACCACTAATACAGGAGACAAACATATCGTTGTTGGTGGTCACTTTCAGTGATAGATATACTATCATGAGCAGTGGAGACACTGGAATAAACAATTTCAAATGACAACAGAGATTTTATGACCATTTTGTTAACATGAAAACAAAATTTATAAATATTAAACTGCTAAAACTTTATGTACATTTCTATAATTAATGTGCGAGAGGTAAAGACGCCATAATAAACCATTTTTCTGAACATTTCAAACACTACGTTTAAATTTTGCTATTATTCTAAAGACCACCAGCTTCCTCACCCCTACAAATAACTCGTAAGCAACTGAATGAATTGTGCTGTCAGGGCCAGGCAAAAGATTGATCACAGAACCCTGAAGAACCACCACCAAAAGATTTTAGATAGACTGCCAAATTCTAAGTTGTTCTAACTAATTAGTGGTACAGCACAACTGCCAGTAATTGTTTTATTAATTGGTAAACTATGTCTGATAAACGTGGGAGGTTACCAGGCAGCTTGCAAATTTATGCTTGGGTCTAGGCCTGCATATTTTAAGCCAATTCTTCTGTAACCTATAATAAAACTGTTGCATAAAGTGCTACATGCAAAAATCTTACCCCAGTTGTTAAGTATACGCCGTAAAACTCCCAGGACAAGCAATCTACGTTTTCTTTTCTTGAATTCCACAGAATTTCCTGTACTTTGAGGGTATAGTGCATTCCTCCAGAGCCCAAAGAAGACAAACACATTCTGGAAGTCCCTTAGAACCTTTTCAATGGCACACACTGCTATAATACAGTATCCAAGGTAGTAAAAAACTGCAGAAGAAATGCTGCTGGCATGGTATTTAGTAACAGCAGCAGTTGCTGTAGCAATAAGTGCCATAACAACGTGGTAACAAACTGTAGCCCAGCACCAGGACCATAAAAATCCACTAGGGTGTGCTTTAGATAAGAAAACTGGTGTTGTTGTTTTAGCCACAGAGATTCTGTTTTTGCTGCTCTTGTGGTAAGCTGACCAGATCTGAAAGAGATAATCATACAAATACAAACAATGGTGCTTTGGAAATTATATACCACTTAAACAGTAAATAGTTCACATAGACTTTTAAGGCCAATGTGTTACCTATTCACTCTTCAATAACAGAACTAAAATTGGTATCTGTAAGATAAAGATTTAAGCTAACAGTTGTACTAAGGCCACTATTTAATTTATGCTAATAATTGTACACACACCACTGCACTGCCATCAGCACAGTTATACACTGGCCACTGTCTTATGCACAGTTATTAACATGATTATTCACTGTCTGACTTATGAACAGTTAAAAACATGCCACTATCTGACTTATGAACAGTTATACACATGCCACTATCTGACTTATGAACTGTTATAAACATGCCACTGTTTGACTTATGAACAGTTATTAACATGCCACTATCTGACTTATGAACAGTTATAAACATGCCACTATCTGACTTATGAACAGTTATAAACATTCCACTATCTGACTTATGAACGGTTATACACATGCCACTATCTGACTTATGAACTGTTATAAACATGCCACTGTCTGACTTATGAAAGTTATTAACATGCCACTATCTGACTTCTTCTTCTTCTTTGATCCATAACCGCCAACCGTCAAAGCAGTCAGCAGCCATCACACACTATCTGACTTATGAACAGTTATTAACATGCCACTATCTGACTTATGAACAGTTATAAACATACCATCTATGAACAGTTATAAACATGCAATGGTCTGACTTAAGCACAGTTATACACTGGCCACTAACTGAGTTAACAAAATATTGTCTTTTGGGTGTTCTTCGCATTTGAGAAGACATGATACGCTCTCCGGAATATCATTATTAAACGGAATTAATCCCCTAATTCTAACTGAAAAGCAAATCTAAATTGTTGATGCACATTGATACACTGCTGGCTGAAAATTTACTTTATTGGTAGACCAAGAAGTAATACATGATGTGATACCTCATGTGACGACTGGCCCAATCTTCTCTTCATTTAATTTACGAGACACCATTTTGTTTTTATTCATCTTCAATGCATGATCAGAAAGCCGGTAAAAATATGCGGCAAATTTCGCTCGTTGATAACAACTCTAGTGTCTAGTACTATTCTTAGATTAACGACATCATTCTAGACCTAACCTCCGTGACCTGAAACCAGTTTTAATTTATGGCCGACTACTTAGACTTAGGAAGAACCAGTTTAACCCACTTTAGGAAACTCCTCACGTGACTTTTAATGTTATTGATTGGATGCAAAAGTCATGCTTCAGGTCACGTGCCCAAGTGGAAATAACATGCTAAAAGTTGCGCCAACCAAGGCAGCTTCCACTTGCATCCAGGAAGGTGAGGGGGCTAGACCTAATCTAAGACCACTGCAAATTCACGCGTTAAAGCACCGTGAAGCCACGTGTCTAAATTGCTGATTAGAGTCCAATCTCTGAGTAGTCTATGGGGGAGCCTTGCACGACAGTCCAATCTCAGAGAAGAATATGGAGTCGAGCACAGTGAAGGCAGATACAAACCATTCAAGACATACCCGATGCAACGTCATAAGGAGACAGGACAACTAACCACGCTTCACTATCAGCCAGGGGCTGAAAAGTTAAGTTCCTGTTCAAAGGGAACTCATCCTATCAATGTCTTAGCCCGAGCCAGTATATGAGGAAAATACTTGAATTGTGAGACGTATAACATACCGCATGCACATAATTTCCATCGACAATACCATCATTCACCATCCATTCATTTTAATTTTAATAAACCAATTGGGTGTATATAATGTACCCCATGCCTTGTTCATTCTATTAGGTGTTACATATTGTCTGATGTTTATCTTCCTTTATAAGGGGGGGGGGGGGGGCCCTCGTAAAATATAACATATAATCCCAGTAATAATTAAGGATAACAATAATAGATAACTGAGAAGGGGACTACGGTAGCAAGAGACCAAATATCTCCTTACAAACTTTTCCAGACCTTGTCTAGTTAGGAGAATTTACCCTCTTTGTCTCCCTTCAGCAGGTGGAGGACCCCAACAGGACTTCTTGAGCCAAATCTTCCTCCAGGCAAAACTTCACTTAATTTATTTCTATTATTTCTACTACTATAAGTTCTTATCCTTCCTACGCTATGCCACACCTCACAATCAGTCCCTGATTCTTGCTGACGTATCAGCTTTAGCTGTTCGTAGATAATGTACTACAAGTTTGTGACACTCATATTAACTGTTCAATTTTTTTTTTAGTGCACAATGATGAGCAAAACAGTAGAAAGATTATGTCTACATGAGATGAGATACCTGAGTGCCTAATGTTCCCAAGTCACAGCTAAGCAAATATCCTGTCACGGCAGCCAAAACCACAGCACCAAAACATGAGCTTAAGAAGTAGCAGCCAAGGAAGACACCGGTTGATAAAATCACGTTCACAAAGAGTCTGTGGAGAAGAATTAATTATGAACTGCCATAAACATAAGTTTTCTGAGGACACAAGAAGGACTGAGACAATAACATACTATCATCATCACTATCATCAACTGAAAGACAACACTAGAGTCCGGGGTCTCTTTTTAGTTTTTCTAGAATATTGTTAAAAGTTTAGTGCTGTCCAATCTCACTGTCTCCAAGTACAATTTTTCTCTGATCAATCTGTAAACTATCTTTCTCTCTAGGAAGTATTCTTCAGTCTCAATCAGATGTTAAAATATGCTTTCTTTCTCCTTCCCACCATTTTTCAGGCAAGGGTGACTACTATGCTGCTTCTTTATAGCATGATTAAAGTACTTCAGCAAGCCCTCTCTTATGTGAGTATCATTACATCCTTCATTCTTATACAGAAGGTTGACAGTGCTTGGCTGATTTGGTTACATTCTCTCCAAATAAAGACAAGCCATTTCATTTTTATTCATCTATGCATATTACACAAGATGCTCAAACAAAATCAGTCTTAAAAATTCACTTCTCAGTAAGGACATCCAAACACTGGGGGTACTTAAAGTATTTTGCACCAGGGGTGAATCTTTTCTTTGGTGCACCCCATTCCCTGCCCCTATAAATAAATAATGACATTTTTAAACAGTACAGTACTGTCATAATAGCGTCTGTTAACACTTCCCCCACCTGGCTGTCACCCAGGGTGGACCACTTCCTCACATCCTCCTTAGTACACTACTACATACAGCAAAAATGCATCATTTTTCCAACAGTTGCTTCTCCCAGAAAGTTTAAACATGCAGAAGAAAATAAAAAGCTTTGGAAAATGTTGACAGAAAATAAACCCCAATGAAGCAGGTAAAGGACACAATTTGTAATACTTTAATTTAGGTCATGCTGAACTACATTTCTTGAACTCTGCTGGCTATTGAAAATGTTTGTTTCATGTCAGCTGCGGCCACCCCTTTAATGGAAATTTGACAGAACTAACTGAAGCGCGCAGATGGTGAAGAAATTTAGCTCCGTGAGCAAAGCAAATGATTCAATTAATGGAGCTTAACTCTTACAATCCGGCAAGCCCCGTGAAGTGGCGCGGGTTTAGTACCAATTTTACGGCTCGCCCATTAAAGTGGCGTGCGACGGTAACGATAGCTAAACTAGCGCGTAAAAATGCGGTTTTAGCTCCCGTATAGTAAGAGTTAAAAAGTGGCTTCTGTCTGTCTGTTGCAGCTCAGTAGTCTTTCCATGTAACTCTGACGATCCCCTAGGTTATGAGTTTTCACTATTTTTTCCAGTTTGTGGGGCGGGGGGTGGTTGTATGTGTGTGTTGTTTCTAGAACTTTCATGAAAACCCAAAGGGCTGCTTCAACTCAGCAAGTCCAGAGACAAGGCTCAACACTTTTCACTGGCTGGCTGGTGTTTTTAAGTAACAAATCCTTCTAGTTTTGGAATGTAAGATTTGAGGTGTGCTTCATCTCTGTCCATTCCCCACCACCTATAGTCTGCTGGCAAAGATTAAGTTGTAAATGTGATGCTAATGTAACAATACTGGAACCTACCTTGGGATGGAGGCAGCTGGTGATCCACCCAACAAAAACACATGGTACTGTTCTAACATCCATAACAGCAGAACTTCTCCTGGTGGCAACAAGCCTGAGAACCATAATAATGGCAGCAGCACGAAAACAACATGGAGAGTTTGGTTGGCCACATGAAAATCTGAATTGTACCTGTGTGAAGAATAATACTATTGAACTTTTCTCTTGTTAAAAAAATTATAGTTTAGGTCTGTATCCCAGAATCTGAAATGCTCGGAGACAGCTGTGTTTCTGAAATTAGATTTCTTTTGGTTTTTGGATATCAGCCAAAGAGGCCCAAAACACAATTGACTTCAGCGTGTGTGAAGAATGACACCAGTACCATTTGTGGAAAAGCTCTACGGAGATTCAAATAGCCTAAAACTGACTACTGCTTTCTTTGAAAACACTCAAGTGAATGTCTGGAGTGTATGAAGAAGAAGAAGAAAATTATCTAAATTCCAACTTGTAATGAAAAACATTATTCAAAATGTACCTGCATGATGGCCAGGATTTGAACTGTACTTGTATGTTTAACAATTATTAATAATAACTGAACTGAACTAGTGCAAAGAATGCAAAGTAATTGATGACGGTGATGATAATTGTAGTAAAATCTGTGAGAACAAATGCTAAATTCCATAGAATTGTACTCCCAAATGCATATATATAGACCCAGCCCGTGTGTGTCTGACTGGCTTCCTCCCATATGCCAGCCGCACGCTCAAATTTGTATACCGAAGTAAGGCCTAAACGATTTGCCGCGGTTTAACATTATACACTTTGCTAGTGTTGGCTTTGAGATTTAAATATTTTCTTGTGCCAGAAATGTGATACCATGACTGGCGTTTGAAAGACCCCCTTTTTCTCGACACGCGTTCTGGACATATATTCACACGCTGGTTTTAGCAGACGATACACACACACACACGCAAGTTGTTAAAAGTTGTGACGTAGCGTAGTGTTCGTTCTACATACGGTAGTTTGAAAATAAAAGGAAAAATTAAGGTTAACGTCCGATTTTTTTTTGAATATGCCGTACTGAATAGGGGATGAGACGGAGTATCGGAAGGAGTGTCACGGTTCGTGTTTACATATTTGAATAGGAGAGATAGGAAATAAAAACGATACTAGGCATTAGAAAGACATACAAGAATAAATATGTATTGACTGTGTAATAGATAACAGCAGGATTAATAAGTATGTATGAGTATTTAAAACTATTAAGAAATAAAGAAGTTGGACAGAAGTCAGATAGACAGATCTCAGTTTCGCCCGTAGGTGGGGTAAAAGGGGAAGGAGTCCTTAATTTGAATATTTGAGGTCAGTTTTATTTGAAAAGGAACGCTATTCACTAAACAGTCTCTGATTGGCTGTAGTGTAATAGACTAACTGTTGTATAAAACCAATTAGTATTGGCCACTAGATGAAAAATTTCTTACACTAAGGACGTTGTTGTTATAGACAAGGCAAGAGTACTGTCTTGGTTGCTAATTCTGCATAGCAGCTATCTGGATTTGTTACCATATATCGCCCTATTCAACAACTTGGTGTATAAAATTTCTTTAATTGCGAGTTTCACCTACGAGTGAAAGTGAGCCCAGGTGATCTAACACCTGTCCCTAAGTTCTGCAGTGAGGCCTAACTACTGAGTGCCTACACAGTGATTTACCTATAGAAGCAGAATCGTGTCTTGGCAGTGGATGCTGGCGTTTTATACATACTTCAACCAGCCTGGTTCCAGAGACCTCAGATAAGACTTGTCTGGGAAATTGATATCACAAACACTCCACTCTCTCAGTTTTCACAAAAGATAGAGTATCAGACAGTGAGGAACAAAAACGTTCAATAAACTTGTACCCTTTTCTAGGAGCAAGAGATACTTGACATTTTCCCAGCTTGAAACATATAAGTAATTGTGGGATAACACTGACTCAATGACAGTTGTAAAATAATTGGTTGTAAATAATTTCATTATCATGTTGAGTTGATTATTCCTGTGTCAGAAGAATAACTAGATACAGGAAAATAAATTATAAAAAAAATAAGTTACATTCCAAACCTTACCCAGTGACTTGTTTAATCATTGTTTATTAGTAATAGGTGTAGTTGTTGTCCTGTTCATACACTTCATCACATTGCATATACCCTAGACACTTGCTAGACAACCTACACACACTAATACACTTCAGTAGGGGAAGATATATAATCGGGTGAGGTCGTGGTGGAAGCAGACAAGTACCCTGTAAACTTATTTGTATTTAATAAACCTCAGGGACTTGCATAGCTGACCTCACACCAGATACCATTAATATAATATTGAAACCAATAATAACAATCATTTCACCACAATAATAATACAATATTTTCAGGTCCATGATCAGGGCAACTACTTTATTTCAAACATGAGAGGTCCATACTCATTTAATTAGTCAGTATACATTGTCGCAGTAAATACTTTATGTAGAGTTCCAGAAGTCAATATTATGGTAATCAATCAAGACCACCATTGTGGAATTGATGACAAGAACATGAAATGTCACTGGAACAAAAGATGAGAAGATGCTGGTAATGGATAGGACATATACTGAGGAAACCTGCTGATAGCATTACAGGGCAATGCCTGTTCTGGAATCCCCAGGGTAAGAGACTAGAGAGAGATTAAAAACACACAGAGAAGAGAACTGGAGACAGAAATGAACAGGATAAGACACTAAACGACCTTGAGTGGAGTGCATTGGACAGGAGAACTTGGTGTGAATCTGTTGAAGTCAAGGAGCTGAGGGGTAATAAAGTTAACATTCGGGGGTCGGACTGGCTCAGAGGTATGGCGTCCACCTCATATTCAAGAGGTACCGGGTTCAAATCCCAGTTGAGGGATTATAATTTATTGAAATATTTTTTCAGAACCAGTGGTCCTAATTATGTCATACTCCCCCCTGGTCTCATGGGTAGTGAGATCGGATGCCTAGCCTTCTCAGATAAGAGCGAAAAAATAGGAGGTCCCGTGTGCAAGTTGCGCACGTTAAAAATCCCACGGCAGTTGGAAATCGTAAAAAGTAGGCTTATCAGGCCGTTGCCCTGGCAAAATCTAAAAATTAGGAAACCTACCCACCACAAAAATATTTATAGAATGTGTGATTCCTATACATTATATACACACACTGGGATTCTCGCTGGTGCTACGGAGTTCGTGCACTGGGCTGAGATCCTCCTTGTGTGATCTAAGGGAGGAGATCGGAGCACTGATGGCGTTGTGCGTGTGCAATGAAGATAGTCCTTAAAAACCAAACCAAACCAAACCAAAGTTAACATTCATCTCACGGGTGCAGCTTTAGGAGAGAAAAGAAGGTCCAAAAGGACCATAACATACAGAAAGTGGTGGTAAGCAACTGTTCCAGCTCTATGTTCTATAAGGAATGAAGAAAGAAGAAACCAACATTCAGTTAACCATTATTTATGACATGGAAAATCAACATTTAGTTTTTCTATAATGTAGGGCATGACAAGTGAATTCCTTCTTTGTTATCATGTAACTTAATAATAACTTGATAACAACCTCCAGCATGAGAATGGAGGTAGAGGCAGTTACTGCTGCCTTAAGATGGCTGTCTGAGACTTTATTAACAAAGGCAGTTATTGTATCAGGCTCACAATCCATGCTTCGAAAGGTCCAAAATGGTTGGCTTCAACATGAATGGAAAACCTCCATAGAAGCATCGAATCTTCAAGAACTGATATGGATCTACTGTCCTGGTCATGCTGGAGTACGTGGCAATGAAAGAGCTGACAGACTAGCTTCAAGAGCACCCATAAAAGGTGCACTGGCCATGGATAAGGAAGAAATAATGAGGGCAATTCATGTTCGTCTATTAGAGAATGACACTGCAATCGATGAATCATCAAGGCTAAGACTGCTGGAATTTGGCATCAAACGTAAGACCTGCAGGGATAGACGTATGAGAGGACGCATCAGCCATGTATACAACCAGTGCGCAACAGGAACAATTATCATTCATACCTTTCGACATTTGCCGAGGGAGACTGAGCACCTATGGGTTTGCCCGGAGTGCAATGACGCTGATTCTGATTAACATTAACATGAATAGTTAGGATTCAGTTAATTATTCAGGATATGACCAATCAATAGTCGGTTAATCAATTATTTAGGACATGACAAGCAAATATTCTATTAATCAATCAATACCCACGGCTCTATTAGATGACATGCCAATGAAGACGATAGATCCATCAAATTCTGTCTCTGCTACTCTCACCCAATCTATCAGTTGAATCAATATTGAGACACATTATTTTTCAAATTTCATCAGTGTTTTAAAAAGAAAATTGCAAAGACCCAGTATAGGAGCTACTGAGACCAAGAAATAACTGAGTGCACACACACACACAAAATGTATACGATAATTCAAATGACAATATGGGACCCCAAGATGCAGCAATAGTGAATGCAGTCAGCGACCCATAGCTGTACTGCTTGCATCAGGACCAGCGAACCAGAGCTGGTCAAGACCGCACTCCACCTCCATGTGGTGGTCCTGGAAACAGTCTGCAGCAGTGCAGTCTGGCTGAGCGAGTGCGGATTGCAATGGGAAGGCAAACCCGGTCCCTAAAAAATGCCGTGCTGAAGTCGGAAAGGTGCAGATGTGCTCGTAAACAGACACAACGCAAAGGTGCAGAAGAAGATCACAGCTTATGCCTAAGCGTAAACAGGCACACAAGACGCAACCACCAGCAGATCCCAGTTTTCAGGTAGATCTTTATGAACGAAGAAGAAAAGAAGAAAATTTCAGACTAGAAATGCGGTGCTCCCAATATGCCTTTCTCTATGCTACTAAGCATGAGACCCCATCTCACCAGTTCGCTATGTGAATACTGTAGCATATTAAAGCATATAATGGGCGAGTGAGTGGCAGGATCTCATAAGCATCCATTGTTCGATAGATGGCAGGTTCAGGCGGTGCGGTGGTTGTCAGAGAGAACTGGGCTATACATATAGTTAACCAGCCCAGCACATAAATGACAGCTGTAGCTCCATAGTTGTGGTAGAAGAGATTATTCAGCGTGTAGGGGAGCACATACCAGTAACCAAGGCCACAAACAGCACCTGGGAGAAATGTTGAAAGCATTCTCTGTTATCTCTTATTTTTGTGACATGTTCTGACTTAAAAACAATTCTTTTATTTTTAAACTAACTAGATATGCCAATCAAAACAAAGTAACACTATGTCTGCACAATATTTTGCAATCATCTGTAATAACATGGCTAAGGAAATGATGCGGACAACAGCCAATACAAAGAGAAATTAAGGTAACAAAGTGGGGATGGATAGGACATACACTCAGAAGAGAAAAATCAAGCACAGCCAGAAATGCCCTTGACTGGAACCCACAGGGGAAAAGAAGAGTGGGTAGCCAAAGAGAACTTGGAGAAGAAATGTTGAAGAGGAGGCTAGTGAAAAATGGAATGACTTGGGCACAGCTGAAAAAAGACAGTCCAGAATAGAAATCGACGGAGAGCAACTGTTTCTGCCCTACGTTCCACAGGGAACAAAAAGGAATGATAATGTAATAACATGTGTGAGTTAAAGTGCTCAATATCTGGAAGCAAAATTATGTGGATATGGAGTAAAGGCAAGTAGCTTTAGTCTTTTTTTTTTTTTCAGTTACTATTGTGCTAGGTAATATTAAGTACCTGGATTCCTCAGCAAGAAAGAGGTTGGTAAGAAAACGAAGATGGCTGTATACCGCTCCACCTATGTCCCAGTCTTGACATATGGATGCGAGTCGTGGGCAATGACTACAACCCACAAAAGCCAGATCCAAACCTCAGAAATGAGGTATCTGAGGAAAGTGGTTGAAGTAACAAGAAGAGACATGGTCCGCAACCAGACGATCCGTCAAGGCCTAAAATCCCATCCGCTGCAGACCCAAATAGAACAGTCCCAACTAAGATGGTTTGGCCATGTCTGCAGAATGGGAGAAGATCGGCTACCACGACAAGCATGGGAAACAAAGAGCCAGGGATCCAGACCTCCAGGACGACCCAGAGTCCGCTGGGAGGACAACATTAGACAATCTTTGAAGGACCGAGGACTAGAATGGAACCAGGCCAGGAAGAAGACAGCTGATAGAATGGTCTGGCGCTCTCTCTTCCAAACCTCTACACCTCACGGTAGAAGGGGAACGACTAAGTAAGTAAGTAATATTAAGTACCTACCTATATAATAATTTTCAGAGTTCATTATTAAGTTTATTTACTACTTAATAACTTTACTTCTTAATTATTTTCACTTTTCCTTTCATTTCTTCGTTACTTTTTTCTGTTTAATTGTATCGTAGACAACGTTTGTGTGCCTCTTTTAAAAACACTTAGGTATCCTTTTTCGTTAAATTTAGAAGAAGTGCATTGCTTTCTGTTGTGTAAGTTTTTTAAACCAGGGTTTTTGACAAGGAAACTTTAAATAATACTCAGCTATGTAAAGCTGTTACTTAAAGTTACAGTGCAATGCTTTCTGTTATGAAAATTTTGTAAATCTGGATCCCTGACAAGAAAAGTTTGATTAATTCTCAGCTATGTTTGTGCTACAAGATTTGTGTATGTTCTAGAAGATTCCTAAACTCCATTCATTCTTAAGGGATGTAAAAACAACGGTTAATGCCCTTAGCTTAGAAACTATGTAAGTCATAAATTTTATCCTTTTTCGTTAAATTTAGAAGAAGTGCGTTGATTTATGTTATGTAAGATTTCTAAATCACGATTCCTGACAAGGAAAGTTTGAATAATACTCAGCTGTGTAGAGCTTTTACTTAAATTTACAGTGCGTTGCTTTCAATTATGCAAATTTTCTACATCAGGATTCCTGAACAATGTTTAATTTTTTAATGTGCCACGGTAATTGCGCTCATGCTTTATATTTTATTCTGCAAAAATAGTTTTGTTGATAGAAGTGCACAACTTTTTTTGAAGGAAATTATTACTTTATTTTATTTAGTACTATTCTCCTTCCTTTTTATGTTTAAGTATGCAAGTGAAACTACGCGTGTGTGGTTTTATATGTAATGTATCCCCTTATAGCATTATTTTATAGAGGAAAGGACATTAGTACTGTACATGCATACATTTTAATACATAAGAGTGTGGGTGGAGCTACGTATGTGCATGAATGCAAATGTATGTATGTGAATGTATGTATAACTCAGCTATGTAGAGCTGTTCACGATACGGCTCTAAGAATACATTACATTCATTAAATTTGCCCTGAAAATCGTTTTGATGTGTGTGCAATGGGTAACATTATTTTAAAAAAACAAAGAATTTTTTTCCAACTGGAAATAACCCTAGTGTCTAACATTATTCGATAGCAATTTAAATAGATAGACAGATAGATGGATAGACAGACAGATAGATGGGATGGACGAACGGGGCAGACGACCCATATGGCACAGAAGGGACACGTTTTGTGTATGTGATGGGTACATTATTTTAAACAAAAAATTTTTTTTTCTAACTGGAAATAATCCTAATGCCTTTAACATTATTCGATAGCACTTTAAACCTTCCTAAAACGATTCGCACCCGACTTGCAGCCATTCCGACATGGACCCGGGCTGGGCCGGGTATGACCGCTAGTGATACATATAGGTCCTACTTCGTTTTATTGATTTTGGTTGCTATCCATGAAAATTCTGTGATTAAAACAATCGATAAACATCTAACATTACTAGAAATCAAAACATTAAAATAGTCTCAATAAAATGTTTACACACATGTAATGTAAAGTTTATACAAATCTCTAAAGTTAGTTTTTATCTATTCTAGTTCTGAAAAGTTACAGAAAACAAAAATTTTTTTTGGCCAAAAATTAACTGAAAATGTATTTTTAACATGTACAACTTCATTAAAATGCTGCTATAATATGTAACATACAGATACATAAATATCTGCTATATGTAAATCTGAAATGAGTTGAGTTTAATTCCAAGCTGATGATTACGCTATTTTACTTAGTGACTACCACAAACTTAACTACCTGACACCAGTGCATGTACAGCAATGTTCATCTTGAATCTCTTTGGTGGAATAACAAAGGCAAGGGTTTCTGCTCCACAGCATGACTCAAACTCAACTTCATCTTCATCTGCTAAAGAGTTCTTTTTCCTTACGACTTTGTGCAAACGGGGAGCCTCTTTCTCTTTTATCTCCACAACTGTAGTCACTGTCTGAACAACTACCACAAAGATGACAATGCAGGCCCCATATAGACTGCTGTAGAGCACAAGAAAATTTGAGATCTGCTCATCTGTATACGCTAGTTCCAAGACTAGGGTGAACAGGCATCCAAGAAGGAATGGAACCATCCAAAGTCCAACCTAAAATAGATATTCAAAAGATGAGAGTATATAACAATTTTTCCACTGGATCTCCTTCACAATTTAATAATAGCTATGTAGAGTCAAAGATTTCAGTTACATTTAGCAATGTATGATCAACACATATAATTACCAACATGAAGTTTTGTCTAGTCACCAACAGATTACAATGGACAATTTTTTTTAAGTGGCTGAACATAAGGACTTGGTATATGTTCAAATTCTTCTGTGGCTGGCTTGTGTTTCACAAAGAATAAATCAAGCATTTGTTTTTTGCTTTCCTTCACGTAATTTTAAAAATCGTCATCTCAGAAAACTGTCATGGCTTTCACTTGTCATTCAGAGGCACTCTTGAGAAAAGAGTGAACTGTCAATTAAGAATGGAGTGCTGTGAGGTTATGTCATGTTTATTCTTCTCTGCCTAATGCACCTAAAGCCAGTGTAAATATCCGAAGAGAACTCTATCATGAATTGTACGCCAATCATAATTTTTTTTTTCTTTTTAATTAATGAACAAAATATCCTGTTCACTAGCTTTCAATTGTCATGGCATTCACTTTCTTGAACAAATCATTCCGAACACAGAATAGTAGCTGTTGCCATAATGATCATTTGCCAGATCATATAAATCTTAGGGTAGTGGAAGCAGGAATCCTGAACTACTACTACAAAGTGGGCCCCTTTATAAATGTATTAAAGTGCCAGCCTCCTTAATTAATCAATACCCTTTAGCTCCCCGAGGAGCATAGGCCTTTAACAAACACATGCCGACTCAGCTCTAATGGGTACCTCTGAAATCGGCGAGTATCTGCCTGAATGGCGAAGGACACCTGTCTCTGTACAAGAAAAAAAGGGATACTCACGTAAAAATCAGTCTCAGGTTAGACATTTTAACCTGAGATTTCGCCTTGAGTAATAGTGGGCGTACGCAAAAAAAAAACAAAAAAAACAAACACATGCCAAGTCTTCCTGTCATGTGCCATCAGTCTTTCCTCATCTTCCTTATCATTTTCACTTCTGTCTCCAGTTCTCTTCTCCATGTGTTTTTTGGTCAAGAAAATTTTTTTTAAGTGAAGCAGTTTTTTTTAACTTATAACCAGTATCAGACTTTTTTAAAATAGCTGCACATGGCTGTTTGCGCCTTCTAAAAAGTCGCTACTTTAGTTTTGCGCCTTTTCACCTGACCTGAAAGCAATAAATCTTGTTAACTGGCGAAGACAGGGATTGTTTACATTGGCGGGAAATATCAGCTGACTTTGTCGTGAAAAAGCGTGAAATATAAACCAGTTTAAGCACTTTCCTAACAATTGCAGGACTAAAGTAATTAACTAGAAAATAACTTTCTGCAAAATACTATCGCTATGTGGATTTTCGTTGCTTTTTTCGTATTATTTGCTTTGTAGCAGCCGTTACAAAACAGCATCATCATTTGAGGAAAATATTACAGAGAGTAACGGACTTTCTAATTAAATATCTTAAATTCTATACAGATTAGACAGTTTTAAATTATAAAGAAATGTTGAGGAGAAATTAAAGATTTTCTTCACCTAATTTCATCTTTGTAGCACGCCGCGTTAATGTAGGGTAGTCAATTTCATAGGTCAGAGATGACAAAAACAGAAGCATGAAGGGGCAGAAAAAATATTGACAAGAGAGATTAGGCATGAATGGGTGCATGTGGATCTGAAAAGAGTTGATGGGAGATGATGGACAAGGGCTAGAAACACCATTTGTTAGTTTTAACAATTTATGTGGTTTTGTTTGTGGGCTCTTATTGCTAGAGAACAGTTTAACCTGCTCATTTAAGCTTTTGAGAAATTGCACAACATTTTTCACAGCAAATCTATATGTCAAGAATCATCTTCATTATTACAAACATCAATACAGACATACATGATTTTGTTCATAAAGCTCTTCCCCAATAGGACAATTCCTAAACAGTGTATATCAGAAAAACTATGTTCAAACTGGATTATAACTCATGGATATGGAATGGGCATGCATGGAGAACAAGGTGGAGAATTTGTATATTCAACATTATCTAAGATTGAAAGACGAGCATGCTGTAATAGAAACATAAGTTCGCTGTTTTAATTTATAATGGAAATGCATTTGCTACAAATTTCTCCATCTGTCAATGTACAAATTCCCCCCAGGAAAAAACGAAAGCGTGAATGATATATGAGAGAAATTTTGGGGCCAGGGCAGATTTATGTATATTCAGCGTGTTTGTGTATATAATATTGTGAATGGTAATAGTCATATCACTGACATTTTGTGTGTATACATGTAATAAATTATATTATTATTTTGTTTTAACATAATATTTTCACATTTTTATTTACAATGTACAGCATCAACAGTGTTACTTAAAAAAAAAAATATATCAGTATTAGTTTATGCCTACGCACTCTGTATAGTACAAGTAATAGAGAAATTTAACCAAGATTAATTACTTGTCAGTTCATCTTTTAATAATTCCTATTTGAAGCATGCTGCTAAAAGTTGTCAGCGATGTCCATGTTCTATAACATATCTATTTTATATTAATGTATACAATGAGTACAGTTTCTGAATTCTGTTAATGTCATTGCATAACAATGTTAGAAAGACTTAAATTGCATGCTGACGAAAAGATCAGAGAAGAACAAGCGGGTTTCAGGCCGAAACGATCATGTATTGATCAAATATTCACACTAAGAACAATTATAGAAGAATCAGTGGAAAGGCAATCGCCACTTATTATCACCTTCGTCGATTTTCAAAAAGCCTTTGATAGTCTACACCGCCCATCATTGTGGAAGATACTTACAATCTATGGTTTTCCAACAAAATATGTGAATATAATCAAAGCGCTATATGACAATGCAAGATGTTGTGTTAGAACAAATAAAGGGAATACAGAATGGTTTACAGTAGAAACAGGGGTGAAACAAGGCTGTATTATGTCACCACTACTTTTTGGAATAGCTATTGATTGGGTTATGAGAAACTATACCCACAATGAACAATTGGGTATAAAATGGACAAATGGAAAATTCCTGGGGGACCTGGATTTCGCAGATGATGTAGCATTCTTAAGTTCAACACCAAGACAATCCCAAGAAGCAATAAATAATTTGTGTCATCTCTCGGTTAAAAATTGGTCTCCAAATAAATGCCTCTAAAACTAAAGCTATGAACTTTTCTAACGAGACCTTTGATATCATCTTGAACGGGGAAAAACTACAGAAAGTTGAAAGTTTCAATTATTTAGGCAGTAAAATGACTCAGGATGGTGACACAACAAGAGAAATCCATACTAGAATTGCTTTGGCAGCTAGCGCCTTCAATAGATTATCTAACATTTGGAAATTACGATATTTGAATATACATACCAAGCTTCGTCTGTTTAATTCAAATGTTATCTCAGTGTTAACATACGGCTGTGAGAGTTGGAAAATAACAAAATCATTGGAGAACAAGCTGAATACATTCGAGAACAAATGTCTTAGAAAACTCATGAACATCAGTTGGAAAGAATTCAAGACTAATCGACAAATAAGAGAAGACTCTAGGCAGAAATATGTCTCCGACTATATAAGGAAAAGACGATGGTCATATATCGGTCATGTCCTACGAATGCAAAACAACAGAATACCACTACAGGCGCTCACTTGGGTTCCTGAGGGTAAGCGGAAAAAAGGAAGACCAAAAGAAACACTCAGAAGAACAATAATAAGAGAAGGAAGAACGTTGGGCCTAAATAATGTGCAAGAGCTAAGAGGAGTGGCGTCACAACGAACAACCTGGAGAGCACTGGTTTCTGCCTTATGCGCCGTGTTTGGCGCTTAAAGAATTTATTATTATTATTATTATTATAACAATGATGACATATTAAAACTAGAAAAAAAAAAACTACTTTTTGCACATTTACAGAGTCTCATATCTTCTGTTGTAATTATAGTACAATGTTAGATTTTAAACAGAAACTTAGAGTAACATACTAACTATCACCAAAAGCCACTTTTAATCTGGAGTTTCCAACGATAAATTTGCAGCGAAGGTTTAATTACCCCATATTGAATGTGATTTAACCAAGATTAATTACTTGTCAGTTATCTTTTGATAATTCCTATTTCCTATCCCCAGATAGAAATATCAGCGCTGAAACAACCAGATATAAAACAGAAATATTTAATCGAAGTCAAAAATAAATACCAACAGTTATTGACAGAAAGCATGGAGCAGTATAGAAGAGAAAACCCAGAAGAAAAAGCAACCGCAAAATGGGAATGCTTAAAAACAAGCATACAATCAGCAAATGCAAATTTACCTAAAAAGGAGTCTAAGAAAAATCAAATTTGGATGACAGATGACATCTTGAATAAAATGGCAGAAAGAAAGAAAGCAAAAAATACTCCAGAATATAAAACAATAGACAATGACATACGTACTATGTGTAGAGAAGCAAAAGAATGGTGGATAGAAACAAAATGTAAGGAAATAGAAGACTTGGAAGCGAAGCACATGACAAGAGATATGCATGAAGAAATAAAGAAATTATCAAATCGGTCGCGGTTTGCACAAGGAGGAAGCTGTATCAAGAACAAAAATGGTGTAATATTACTTGATGAGAAAGACATATCAAACAGATGGGCAGAATACGTAAAAGAACTATTCGAGGACAACAGAGGTAAAAAACCATCACCAGATTCTAATGAAGGCCCACATATTCTCAGATCAGAAGTAGAGAATGCCATTCATATGATACAAAAAGGAAGATCAGCAGGCATGGATAACATAAACATTGAAATGATAGAAGCTCTGGAGAGCTTTGGTATAGATACAATCACAGAAATATGCAATGATATATACAATACAGGATATTTACCACACGACATGAAGACATCAGTTTTTATAACATTGCCCAAAAAACCAAATGCAACAGAATGTTCAGACTTCAGAACAATCAGCCTGATGAGTCATGCAATTAAGATACTGCTCAAAATCATACAGGAAAGAATAAAAAGTAAAGTAGACAGCGAAATCCAAGAAGAACAGTTTGGTTTTAGACGGAACAGTGGAACAAGAGAGGCAATATTTTGCCTAAGAAGATTAGCAGAAAAATATACAGAGGTCCAAAAAAGTATGTATATGTGCTTCATTGACTATAAGAAGGCTTTTGACAGAATCCATCATGAGAAAATAATTGAATGCCTCAAAGACATAGGTATTGATGGAAAAGATATAAGAATACTCAGTAACCTTTATTGGGAGCAAACTGCCACAGTAAGATCGGGAAGGAATTATTCACCATACATAGACATAAAAAGAGGTGTCAGACAAGGTTGTGTGCTGTCCCCCTGCCTATTTAATTTATACACCGAAAAAATTTTCAAACAGATACAGGAAATACCAGGACTGAACATCAGTGGAAGATCAATAAACAACCTTAGATATGCAGATGATACCGTGTTGTTAGCTGAAAGCGAACAGGAGTTACAAGAACTAGTGAAGCAAGTGAACAGTATAAGTCATGAATATGGACTCGACATTAATATTGAGAAAACTAAAACTATGATAATTAGCAAAACAGATGATAAACCCACATTAAAGATAAGCGTAAATGGGAAAATCCTGGAACAAGTCAAGAGCTACGTATATCTTGGTCATATAATAACAGAAGATGGCAGATGTGAAACAGAAATCAAGAAGAGAATAGGAATGGCCAAAGCTACATTCAACAACATGAAACATATACTGACATCCAAACAGTTATCTCATAAATTAAAACTGAGAATCATAAAGTGTTATATATATTCTGCATTTCTGTATGGTGCAGAAACATGGACGATGAATAAGCATTTGGAAGAAAGAATTGAGGCTCTTGAAATGTGGATATATAGAAGAATGGGGCGTATCTCATGGAAAGAGATGAAAACAAATAAGGAGGTCCTAGAAAATCTAGGTATGAAAAGAGAACTAATGAGAGAGGTCAAAGTTCGGCAGCTAAAATACTTTGGCCACATAAAAAGGCATAACACCTTGCAGAAGACCATAACAGAAGGGAGAGTTGAAGGTAAACGTGCAAGGGGAAGACAGCGCTATAAGTGGGAAGATAACATCAAGAGATGGACGGGAAAGAGTCTATCAGAGTGTACCACCAAGACAAGAGACAGAAGACGTTGGAGATCCATTACAGCCAACCTCCGTTGTGGAGATGGCAACTGATGATGATTTAAAGCATGCTGCTAAAAACATTCAGCGATGTCATTTTTCTATAACACATGCATTTTATATTAATGTATAAATTGAGTACAGTTTCTGTATTCTGTTAATGCCATTACGTAACAATGATGACATATTAAAACTTGAAAAAGATTGCTTTTTGCACTTTTTCAGACTCAAATATCTTCTGTTGTAATTACAGTACAATGTTTGTTTTTAAACAGAAACTTAGAGTAACATACTAACTATCACCAAAAGCAGCTTTAAAACTGGAGTTTCCAACGATAACTTTGCAGCAAAGGTTTAATTACCCCCTATCAAATGTTTAGTGCGCTTCGATTGGAATTCCCGACAGCCGGTAAGAGTTTGACCCCGTGACCGATCAGTAGCAGAAAAGAACGCGGGGAACTAAAAACGCGTTGACAAACAGCCATGTGCAACTCAGGCATCACTTCTGACCAAATATTTTCACCTTTCTTATGATTTAAGGATTATTTTCTCATCTTACCAAGTCTCCTGTTACTGCTCGGCTGTCATCTAACTTTCCCTTAAGCCAACAAGTCAAATTAAAGTTAAAAAAAAAAGAAGCAGTCTTCAGCATTTATGACTTCAACAAAAAGTGACAGTACTAATGTTCCAACAATGTGCTATGTATATATGATGCATAGGACTAAGTGGTAATTACCTGATATGCATAAACGTAAAGAGGTGCACCATAACCAAGCTTTACTTTCAAACCTCCTAGTACGGTCTGTGGTATGCGCTTGAACAGAAAGCTGCGTTTGTACTCGTTCAGTAATGGCACTCCCATTCCCATTGTTGTGTGGTTTGTTTTCAGGTGCAAACAATGAGTTGTAACCGAATCACTGGGTTACAAAGTTTCATTGGCACACTTCTAATTCTTCTACTACCCATGGATGTCATGACCCAAGTTCGTGCAAAACTCAAACTTTCTAGAGGAAAAAATACAAGAAAAAAATTAACAAACTGTAAAGATGATAATGGTAACGATAATCATTTTCATAGTGCTAATCTATATACACACATAAACACAAACTAGAAATCAGGTTATCCAAATTACTTTGTGACAAGGTTTGTTCAGATAGTATGCATTTTGGATAACTGGATTTAGGAAAAACGAGATGCCATTATCCACTTAAAACATTTGATTAATTAGCCTTTATTACACATTAGGGCTTTCTCGCTTAAAATGGCTTCTGAAAATATGTGTTAAGCTGATCGTTTTTACATAAACCATTTTTATATTGCTTCTTCTACTTTGACATTGTCAGTCTTTTCAATAGTTTTTCTGTTAGAGTTACCATCGTTACTTTCTAACGCAGAAATTAACGGAAGAATTGATTCGCTTTGTCAGAAATTGTGACCATCTTGACATAACATCTTTTGGTGATCTTCTTCCCTGATTCCCACTTTTTTTCAACAAATTATTTATTTTTAATTTGTCTGCCACAGTTACAACGTTTTCATTTACTAAACATTGTAAATGGTGTAGGATCCATGAAAATTAGATTGGGTTTGAAAATGGACTCAATACAACACTAAACTGATTGTACTATAGCTGGGAACAGATTGAACTGAACTGGAATAATGACCTTGCATGCTGACTCAGCAAGTGGAGTGGTGTTTACATCACATATTTTGCCAGTGTTCTTTGATTTTGGTGATCTAGTGAATCGACAATTCGGGTAAACAGAGTTCTACTGAGATATATATACATATACCTACACATGCATGCATGCATACACAGAGAGACCATTCAAAACATGATGAACTCACCATCAATCGAATATCATCACAATTTGTCTTTCCGCTCATTACTGAGCATGGAACTACTTACTGATGCTTGCCTACTTGCAGGAAGCCTGCACCAAAGCATTCAGATGATCTTGTTGGATTGGTTTCTATAGCAATTTGTTTGACATGATCAGGCTGCCTGCCTCTTATGCACAACCTCAAATTATTTGCCTCTGACAGCTACTCTAACCAAAATTACTGGAATGAAATGGAAAGCCCAAAGCAGAACCTGCTGCAAGAAATGTAGCGAAAGACCCACACTTCATTAAGAGTGAAAAGGACTACATGAGAAAAGTAAGGAAAAAGATGTTATATCTCACATATCGTGCAGTACTGCAACATTTTTTTTTATTCCAATATTTTGCAGAACCTCCAATAAAATTCTTCAGAACCTATGATTCTGCTGAAAAGTGGTAGGGAATGATGTTTTACACTAAAGATATGGGTAAATACTTTGTGGTTTATGTCCTATTGAGCCGTTGATGTGTGCTCTTTTTAAGTTCAACTGACGTTTATATTATAATGCAATTAACGTGTTCACGTATTTATTGCTACTATTCTCAGTTATGTATGCCTAGGCCTACCTGTTTAATGTCTTCTGAAACAACTATTTTGCATGTTAAAATCGAAAGCTATCATTCACGTGCTTGCTTGTCTTGAGAAAGACTTAGCCAGCTAATACGGCTGTCTATTCTTGCGATTCTGTAAAACTATTCCTTACAAAAGGTTGTTTTTTTCAGACTTGATTACACTAAGGACTGCACTACGGTTATATTAGGCCATCTATAATGAAAAGCGCCTGCCAGTGACAAAGGGCTAATATGCATGTTTACTTTCATTTACACAAAAAGAGTAGGCCTATGTGATCAAAAATGAAAATTGTATAGAAGGCATTTTTATCTCAAGCACTGCAATTATTCAAGTATAAAGACTGACTTACTGATGAAACATAAAGGCAATATTTTTATCCCGAGGATATCAAGGATTGTTTTGTTATGTTTTAATGTACCTTGGTATCAAGCTTCCGAAATTAGTTTCGAAGTTTAAATAAATGGAATGCGTAGGTTCACACTCATAATACTATATATGCTGTTCCAAGCAGTGTCACAAAATAATTATTAAAAATGTATATGACATATTTTTCAGTTAGTGTTTAAAGCTTACATTTCTTTACGAAAATGTAGTAAATAAAGACAAAATATCCGAATAGAGCATTTTCCGACCCCAGGCCTCAGCTCTTCTCCCATAAACATTGCGGCACATCAACACTGTTTATTTGCAGTCCGTAACAAAGTGTGGGCTATTATTTTGCAAGAAACATTAAACATTGAAATAGTTTAAAGTAGTGGATTAATAATAAAAAATTCAGCGCATCTGTATTTTTTTCATAAAGAAGGATGGTTTTGTTAATTGTGCAATGCGGTTTGCCTCTGTCGTTTAATTTTATTTTAACAAAGTCTTCTTGCAACTGATAAATCTGGCCAGACTGCCTTCACAAAATGGCGGCCCCCTCGGTAAATATTAGCGTAGAGGCTGCGATTGAGCACCAAATTCAAGAAGTTCGATACGATGGACAAGAAATTTATGTTGCGTAAGTACGCACAATGATGTTAAAGTTACAACTTATATGTAGATGTTAGGGAAGTATTTGGCTTTCAGTATTGTCGCGGGGTTGTTTTAATTCAAAGTTGTTTCACAGTAGCCTAGGCTATTTTTCTTTTTTAAATTTACATGGAGCACGTTTTTTATGAACACCAAAAATACTTGCGTTAATACTAACAGAGATACTGTGTACCATAACTCAATCCATTTCCCTGCAATTTGATATATAATATATGTATGTTCATTGAAAATATTTAGCCTATAGGCCTACAATTTACAATAAAAGATGGCACACTTCACTGTTTTCTTCTTCGATCCTTAACCACCGACCGTCAAAGCAGTCAGTGGCCATCACGCCTAGTGGCGTCTTGTAGGGCAACAACAAATTGATTCCACTTTGCACGGTCGGTGGCCATCCTTCGTACAGTGCCCCAACTCTGGTTCATTCTTTGCATCTCAGCCTCCACAGTCCTTCCCCAAGTTGTTTTTGGTCGGCCTCTCTTTCGCTTTCCTTCAGGGGTCCAAAGCATAGCTGTTCTTGTGATGGCATCGGGGTCTCTTCTGAGGACATGACCAACCCAGCTCCAGCTATGATGGTATGCATGTCCTCTTGCTTGCTACGAGTAAGCAGATCTTGGTTGGTGATGGTATTCGGCCAAAAGATTCGGTGAATTTTTTCTTAGGCATGTTGTGTGAAAAGAGGACAATTTTGACATTTCCTTCTCTGTGACTCTCCAGCATTCCGCACCATAGAGAAGCACAGAAAGCACGCAACTCTGGTATAATCTTAATTTTGCGCTTGTGCTGTATTGGGCTAAAGAAGGCTGTTCTTGCCTTATTCATTCTGATGTTGATGTATTTGCCTGCCCCACCGTCTGGTGTTACTATGCTTCCTAGGTATGTGAAGGTATCTGTCTGTACCAGTTGCTGATTCCTTACTGATATGGGCTCAGGGTTGCTCACATTGAGCGTCATGACCTCAGACTTCTTTAAATTGATGTTCAAGCCCACCTGCTGGCTAAATTTATTAAGTCTATCCGTTTTTTCCTGGATGTGTTGATGTGAATGTGCCAGCAGTGCAATGTCATCTGCATATTCCAGATCTTCCAATGTTGAAAATGTAGTCCATCTTATTCCTCTTGGACTGCCCTCTGTTGTCTGGCGCATCACCCAGTCTATGACTGTTAAAAATAGAGTGGTTTAGAAATCTTCAAAAAATAATATAGACACAGGGTGGAACAAAAAATACGGAATCAAAGAATTAAAAATAAAAGTAGGCCTACACCAGTTGAAATGAAGAGAACATATCTTGTGATTTCGTTTTTTTTAAAATTAGCCTAATGAAAAAAAAAAATATCCCGTTTAACCTCTGATGGGTTATAATTAGGATATAGGCTATAGGCCTATTGTTTTCAATTCCAAATAATATGAGCAACTGCCGATTTCGTCTCCTTTTATTCTTTGTTGTAAAGACCCTGTAGCCAAGAGTGCTGTGTCGATTAGCACTCAGTTGTTCTAAGAAATGTAACATGAGCGCTAAGCATGGTATAATGTGGCTCTGAAACTTAAGAGTACAATGAAAACAACAACCAAAAAGCTACAGACTTTCATAAATGGATGATTGCATAGAATTCATCATTCATTCATAACCCTCCACTCCCAAAGGAGCATCTTCTTCTTCTTCGATCCTTAACCACCGACCGTCAAAGCAGTCAGTGGCCAACGCGCCTAGTGGTGTCTTGTAGGGCAACAACAAATTGATTCCACTTTGCACGGTCGGTGGCCATCCTTCGTACAGTGCCCCAACTCTGGTTCATTCATGTCAGTGGCTTCCTTTCGGCTTTCACCACTGACAGTCATACGAGCCACAGACTCCGAATGTCCATCCCGCAGCAAAGTTTGTTCATTTGATGTTGTTTCCGTAACTTCATTATTTTTTTTACATAGACAGGGGTGTCAGCCCTATGCTAAAACCCCCAACCTGGAGGACCAGGGTACCAGCTTTTGTCTGACCCCTACCCACACAGACCAGTCCAGCTTGGTTGAACCTACCAGGAGTAAAACTCCCACTGGCATAGCTCTGGGGATTGTCAGGGTACGCAAGCTGCCATACCGCTACAAGGTATAGGTACCATTGATGGCAGCAAAGGAGCATAGGCCTTCAACAAACACATGCCAAGTCCTGTCACGTGCCATCATCTCAAGTTCTTTCCACGTTCTCCTTATCATTTTCACCTCTGTTTCCAGCTCTCTTCTCCATGTGCTTCTTGGTCTGCCTCTGCTTCTTTTGCCCTGGGGGTTCCAGAACAAGGATTGCCTTGTAATGCTATCAACAGGTTTCCTCAGTGTGTGTCCTATCCATCACCATCGTCTTCTTCTCATCTCTTGTTCCACTGGTACTTGTCTAGTTCTTGTCATCAGTTCCATTGCATAGAATTGAAGGATTAAAATTGTGTGACAAGATAACTAATGTGACAGAAATTTTATTACGCAGTGGAAAGTATGTAAGAAAAATAGCAAGTTATAAGAAAATTAGTACCATAAAACAAGGTTCTGAGAAATTCATAGTTTTTTTTTTTTCACAGGAGAGGTACTATTTCTTAAGAAAATACCAAGTTCAAAACTAAATTATACCTACTTAGAATGTGTTCTGACACATTTTGGCATATTTGGATTCAGGAGATTATAAATTATCAGGACATGACTAATCCCAATATTAATTTTTGTCATATTTTGACTTAAAATGCTGTATAAAATGAAAATTTTTCTAAATGAAACTTGGTACATTTATGTATTTTGTGGTAAAGAATCAGTTGGCTTATGAAAAATTGCAGCATCATTCATACTTAATAAGCTAAGTCAACAGTAGCAACCACTTTGACACCAAATTTGCATAATGTTTTCAGTTTTTAAATGTTTACAACACATTTAAAAAAAAACACTATGTGGTGTAAGAACATTAGAAGAAATGAAAGAGATATTGTATTGAAGAATCAGTTGGCTTACTGAAAAATTGCAATAACACTCATACTTAATAAGCTAATTTGCATAATTTATTCACTGTTTTTAAATGTTCACAACGCGTTAAAAAATACTTATATGGTGTCAGAACATCAAAAGAAATGAAAGAGACGTGCGTTTGAAGTAACAAATTATTTCTGCAGCAGTGACTGACAAATTTATTATTAAAGTAATGCATTTTAAAATGTAAATATCTTACTTACTTACTTAGTCGTTCCCCTTCTACCTTGAGGTGTAGAGGTTTGGAAGAGAGAGCGCCAGACTATTCTATCGGCTGTCTTCCTCCTGGCCTGGTTCCATTCTAGTCCTCGGTCTTTCAAAGATTGTCTAATGTTGTCCTCCCAATGGACTCTGGGTCGTCCTCGGGGTCTGGATCCTTGGCTCTTTGTTTCCCATGCTTGTCGTGGTAGCCGATCTTCTCCCATTCTGCAGACATGGCCAAACCATCTTAGTTGGGACTGTTCTACTTGGGTCTGTAGGGGGTGGCATTTTAGGCCTTGACGTATCATCTGGTTGCGTACCATGTCTCTTCTTGTTACTTCAACCACCTTCCTCAGATACCTCATTTCTGAGGTTTGGATCTGGCTTTTATGGGTTGTAGTCATTGCCCATGACTCGCATCCATATGTCAAGACTGGGACATAGGTGGAGCGGTATACAGCCATCTTCGTTTTCTTACCAACCTCTTTCTTGCTGAGGAATCCACGATTTATGGCCTGAAAAAGTCTCCCAGCTGCTGCTTTTCGAGTGGCCAACTCTTCTTTGATGCCTCCCTTTCGGTCTATAATAGCTCCGAGGTATTTAAAGTGGTCGACCTGCTCCAGGACCTGTTCTCCCAGCTTAATCTGATGTCTTCTTGCTTCTCGTGATATCACCATGGATTTTGTTTTAGAGCTGCTTATGACCATCCCTCTCTTCTCCAGCTCTTCCTTCCAGACTTGCAGGTTGGATTGGAGATGTGCCTCTGATTTAGAAATCAGGGCAACATCATCAGCAAATGCCAGCTCTGAAATATAGACCTGTCTCATCTTCTAGTACCCCAGTGAATACTTTCTTGTTCTCTCCTTACATGCCTTGATGACATCGTCCATAAGGAGTATGAAGAGGTAAGGTGATAGGATATCACCTTGTCTTACACCAGTGGTGGTCCTGAACTCTTCTGACTTATGGTTTGCTGTCCTCACATAATTTCTGCAAGACTTGTAGAAGCTCTGTATAGCATGAATCAGAGGTGCTGGAATATTCTTCGTTGCCAAACAGTCCCAAAGTTTGCTCCAAGGGACCCTGTCAAACGCCTTTTCCAGATCTATGAAACAGATGGATCTCACTCTTATACTCAAGGGCCTTTTCACTCAGCTGTCTGAGTGTGAAGATTAGGTCTTGAGTACTTCGGTTTGCTCGGAATCCGCACTGGACCTCATCCAATTGTGGCTCAGCTAGGCGTCGGAGTCTCTGCTCTAGGATTCTAGAGTAGATTTTTCCAGGGACACTGAGAAGGGATATGCCTCTATGGTTTCCACACTGTCGATTGTCACCCTTTTTGAAAATTGGTGTTATGATGGCGATCTCCCAATCCTTTGGTATGGTCTTGTTGCACCATGCTGCTTGTAGGACCTTTAAGAGTAACAGGTCGCCTGATGCTCCCATGTACTTAACCATTTCTGGTGTTATACCATCATGCCCTGCTGCTTTGCCCATCTTGATTTTCTCCAGTGCTGCCTTCAGTTCTTCCATCTTTATGTCATCTTCATCACCATTGGTTTCCTCTTCTGTGCTAGTGGTTATCATTTCTGATGTTTGACCTTGCTCACCATCAAGGAGTTCTGAGAAATATTCTTTCCATCTTTCCATTACTTCCTTCGGGGCAGTAAGCAATTTGCCTTGCTTGTCCTTTATAAATTTGAGAGGGCATTGTTTTTCCTTCCTCATGTTCTTTAGGGTCTTATAGAACAATTTCTGGTTTTCTTGTGCATCTTTTTCTAGCTTTTCTCCAAATTCTTCCCAGGACTTCTGTTTTGCTGCTAGCACTTTGTTGTTTGCTTCTGTTCTGAGTGTCACATATTCTCTATATTTTTCCATTTGTCCTGTTGTGTTTTTAGCTCCTAAGTATTGTTTCCATGCCATTTTCTTCTCTCTTATTTTCTCTTTGACTTCCTCTGTCCACCAAGGTGTCCTCTTTCTCTGGTTCCCAAGTCGGACTTCACTGCATGCTTCTGCAGCAGCTGTCTTTATGATATCCTTGAATTTATTCCAGAGGGTTTCCAAGTCATCAGGTCGTTCTTCTGTGTTGCTCACTGCTGCAGCAATAAGCCCCTGATATCTGGTCTTAATTTCTGGCTCTCTCAGCTTGTAGGTCCTAATGCTCATTTCTCCTGCTCGTTTACTTGGTTTCTTGCGTGATGTTGAGCAGTTCCTAGGCTGAGCAACTCTTTCAGTTGTTCGTTTGATTGTTAGCAGGTAGTGATCACTTCCAATCTCTGGCCCCCTCCAGACTCTTGCATCTCGGACATATTTGAATGAGCTTCTCCGAACAATGGCATAGTCGATCACTGACTTCTCATTCTTTGTTGGTTCACATCTAGTGTATGCATGTATGCGCTTATGGGGGAACTTTGTGTTTGTAATGATCAGATTCTGCTCACTGCAGAATCTAAGGAGTCGCTTTCCATTGTCATTGAGAGTATCTTCTCCATATCTTCCGATAACTCCACCCCATCTAGCATGGTCATTTCCAACTCTGGCATTAAAATCTCCGAGCATGATAACTTCATCTAGGCAGTCATCCACTGTCCTTTGAAGCAGCTCGAAGAATTCATCCTTGACGTCTGCTCTCTCATCCTCATTTGGCCCATACACTATGACCAGGTTGACTAGGGTTTCTCCTTCTTTTAGTTTCACAACCATAATGCGCTCTGAGACAAAGTTCCACCCCTTGATACTATCTTTTGATTTTGGGCCACAATGCAACCCACACCCCCTTTAGCTCTTTCGGATATGGGTACACCACTGTAGAGCAGCGTGTTGCCATTGAGATCCATGACTCCTTGTCCTTTTTTCTTTGTTTCCGTTATAGCCAGGATTTCTAGTTTTGCTTTCCTCATCTCTTCCACCAGCTCCTCTTCCTTCCCATTTATACTTCTTGTGTTCCATGTTCCATAAGTCGTAGTCCGTAGTCCGTTCCAGTTCGTCGCCTTTAGAATCAGTCCGGTTTTCTCTCTTGTGTTACTCGTAATCATGGTTTAAAGCAAACAGGTGATTGGCCTGTTGTGCCTTTGCATGGTGGAGGGGCTGCCTCCTTACGGCCTCCATGCAGGCCGCCCTCCTCCTTTTTCATCCGGGCTTGGGAGTCAAAGAGAAAATAAGAGAGAAGAAAATGGCATGGAAACAATACTTAGGAGCTAAAAACACAACAGGACAAATGGAAAAATATAGAGAATATGTGACACTCAGAACAGAAGCAAACAACAAAGTGCTAGCAGCAAAACAGAAGTCCTGGGAAGAATTTGGAGAAAAGCTAGAAAAAGATGCACAAGAAAACCAGAAATTGTTCTATAAGACCCTAAAGAACATGAGGAAAGAAAAACAATGCCCTCTCAAATTTATAAAGGACAAGCAAGGCAAATTGCTTACTGCCCCAAAGGAAGTAATGGAAAGATGGAAAGAATATTTCTCAGAACTCCTGGATGGTGAGCATGGTGAAGCATCAGAAATGATAACCACTAGCACAGAAGAGAAAACTAATGATGGTGAAGATGACATAAAGATGGAAGAACTGAGGGCAGCACTAGAGAAAATCAAGATGGGCAAAGCAGCAGGGCATGATGGTATAACACCAGAAATGGTTAAGTACATGGGAGCATCAGGCGACCTATTACTCTTAAAGGTCCTACAGGCAGCATGGTGCAACAAGACCATACCAAAGGATTGGGAGATTGCCATCATAACACCAATTTTCAAAAAGGGTGACAATCGACAATGTGGAAACCATAGAGGCATATCCCTTCTCAGTGTCCCTGGTAAAATCTACTCTAGAATCCTAGAGCAGAGACTCCGACGCCTAGCTGAGCCACAATTGGATGAGGTCCAGTGCGGATTCCGAGCAAACCGAAGTACTCAAGACCTAATCTTCACACTCAGACAACTGAGTGAAAAGGCCCTTGAGTATAAGAGTGAGATCCATCTTTGTTTCATAGATCTGGAAAAGGCGTTTGACAGGGTCCCCTGGAGCAAACTTTGGGACTGTTTGGCAACGAAGAATATTCCAGCACCTCTGATTCATGCTATACAGAGCTTCTACAAGTCTTGCAGAAATTATGTGAGGACAGCAAACCATAAGTCAGAAGAGTTCAGGACCACCACTGGTGTAAGACAAGGTGATATCCTATCACCTTACCTCTTCATACTCCTTATGGACGATGTCATCAAGGCATGTAAGGAGAGAACAAGAAAGTATTCAGTGGGGTACTGGAAGATGAGACAGGTCTATATTTCGGAGCTGGCATTTGCTGATGATGTTGCCCTGATTGCTAAATCAGAGGCACATCTCCAATCCAACCTGCAAGTCTGGAAGGAAGAGCTGGAGAGAGAGGGATGGTCATAAGCAGCTCTAAAACAAAATCCATGGTGATATCACGAGAAGAAAGAAAACATCAGATTAAGTTGGGAGAACAGGTCCTGGAGCAGGTTGACCACTTTAAATATCTCGGAGCTATTATAGACCGAAAGGGAGGCATCAAAGAAGAGTTGGCCACTCGAAAAGCAGCGGCTGGGAGACTTTTTCAGGCCATAAATCGTGGATTCCTCAGCAAGAAAGAGGTTGGTAAGAAAACGAAGATGGCCGTATACCGCTCCACCTATGTCCCAGTCTTGACATATGGATGCGAGTCGTGGGCAATGACTACAACCCACAAAAGCCAGATCCAAACCTCAGAAATGAGGTATCTGAGGAAAGTGGTTGAAGTAACAAGAAGAGACATGGTCCGCAACCAGACCATCCGTCAAGGCCTAAAATCCCATCCGCTGCAGACCCAAATAGAACAGTCCCAACTAAGATGGTTTGGCCATGTCTGCAGAATGGGAGAAGATCGGCTACCACGACAAGCATGGGAAACAAAGAGCCAGGGATCCAGACCTCCAGGACGACCCAGAGTCCGTTGGGAGGACAACATTAGACAATCTTTGAAGGACCGAGGACTAAAATGGAACCAGGCCAGGAAGAAGACAGCTGATAGAATGGTCTGGCGCTCTCTCTTCCAAACCTCTACACCTCACGGTAGAAGGGAACGACTAAGTAAGTAAGTAAGTAAATGAGAATGAATTAAGAAAAAGCATGTGTTTTGTCTCAGCTGTCTTTCCTAATCTTTTAACAAATCATTCTGTTAAAAACCTCACAGATCATTTAGCTGCATTTCACCACTAGATTTTATTACTACTATATGTCCATGTATTACTGCAAATCTATGTCCAGGGCTGTTCCTAATAATTGCACCTATTTCTTGGATTAATAGGCTTAGGTTTTGTTGTTCACCATGAACAGGGTGAATATAGTAAGTTCTTGTTTTACATTGAATTGAGTAATAACAATATTCTTGCCATTTAATATTTGTTTCAGTTCCACGTAGTATTGAATTTCCTTCTTATTTTATATGAAGTCCATCTTTCAGTTTCAGTGTTTATCGCAATCACATTAGAAGTAAATTATCCTGTGTGACTACCAGCACTGTGCACTTGGGCAGTCTCCGAATGTAAATTAAAAAAAAAAAAATTGCTTCTTGTTGGAATGATTGTGTGTGCATGTTCAGACAGATAACACTGTACACAGTATATATTCTATAAAGGAGCTTTTCAAAAAGTGATCATTTATATTTCAGCCCTTTGTCTATGTCAGAAAATTTGAGCAAATTAGCACACAAGATTGACTTCTACAAAGATGAAAGTGAGGAAAAAGGGAAGCCAACATCTGAAGGAGAGAAAGATACAGATGAAGAGAAAGTCCTAGCTCCATTTCAACCATCACTGTGGCCATGGGACTCAGTAAGGAACAAGCTGAAGTAAGTATACTTTACTGTGGGATTTTTAAGTCTTCTGGAGTCTTAACAGTTTTTTTTATATATTATTCTCTGTCGCAATTTTGTGTGGCATATTAAAAAAAAACCATGAGATCTGTATGTTACCAGAGCCCAGTTGGGAGCAGAGATTAGTAACATTACCCTACCAGGCATGTAGAAACTTAGTTTAAAAAAAAAAACCATTAACAACAAATCGTCCAAAGCAAGTAATGTAGAAAATTCAACTCAGCCTTCCAAGATGGAGGAGGTCCTCTATTAACTCTTAGAGGCCGGAACGACGCTACCAGCGTACATCCGCAAAACCCATAGAAGCCAAAACGACGATGGGAACGTCGTTTTTGTGTTCCGTGAAATGTGTTCCGTATTTTCGTAATTTGGTATTTTAACATAACGGAAGTTACTCTTTTTTTATTCAGAAGAGCGCTATCTTTGAGTTGTGATTCGGAAACATGCTTGTTCTAGCTAATTTCACTGTGAAAAAACGGTAAATCTGTCAGCTTTCGATCGGCGATTATTGTTGTTTATACAGACAATGTCTAGCGAACCAACCACATCATGTTTATCAAAACGTAGGTCTTTTTTATCTGTAGAAAAAGCTAGGGAACTGTGCATCTTTGTCGAGTTTATTTAGAATGATGATTTCGAAAATAAAATCGATGATTTCGAATTTGAACTTAACGAAGACGCTAGTTCTAATCAGGAGGGGGCGTGGTTACAGCCAGGCCCTAGTGCTACAAAACGACAAAAAGTTTTGACCAAATCATCGACAAAAAGGGGGAAAAGCATTAGTACCAAGGAGCAACAAGGGGCAATTAGTAATGAATTGATTTCAGTACCAAACATCAGTATTACTGAGACCCAAAACGCATTCAGATTTCTTCCCAAATATGGTCGCAAACCAGGAGTACACGATGACTTAGGTCTTAGTGAGGCATCAACTCCTTTTGACTGCTATAGGACATTGTTTACTGATGACATTAACAAAACATCACAGAAAGCTGAAACTTGTAATTAATATTCATATATGGATTAGTGTTATTAAAAAAAAAACATGGAGCACTTTGGATAATATTTCAGTCTTTATGCATGTGTTGGTGGGTACATTTTTCATTCACTAAAATGAATTTAAAAAAAAAAAATTGTTTACATTATTACTGATAATTGAATATAATATGAAGAATAGCACTTAAAAGCCCCAATATTATAATTCTAAATATATTTATCTTTACTGTGAAACATAATTTGTGTGTCTTTTGTTGTGTAATATCAACACAATATATGATTTAATTTAAAAGTTCACGCGGCCTTGAATATCTTCTTTTATATTTTAATGATGATGGTACGGTCTGCTGGATGGTCTGTAAAACATTAACAAAATATCACAGAAAGCTAAAACTTGTAATTAATATTCATATATGGATTAGTGTTATCTAAAAAAAAACCATGGAGCACTTTGGATAATATTTTAGTCTTTATGCATGTGTTGGTGGGTACATTTTTCATTCACTAAAATGAATTTTAAAAAAAAATTGTTTACATTATTACTGATAATTGAATATAATATGAAGAATAGCACTTAAAAGCCCCAATATTATAATTCTAAATATATTTATCTTTACTGTGAAACATAATTTGTGTGTCTTTTGTTGTGTAATATCAACACAATATATGATTTAATTTAAAAGTTCACGCGGCCTTGAATATCTTCCTTTATATTTTAATGATGATGGTACGGTCTGCTGGATGGTCTGTAAAACATTAACAAAATATCACAGGAAGCTGACACTTGTAAATAATATTCATACATGGATTAGTGTTATTATAAAAGATGCTGGAGCACTCTGGATAAGGTTTCAGTTTTTATGCATCGGTTGGTGTCACGTAGCGTTTAAAGGATAAGAGAATTATTTAGAGGAAATAATAGATCTGAAGGTGGAAGATTTGGCTCAAGGAATCCCTGCTGGGTTTTCCCACTTCCGAAGGGTGACGAAGAGGGTAAATTCTCCTAACTCGACAGGTCTGGAAAAGATTGTAAGGAGATATTTGGTCTCTCGCTACCGTCGTCCCCTTCTCAGTTATCTATTATTATTATTCTTTAATTTATATTATATTTTACGAGCCCCCCCTCCCTTATAAAGGAAGATAAACATAGACAATATTCAACATCTAATGGAAGGAACAAAGCGTGGGGTACAGTATATACACCCAATTGGTTTATTGCAATAAAATGAATAGATGGTGAATGATAGTATTGTCGATGGAATTAGTGTCTGCTGTATGTATTATGTGTCTCACATCAAGTGTGTTTCATCATGGATGACTAAACTAGGCATTGATGTAGTGAGTTCCCTTTTTCGTGGACTTAGCTTTTCAGCCACTGGCTGATAGTGAAGTGAGGTTAGTTCTCCGGTCTCCTGACGTTGCCCCAGGTAGGTCTTGAATGGTTCGGATTTGCCTTCTCTGTTCTCGACTCCGTATTCTGCGCTGAGATTGGACTGTCGTGCAAGGCTCCACCATAGACTACTCAAAGATGGACGCTAACCCGCAATTTAGACACGTGGCTTCAGTGCTTTTAATGCGAGAATTCGCCGATATCTGGTTTAGGTCTAGCTTTCTTGGTTACCTGGGGCGTAAGTGAAAAAATGGCCGTGTTGGCGCACTTTTAGCGGGACATTTCCGCTTGGACACGTGAGCCATAGCGGGCATCATGTGACCGTAGCCTCGTTTAGACGCTCCAATCAATAATGTTAAAAGTCACGTGATGTTTTCCTAAGTGGCCTAAACTGGTTCTCCCAAGTTCAAGCAGTTCTAAATTAAAACGGATTTCTCGCTACCGAGGTCATTGGTCAACAATGACGTCGTATCTAAAAATAGCGAGGAGAAAATACCGAACGCTAGGAGATTTTCCGCAAGTGACAATTCCTGGGACTTTGCGATCATGCATTGAGGATGAGAAAAAAAACGATGTCACGTAAATAATAAAAAAAATGAAGAGAAGATTGGGCAAGTTGTCACACAAGCCCCTCCTCAAGTTTGACGTTCCGTCCAACTCCTCTTGTCCTGTCTTCCTCTTCTTTTTCAGTTTCTCATATCTCCTCGGTTGCGTCCGGATGTCTGCTCAAAAAATCTGCCCCTACGTTGTTCTTCCCAGGTAAGTATTCTGGTTTTCTTTGGATGCCTACGTCTGCAGCAATGCTTCCCTAGGTCCTGTAACTGGTCTACCCTATGTGTTGAGGTTACCTGGTTACACTCTGAACAGGACTTCACATATCGAGCTATGTCTTCTGTGATGCCGGGCCAATAATAACGGGTGGCTATCCTTTGATTTGTGGCACCATTACCCAGGTGTTCACTCAAAGTAGCACCGTGCCCCCATTCCATAACTTTATTTCTATATATGGATGGCACCACAATCTGTCCATGACTTTTTAGCCCTCTGCCAGCTTTCCTGTGCAAGAGTCCATGTTCCATATAAAAGTCACCCTTTCTTCGAGGGTTATGTGAGTTTTTCAATTTGCCAAAGCAAGGCCCCAACGTGCTATCAGCGGCTTGAGCCCTTTTCATCTTATTCGGATGAATTTCTAACTTAGAGTCCCTCTCTATGCGTTTGGAGTCAGACCTGGTCTGGACGGCAGCCATAACCACAGGCTTTACTGGTTCTCCTAAAAAGACATATCTACGCCCTAACATCAGGGGGTAGAAAGGATCCTCTAAAACTGCAGCATTGATCTCCCCTTCCACATAGCGACAACTGACTTGAATCTTCGCTATGGGCAAATTTAAGGGTAATGCTCCCTTGAGTGGCCCCTGGATATCCACTGTTTCTGTGGTGAGTTGTTCGGGGTGCACCAGAGATGAAGAAACGACAGCGTCATAAGACAAACCTGTGTCATACATCCCGATGACTTGGTTGCCATTCACGGTCACTGTCTCCTGTATAGGTGGGTGATGGAGGCTATTCTGACTCACTGTCAGTTCCTTCCTGTCAACAGCCCTCACCTGTAAACATGCAACATGATGTGGAGGGTTTTTCCTTCTGCACTCGGCAGTATTGTGATTGCTCATTTTGCACGTCTTACACCACTTTTCTCCCCGCCTCTGATGCTGGAAAGCTGATCTCTGAGTAGTCTTGTAGTCTGGCTTGTCATGCTTTTTGAAGTTGTGGTAAGGTAGATTCATTTGGGGGTCCAAGTGGGCCTGAGGTGTTGGCCTCGATAATTCTTCCGGTTGGTTCCACCGGGATGGGTCATTCTCCGTTAGCGCTGCCTGATAACGTTCCGCCAACTGGACGATGGATTCTAAAGTGCTGGCCCCATTCTCTTTCAGAAATCTTCTCATGTCGGAAGTCATGGTGTCCTTCAGTTGTTCAGTAACGACCATCTCCTTCAGACCTTCCCAATCATGAGAAAAATTCCCTAGGGCACCCCACTTTTCCACGTACGAATCCAGTCTAGCAGCAAATTGAGCAAAGTTCTCTCCGACTTCCCAACTAGAGTTACGGAACCTCTTCCTATAGGCGTCAGCATGTAGCTCATAACGAACCAATAGTGCCTTTTTCAAAGAGTCGTAGTCATCCTGTAAACCTGGAGGAAGCTTGCTATACACGTCATAAGCAGTTCCTCTAAGCCCTTGCGACAGTTTCAGGTTCCATTTGCTCTTCTCCAAACCAAACGTGGTGGCAAACTTTTCAAATTTGTCCAAATACCTATCGACCGAGTCGGCTTGTTCCGAGAAAGCTTCAAATGGAAACGTCAAGGGTCCCAAGTTTGACATGTGTGAGGATGGCAAAGGTCCTATGCTCCCCATTTGCAAGGAGGGCATATTATCTGACCATGGCGATTGGTTGCCTGATGATGTAGCTGTTGTCGCACCGGCTACTGGTTCAACTCTTTGAGCCTGTCCCTGCATCTCTAACTGCTTCATCTTCAATGCATGCTCGCGTTCATCTCTCTCGCTTCTTTCCCTAGCGTCTACAGCTTTTATCCTCTCATCTATTTCTGCTAACTTTATTCGCTCTTCTCTTTCAGCTTTCGCTGTTTCTCGAGCGTAATACTTATCAGTCTCGACACTGACATAATTTGCAAGGTCCACCCCACTATAACCTAGATCTCGACCGGCCTCCCCTAGTGCTGCCTTAAGCTTAACTATTTCAGCCATCTTTTGCAGTTAAAGTCCACACTGAGTAAGCTAGTGCTACCTTCCAATAGTATTTCTAACAACAAGTAAATACTAATTATTTATCAGACTGCTGTAGAATGAAATTACTACAGTTATGGAGACTTAAGGTCTGTAATTCAATGAAATACAAATCATGAACTAACTTAATTAAATACAACATAAATAAAGGGATTCACCAATCAATGCCTGAAATTCTAGAAAAAATGTTTTCTGTCTTTCTAGAGCTCACTGTGTGAAAATACATGTGTTAAAATGGTATACTGTAATGACTGAATGGATGATACTATCCCAGAGGTATGATAAAATACATAAGTTCAAATCCCGGACCGAGACACCAGTGTCACGTAGCGTTTAAAGGATAAGAGAATTATTTAGAGGAAATAATAGATCTGAAGGTGGAAGATTTGGCTCAAGGAATCCCTGCTGGGTTTTCCCACTTCCGAAGGGTGACGAAGAGGGTAAATTCTCCTAACTCGACAGGTCTGGAAAAGATTGTAAGGAGATATTTGGTCTCTCGCTACCATCGTCCCCTTCTCAGTTATCTATTATTATTATTCTTTAATTTATATTATATTTTACGAGCCCCCCCTCCCTTATAAAGGAAGATAAACATAGACAATATTCAACATCTAATGGAAGGAACAAAGCGTGGGGTACAGTATATACACCCAATTGGTTTATTGCAATAAAATGAATAGATGGTGAATGATAGTATTGTCGATGGAATTAGTGTCTGCTGTATGTATTATGTGTCTCACATCAAGTGTGTTTCATCATGGATGACTAAACTAGGCATTGATGTAGTGAGTTCCCTTTTTCGTGGACTTAGCTTTTCAGCCCCTGGCTGATAGTGAAGTGAGGTTAGTTCTCCGGTCTCCTGACGTTGCCCCAGGTAGGTCTTGAATGGTTCGGATTTGCCTTCTCTGTGCTCGACTCCGTATTTTGCGCTGAGATTGGACTGTCGTGCAAGGCTCCACCATAGACTACTCAAAGATGGACGCTAACCCGCAATTTAGACACGTGGCTTCAGTGCTTTTAGTGCGAGAATTCGCCGATATCTGGTTTAGGTCTAGCTTTCTTGGTTACCTGGGGCGTAAGTGAAAAAATGGCCGTGTTGGCGCACTTTTAGCGGGACATTTCCGCTTGGACACGTGATCCATAGCGGGCATCATGTGACCGTAGCCTCGTTTAGACGCTCCAATCAATAATGTTAAAAGTCACGTGATGTTTTCCTAAGTGGCCTAAACTGGTTCTCCCAAGTTCAAGCAGTTCTAAATTAAAACGGATTTCTCGCTACCGAGGTCATTGGTCAACAATGACGTCGTATCTAAAAATAGCGAGGAGAAAATACCGAACGCTAGGAGATTTTCCGCAAGTGACAATTCCCGGGACTTTGCGATCATGCATTGAGGATGAGAAAAAAACGATGTCACGTAAATAATAAAAAAAATGAAGAGAAGATTGGGCAAGTTGTCACACAAGCCCCTCCTCAAGTTTGACGTTCCGTCCAACTCCTCTTGTCCTGTCTTCCTCTTCTTTTTCAGTTTCTCATATCTCCTCGGTTGCGTCCGGATGTCTGCTCAAAAAATCTGCCCCTACGTTGTTCTTCCCAGGTAAGTATTCTGGTTTTCTTTGGATGCCTACGTCTGCAGCAATGCTTCCCTAGGTCCTGTAACTGGTCTACCCTATGTGTTGAGGTTACCTGGTTACACTCTGAACAGGACTTTACATATCGAGCTATGTCTTCTGTGATGCCGGGCCAATAATAACGGGTGGCTATCCTTTGATTAACTTGCGATGAATTCACGCTGGACGAGATCAAACAAGCCGTTAAAAGATTAAAAAATTTTAAAGCTGCTGGAGTTGACGAAATTTCAGGGGAAATGATTAAAGCAGTTAATGACAACAACCTCTTGAGAATTTTAGATATTATAAATGAAGTATGGAGAGAAGAACAACCACCACAACAATGGAAAGACAGTATTATTGTAAAGTTACCGAAGAAAGGTGATCTATCAGACTGTAATAACTGGCATGGTATATCTCTATTATCAGTACCTGGAAAATTATTATGTTGCATGATGTTAGAAAGACTTAAATTGCATGCTGACGAAAAGATCAGAGAAGAACAAGCGGGTTTCAGGCCGAAACGATCATGTATTGATCAAATATTCACACTAAGAACAATTATAGAAGAATCAGTGGAAAGGCAATCGCCACTTATTATCACCTTCGTCGATTTTCAAAAAGCCTTTGATAGTCTACACCGCCCATCATTGTGGAAGATACTTACAATCTATGGTTTTCCAACAAAATATGTGAATATAATCAAAGCGCTATATGACAATGCAAGATGTTGTGTTAGAACAAATAAAGGGAATACAGAATGGTTTACAGTAGAAACAGGGGTGAAACAAGGCTGTATTATGTCACCACTACTTTTTGGAATAGCTATTGATTGGGTTATGAGAAACTATACCCACAATGAACAATTGGGTATAAAATGGACAAATGGAAAATTCCTGGGGGACCTGGATTTCGCAGATGATGTAGCATTCTTAAGTTCAACACCAAGACAATCCCAAGAAGCAATAAATAATTTGTGTCATCTCACGGTTAAAATTGGTCTCCAAATAAATGCCTCTAAAACTAAAGCTATGAACTTTTCTAACGAGACCTTTGATATCATCTTGAACGGGGAAAAACTACAGAAAGTTGAAAGTTTCAATTATTTAGGCAGTAATGACTCAGGATGGTGACACAACAAGAGAAATCCATACTAGAATTGCTTTGGCAGCTAGCGCCTTCAATAGATTATCTAACATTTGGAAATTACGATCATTGAATATACATACCAAGCTTCGTCTGTTTAATTCAAATGTTATCTCAGTGTTAACATACGGCTGTGAGAGTTGGAAAATAACAAAATCATTGGAGAACAAGCTGAATACATTCGAGAACAAATGTCTTAGAAAACTCATGAACATCAGTTGGAAAGAATTCAAGACTAATCGACAAATAAGAGAAGACTCTAGGCAGAAATATGTCTCCGACTATATAAGGAAAAGACGATGGTCATATATCGGTCATGTCCTACGAATGCAAAACAACAGAATACCACTACAGGCGCTCACTTGGGTTCCTGAGGGTAAGCGGAAAAAAGGAAGACCAAAAGAAACACTCAGAAGAACAATAATAAGAGAAGGAAGAACGTTGGGCCTAAATAATGTGCAAGAGCTAAGAGGAGTGGCGTCACAACGAACAACCTGGAGAGCACTGGTTTCTGCCTTATGCGCCGTGTTTGGCGCTTAAAGAATTTATTATTATTATTATCCTTTGATTTGTGGCACCATTACCCAGGTGTTCACTCAAAGTAGCACCGTGCCCCCATTCCATAACTTTATTTCTGTATATGGATGGCACCACAATCTGTCCATGACTTTTTAGCCCTCTGCCAGCTTTCCTGTGCAAGAGTCCATGTTCCATATAAAAGTCACCCTTTCTTCGAGGGTTATGTGAGTTTTTCAATTTGCCAAAGCAAGGCCCCAACGTGCTATCAGCGGCTTGAGCCCTTTTCATCTTATTCGGATGAATTTCTAACTTAGAGTCCCTCTCTATGCGTTTGGAGTCAGACCTGGTCTGGACGGCAGCCATAACCACAGGCTTTACTGGTTCTCCTAAAAAGACATATCTACGCCCTAACATCAGGGGGTAGAAAGGATCCTCTAAAACTGCAGCATTGATCTCCCCTTCCACATAGCGACAACTGACTTGAATCTTCGCTATGGGCAAATTTAAGGGTAATGCTCCCTTGAGTGGCCCCTGGATATCCACTGTTTCTGTGGTGAGTTGTTCGGGGTGCACCAGAGATGAAGAAACGACCGCGTCATAAGACAAACCTGTGTCATACATCCCGATGACTTGGTTGCCATTCACGGTCACTGTCTCCTGTATAGGTGGGTGATGGAGGCTATTCTGACTCACTGTCAGTTCCTTCCTGTCAACAGCCCTCACCTGTAAACATGCAACATGATGTGGAGGGTTTTTCCTTCTGCACTCGGTAGTATTGTGATTGCTCATTTTGCACGTCTTACACCACTTTTCTCCCCGCCTCTGATGCTGGAAAGCTGATCTCTGAGTAGTCTTGTAGTCTGGCTTGTCATGCTTTTTGAAGTTGTGGTAAGGTAGATTCATTTGGGGGTCCAAGTGGGCCTGAGGTGTTGGCCTCGATAATTCTTCCGGTTGGTTCCACCGGGATGGGTCATTCTCCGTTAGCGCTGCCTGATAACGTTCCGCCAACTGGACGATGGATTCTAAAGTGCTGGCCCCATTCTCTTTCAGAAATCTTCTCATGTCGGAAGTCATGGTGTCCTTCAGTTGTTCAATAACGACCATCTCCTTCAGACCTTCCCAATCATGAGAAAAATTCCCTAGGGCACCCCACTTTTCCACGTACGAATCCAGTCTAGCAGCAAATTGAGCAAAGTTCTCTCCGACTTCCCAACTAGAGTTACGGAACCTCTTCCTATAGGCGTCAGCATGTAGCTCATAACGAACCAATAGTGCCTTTTTCAAAGAGTCGTAGTCATCCTGTAAACCTGGAGGAAGCTTGCTATACACGTCATAAGCAGTTCCTCTAAGCCCTTGCGACAGTTTCAGGTTCCATTTGCTCTTCTCCAAACCAAACGTGGTGGCAAACTTTTCAAATTTGTCCAAATACCTATCGACCGAGTCGGCTTGTTCCGAGAAAGCTTCAAATGGAAACGTCAAGGGTCCCAAGTTTGACATGTGTGAGGATGGCAAAGGTCCTATGCTCCCCATTTGCAAGGAGGGCATATTATCTGACCATGGCGATTGGTTGCCTGATGATGTAGCTGTTGTCGCACCGGCTACTGGTTCAACTCTTTGAGCCTGTCCCTGCATCTCTAACTGCTTCATCTTCAATGCATGCTCGCGTTCATCTCTCTCGCTTCTTTCCCTAGCGTCTACAGCTTTTATCCTCTCATCTATTTCTGCTAACTTTATTCGCTCTTCTCTTTCAGCTTTCGCTGTTTCTCGAGCGTAATACTTATCAGTCTCGACACTGACATAATTTGCAAGGTCCACCCCACTATAACCTAGATCTCGACCGGCCTCCCCTAGTGCTGCCTTAAGCTTAACTATTTCAGCCATCTTTTGCAGTTAAAGTCCACACTGAGTAAGCTAGTGCTACCTTCCAATAGTATTTCTAACAACAAGTAAATACTAATTATTTATCAGACTGCTGTAGAATGAAATTACTACAGTTATGGAGACTTAAGGTCTGTAATTCAATGAAATACAAATCATGAACTAACTTAATTAAATACAACATAAATAAAGGGATTCACCAATCAATGCCTGAAATTCTAGAAAAAATGTTTTCTGTCTTTCTAGAGCTCACTGTGTGAAAATACATGTGTTAAAATGGTATACTGTAATGACTGAATGGATGATACTATCCCAGAGGTATGATAAAATACATAAGTTCAAATCCCGGACCGAGACACCAGTGTCACGTAGCGTTTAAAGGATAAGAGAATTATTTAGAGGAAATAATAGATCTGAAGGTGGAAGATTTGGCTCAAGGAATCCCTGCTGGGTTTTCCCACTTCCGAAGGGTGACGAAGAGGGTAAATTCTCCTAACTCGACAGGTCTGGAAAAGATTGTAAGGAGATATTTGGTCTCTCGCTACCGTCGTCCCCTTCTCAGTTATCTATTATTATTATTCTTTAATTTATATTATATTTTACGAGCCCCCCCTCCCTTATAAAGGAAGATAAACATAGACAATATTCAACATCTAATGGAAGGAACAAAGCGTGGGGTACAGTATATACACCCAATTGGTTTATTGCAATAAAATGAATAGATGGTGAATGATAGTATTGTCGATGGAATTAGTGTCTGCTGTATGTATTATGTGTCTCACATCAAGTGTGTTTCATCATGGATGACTAAACTAGGCATTGATGTAGTGAGTTCCCTTTTTCGTGGACTTAGCTTTTCAGCCCCTGGCTGATAGTGAAGTGAGGTTAGTTCTCCGGTCTCCTGACGTTGCCCCAGGTAGGTCTTGAATGGTTCGGATTTGCCTTCTCTGTGCTCGACTCCGTATTTTGCGCTGAGATTGGACTGTCGTGCAAGGCTCCACCATAGACTACTCAAAGATGGACGCTAACCCGCAATTTAGACACGTGGCTTCAGTGCTTTTAGTGCGAGAATTCGCCGATATCTGGTTTAGGTCTAGCTTTCTTGGTTACCTGGGGCGTAAGTGAAAAAATGGCCGTGTTGGCGCACTTTTAGCGGGACATTTCCGCTTGGACACGTGATCCATAGCGGGCATCATGTGACCGTAGCCTCGTTTAGACGCTCCAATCAATAATGTTAAAAGTCACGTGATGTTTTCCTAAGTGGCCTAAACTGGTTCTCCCAAGTTCAAGCAGTTCTAAATTAAAACGGATTTCTCGCTACCGAGGTCATTGGTCAACAATGACATCGTATCTAAAAATAGCGAGGAGAAAATACCGAACGCTAGGAGATTTTCCGCAAGTGACAATTCCCGGGACTTTGCGATCATGCATTGAGGATGAGAAAAAAACGATGTCACGTAAATAATAAAAAAAATGAAGAGAAGATTGGGCAAGTTGTCACAGTTGGTGAGTACATTTTTCATTCACTAAAATGAGTTTTTATTAAAAAGTAGTCTATAAAATATGTAGAATATCACTAACATCCTTCATATTCTAATTCTACATTCATTTATCTTTACTGTGATGTATAATGTGTGTGTCTTTGTAGTAAAAAAAACAATACAATGTATGATTTAATTTAAAAGCTTCACGCGGCCTCTAATGTCCTTTTTCTTTCCAAATGTCTATAATGTTTATATGGTTCACTGGATGGTCTGTAAAACATTAACTAAATATCACAGGAAGCTGACACTTGTAAATAATATTTATATATGGATTAGTGATATTTTAAAAGACCCTAGAGCACTCTGGATAATATTTCAGTCTATTGCATGGGTTGGTAAATACATTTTTAATAGACTAAAATTTTTTTTTTCTTGAAAGTGGTCTATATTATTACTCATCACTGATTACTATATGTGGAATTTCACTAAAAGTCCTTCATATTCTAACTCTACATTCATTTATCTTTACTGTGATGTATAATATGTGTGTCTTTGTTGTATAATAACAATACAATGTATGATTTAATTTAAAAGCTTCACGCGGCCTCTAATGTCCTTTTTCTTTCCAAATGTCTATAATGTTTATATGGTTCACTGGATGGTCTGTAAAACATTAACAAAATATCACAGGAAGCTGACGCTTGTAAATAATATTCATATATGGATTAGTGATATTTTAAAAGATGCTGGAGCTCTCTGGATAATATTTCAGTGTTTATGCATGGGTTGGTGAGTACATTTTTCATTCACTAAAATGAGTCTTTTCTTGAAAGTGGTCTATATTATGACTCATAACTGAATACTATATGTAGAATATCACTAAAAATCTTTCATATTCTAATTCTACATTCATTTATCTTTACTGTGATGTATAATATGTGTGTCTTTGTTGTGTAATAACTCAGTAACTTTGGAATTTATAAAGGTACTGCTTTAAGGTACAAAAGTAATTCTGGCAAAACTGATGAAAAAATTCCGGCCTGCAAGAGTTAAGGAAGTTCATAAGCCATGCCAGAGAAAGGCAGAAGCCTAGTGACTGATTCATTTTTTTCCTTGTAGGAAAATTCCTCAAGTGGGCACTTGGAATATTCAAACACTAAATGAACATGGGAAAATTACACACGTGCCAGTAGAAATGAAACTATGAAATTAAGATCCTGAGACTGTGCGAAACAGGGTGGCAAGGAATAGAAAGGAAGTAACTGAATACAGGAGAAATAGTGCTGTCCTCAGGACATGAAAAAAACAGTGCACACCATAGTTAAAGTGTAGCTCTAGTACTTTCAGAGAAAGTGCAGAAGACATAGAATGGGAAGCAATGGTACCCATACTAATATCAGCCCCATTCGAAACTGACATAGATATTAAAGATTAACGTCAGCTAATGTTAGTATGCATCAACTAATGACAAAGAAGATACCTTTAAAGAACTTTATTCCAGATTTCAGAATATCATGGATAAAAAGATAAATCAGGACATTACAATTTTGATGCGTGACTGAAATGTAAAGATAAGAATTTATAATATACTAGCTGTAGGTACCCGGCGTTGCCCGGGTTTTTCCCAGTAACTGTGTAGGACCTTATGAAATGTCAAAATAAAATTATAATATTTTCATATTCAAGTGAAAATGAATTTTCATTTAAGTTTATGACTACCGCTCAAAGTGACTATCCTCGTGCCTTGTTTACAGTAATTGCAAATGCAAGCCATACAAAATACTGTTATTCCTTATGGTTTTACCAGTAGAGTGACATAATTTTTTTTTTTAAATTTACTTCCGAATTTTTTCAAAATACACTTAATTCTTATCCTTTCGCACGCTGCAGTCGCAAATTTGCTCCAGAGATACTCTATGTTCTGGCAGCTGCAGACGCATTTCTGCTACTTTCGGATATCGTTGATTTCCTGCCATATGATATGTGTACACGTCATAGCACCCCCGGATGTTTAGTTTGAATCTCATGTGTGAGAGAGTTCACTTCCGATTCGATCTTTATTTAGTGACGGGTGTATTCGTGTTTATTTTCTGTGAATTTTTTAAATCAAAATCAATCGGCATGGAACAAGCTGCCATTTTCGCTTAAATTTTCATGGATTCTGACTCCGATGACAAGGAGTTTGTTGGTTTTACTAGCGCTGAGATTGGTTCTCAGAATATGGGTGATATCAGAGATGGGGGATGACATTAGAATGTCTAGCGCTGTTGAACAGCCTTATGCAGTACAGTCTCTTCGTTTGTTGTTGTTGTTTTTTTTTTTTCATCTTTTCATTCCTCTCTTCCTATCACATCTAACATATACACCAACAAAACTTATATCATCAGATTCATCATTCATTTATTTATATATATTCCAAAAATTATACCAAGTGACCAAGAAACAAAGAAACTATAGACGTTACCCACTATAAAAAAAACGGGGCGTTGTGAAAAAGAATTCAGCGGCAGGGCAAATTTCCGAAATTTTTTATGCAGCGTGCTAAAGGTTATGATGGAATCGTAAAAGCAATTTTATTCTGCTTCCGAGTTTTAGCAAGAAGCAAATTAACAAGACACATTTTCCCTTTCCGACCTGGCGCACCAAGAAAGAATAGTCCAACTCATCCTTTTTTAACGTTCTTACTAACTGTTTTTCGTAGCACGTTGTTTTCAAACATATATACATTATTGCTTGTAAAAAAAACATGATTATTATTTTCTGTCATACATACTTCAAATATAAAAGACACAGTGATTGTGTTGAGTTGTATTTTTTAAACAGAAGTTTTCATTTCGGTGAGACATGACCCATTCAACTGGGACAAACGGATAACGCCTGTTATATTAGGACACATGTCTAAATAAAGATCTTTCGTTTTGGTGAATTGTTTAGCTTTGAGCTAGTATATTTTTTTAAGTGCCTAAAAATAAAACTTAAATATTGCCTTACTTTGGCGAGGCGCACCCCGTTTGAGACTGGCACATACAATTATAGAAGACCCTTCGGTCCAGCAGTGTGATAAAGACCCTCTTCTGTTACAAAAGATATTGCAGTCTGCTTCAGTTATGACGTGCTTAGCCTTCGAAATACTATGTAATATTTGGTTAATAAACAGAAACTGCTTTGTAAAATGTAATTAAATTTGATATAAAAAGTAATAATAACTTTTAAATTCTACATCAAGTAATTTTTTTAAAATGTTTGCATAAAGCATTAGTGTCTGTTTAAATAATTTAAATTGCTATGTAAAATAAAGAAATGTAGAGTTGTAAATTACAACATTTTAATAATAATGTTTACCATTTTGATTGTTTCCATTGATTCATAATTTTACCATTTGGATTGCTTCCCTTGATTCAGATAGACACTGTTACTGATCTGTTTTTATGCATAGAAAATATCGGAAATCAGAGGCACTTCTCCAATCCAACCTGCAAGTCTGGAGAGAAGAGAAGGATGGTCATAAGCAGCTCTAAAACCAAATCCATGGTGATATCACGAGAAGAAAGAAGACATTCGATTAAGCTGGGAGAACAGGTCGACCACTTTAAATATCTCGGCGCTATTATAGACCGAAAGGGAGGCATCAAAGAAGAGTTGGCCACTCGAAAAGCAGCAGCTGGGAGACTTTTTCAGGCCATAAATCGAGGATTCCTCAGCAAGAGAGAGGTTGGTAAGAAAACGAAGATGGCTGTATACCGCTCCACCTATGTCCCAGTCTTGACATATGGATGCGAGTCATGGGCAATGACTACAACCCACAAAAGCCAGATCCAGACCTCAGAAATGAGGTATCTGAGGAAGGTGGTTGAAGTAACAAGAAGAGGCATGGTCCGCAACCAGACAATACGTCAAGGCCTAAAATCCCACCCCCTGCAGACCCAAGTAGAACAGTCCCAACTAAGATGGTTTGGCCATGTCTGCAGAATGGGAGAAGATCGGCTACCACGACAAGCATGGGAAACAAAGAGCCAGGGATCCAGACCCCCAGGACGACCCAGAGTCCGCTGGGAGGACAACATTAGACAATCTTTGAAGGACAGAGGACTAGAATGGAACCAGGCCAGGAGGAAGACAGCCGATAGGATAGTCTGGTGCTCTCTCTTCCAAACCTTTACACCTCAGGGTTGAAGGGGAATGACTAAGTAAGTAGTAAGTAAGAAAATATCGGTAGAAACCAAATTTTGTTACCTATACATGTTCTAAATTTTAGTACTAAGTGGGGACAAAGGTTTATTTTACAAAAATTCTGAAGCACGGACATAATAATAATAATAATAATAAATTCTTTAAGCACCAAACACGGCGCATAAGGCAGAAACCAGTACTCTCCAGGTTGTTCGTTGTGACGCCACTCCTCTTAGCTCTTGCACATTATTTAGGCCCAACGTTCTTCCTTCTCTTATTATTGTTCTTCTGAGTGTTTCTTTTGGTCTTCCTTTTTTCCTCTTACCCTCAGGAACCCAAGTGAGCGCCTGTAGTGGTATTCTGTTGTTTTGCATTCGTAGGACATGACCGATATATGACCATCGTCTTTTCCTTATATAGTCGGAGACATATTTCTGCCTAGAGTCTTCTCTTATTTGTCGATTAGTCTTGAATTCTTTCCAACTGATGTTCATGAGTTTTCTAAGACATTTGTTCTCGAATGTATTCAGCTTGTTCTCCAATGATTTTGTTATTTTCCAACTCTCACAGCCGTATGTTAACACTGAGATAACATTTGAATTAAACAGACGAAGCTTGGTATGTATATTCAATGATCGTAATTTCCAAATGTTAGATAATCTATTGAAGGCGCTAGCTGCCAAAGCAATTCTAGTATGGATTTCTCTTGTTGTGTCACCATCCTGAGTCATTTTACTGCCTAAATAATTGAAACTTTCAACTTTCTGTAGTTTTTCCCCCGTTCAAGATGATATCAAAGGTCTCGTTAGAAAAGTTCATAGCTTTAGTTTTAGAGGCATTTATTTGGAGACCTATTTTAACCGAGAGATGACACAAATTATTTATTGCTTCTTGGGATTGTCTTGGTGTTGAACTTAAGAATGCTACATCATCTGCGAAATCCATAACTATAACTGTATGTGAAAACGAATGAATGCATAAATCTGCTTTGTCAATCAAAATAAACATACATTCAAATGAATTGAATACATATTTGACAAAAAGCCAGCAGCTTTTTTTTCTTTCTTTTTAACCAAAGCGGTAGAAACCAAATTATGGGACCTGGCAACCTGTGAAAAAATTACTTACATTTAAATGGTCCTTCAACGATCATAGCTATCTAATAATTTTGTTTTCTGCAACAACTAAAGATGTTACTATAAAAATAACTTAAAAGTAATTGTAACGGGATAAAAACCGACTACTGAGTGAATTTGATTTTTACATGTGTTGATACAGTTATTTAAACAACCAGACTAAAGGCAGGCATTTTCTAAATTTTAATACTAAGCAGGGACGAAGGTTTAAAAAAAATTTACTGAAGCACCGACATACCATTAGTGAAAGCGAATGAATGCATAAGTCTGCTTTTTCAATCAAAATAAACATACATTCAAATTTTGGCCAGGCATTTTAATAATGATGTAAAAAAAAAATAACCATGTAATATTTTCATTAAGATTAAACACGCACAGTGGATGTTCATGCTCAGAGAATCTTCATTGGTTTTAATATATGTATCGATACAGCTCCGATCCAATTTGAAACCGCTTGGCCAAATGAGTGCCATTAAAATTACATACCTTTAGCACGCTGCAGGCGCATTATTGCGACAGAAATATGCTATGTTCTGCCAGCTGCAGGCACATTATTGCGACTAACGGACATCGTCGGTTTCTCATTATTATTTGTGTACACGTGATTTCACCCCCCGGATGTTAAGTTTTAATGTTATTTGCGAGAGAGTTAGCTTTCGTTTCCAATCTTTATTTAGTGATGGGTGTATTCGCGTTTATTTTCTGTGAATTTTTAAAATCGAAATGAATCAGCATCGAACACGCGGCCATTTTCGCTCAAATTTTAATGGATTCTGACTCCGTTGCGATGACGAGGACATTTTTGTCTTTATTAGCGCTGATATCGGTTCTCAGAATATGGGTAATGGCAGAGATGGGGCCGATAGTAGAATGTCATTCCTAGTATGTCTAATTTTAGGGGTTAGGTTTAGGTTTATGGGAAAGATTTAGTGTTACGGCCGCATGTCACTGCTGATGAGGGCGTTTGTTGCTTTGCTACTGATGATGGGTGTAACGAAAAGATCATCATTTGATTTGTATTGGTCAAATGACTTTCATTGAGATGCAAGGGATATGGACTCTTCGTTTGTTGGTTTTTTTTTCAAAATTTTAAATTTAAAATTTGTTGTTTTATTTTTTTTCTTCATTGTTTTTCATCTTTCCTTTCCTCTCTTCCTATCACATCTAACATGTACACAAACAAATTTTATGTCATCAGATTCATCATTCATTTATTTATATAAATTCCAAAAATGATAGCAATTGACCAAGAAACACAAAAACTATAGACATTACAAGTCACCCACTATAAAAACGGGGCGTTGTGAAAAAGAATGCAGCTGCAGGCGCATTGTTTTGGGAATTTTGTGCAGCGTGGTAAAGGTTAAAAAAAAAAAAAGTGCTACAAGAAACAGTTTTTTTCTTCTATTTCCTATTAAAGTAAAAATGTTTAGTTAAACATTTTAAATTATCTTGTAAAATATGCAAACATATGGTCTTAATAACAAACATAAAATAACAGTTTTATCATTTGTGTTACGTCCCTTGATAATTATTGGATGTGTATGTATTTGATTATGGCCCGTGAGAAATAAATGGCTTCTATACATTTCTTACGAAAAATTGTAATTAGTCATAATTACAATTCTAAATTATAAAATAACATGCATGGCGTACCCCGGCGGTAACTAAAGAGCATGTCTGCCAAAATTCATCAAGAAATAATAAGGCATGCGGATTTGTATTTGTAGTGGGTTTGATGGTATTTGTATGATGGTGATATTACTAAATGTCATGTATGAGGCCAGCTGTGAAGGCTCCTGAGATAAAATGTAGTTGTGAATTGTCAGAAGGCCTTTCTTGCTACCACTACGACCTCACACTCAATTTTTTTTTTCTTAATGAATGTAGCTATGTAAAATGTCTAGGGTAATGATATGTAATGTGGTGTGATAGTTATAGATACACCCACAGATATTTAAGCAGACTAATAATATTTAACAAATATTATAATACACTGAACTAACTCAAGAGTGTAAAATTTTTGATAGAATTATATTACATTTATTTGTTCTGGATCAAGTTTTATGTTGACCAGAACTTTTTTTTTAAAAAAAAAAGGATTTAAAAATTATGAAAGAAATGCATGGAATGTTACATAATAAATGCAAGAGTGTACATATATAAGTACTAGACTAGTTAGTTTTATTAAAATGTTCTAGTAGTCATCTACTTGGGAGGATAGTTAATGCTTGTGCTGTTGGGGTGGCCTCATCACACCTGTCTATATTGACTACACAGTGTCCAGTAAATTGCAGGAATTTTATGGGGTATTAGTAACTAAAAGGCGTTGGTGAACTTCCAGCAGACCAGAGGCTCACTCAACTTTCATATGTAGCTCTGGTGCTGAAATCTGGTGGTCCCACCTCTCCGTGCTGGCGGGCAATAATAGTGGTCTCTGTCACAACGTACTGCACAGATACACTCGAGTAAAATCACCAACTGAATGGACACCGCCTTGTTGACAACTGAAACTCACAGCTCTGCAATCAAAGTATTGGCTATGTGTCAAAATTCTATTCTCTACCCACGTCTGGACACAACACGGACACAACAACCACATCATACAGACAGGTCAGATCTCTCTGACCAAACAGCACATTTACCATGGTGGTTTTACATCAGATAGGTCCTCCCAGACTATAGATTCTGAAAAATATTTATTAGTTTCCTTCCCTAAAAGTGGATAGGTAATATGTTTCATTATTCTCAACACTTGATCTGTCTTTCCTAACCCTTGCTGGAGTTTATGTATATTGTTGGTCCCTAGACCCTGACTTGGGCGGGGGGTCTAGAGCAAATCCCTACTTGTTTGTAAGGCTAGATTATGATATGGCAGTATCAAATCACTCGAACTTTAAACAATATTCAAAATATACAAAGAAATAATTTCAATCTTACCAGATTATGAATAAAGAACACAGAAATGCTAGCAAAACTCAGCTGAGCTGCTGGCTATAGTATGGCGTCCCTGAACTTATTTCACTTTCTTTCATTTGGAAATCACCACACTTTAAAATACTGTGTCTATCATCGAACAACTATTGAGGAATGGCCCCACTTGCGCGTCTGAGCGCCGATAAAATGATTGTCTGTGGCCAATCACTGCCTAGGTTTATTTCAAATTCAAATTTCCTACCCTAAAGTCATTTCAGTCATGCTTCAGTCAAGTATGGATGTTTATCTGTTAGTCTGTCCGTCTCTACTTGTTTTTTTTTCAAAAACGTACTGGATTTTTGAACCAACCTTTCTCTCCCCTCCAAAATTTTGTCGTTAAAAGTTATATTTAGACACAGCTCCCACCAATGTCCCTTCGCTTCCCTACTAAGTAGATTTGAACACCTGCGTCTCGAGGTCGTGTTTTTTTGTGTGCAAATAGCGACACTTTTTATTCCATACAGTCTGTCGCTGATGTGAACAACACTGTCTTTTGTCATTATCTTCAATATTATCTATCCGTCTGTAAAATTAAGAACATATTAGTTCACTGCTCAGAATGGGCCATCCGGCCAGCTAATTTTTATATTCCTAACATTAATATTACGAAAAAGTTACTTTTTAATTTTTGTAATATTCCAAACATCTGCATTCTGCCGCTGAATTCAAATCAAAGGCTTGGTATCGCAAAAGCGACCAATAAATGACTGTGACGTAACATATCCAAGGTCCCTTCTGTCGAGTTCCTTACTTTATGTCAACTTGGGAAACGTGACTTTTCTCCGTTTCCCCCCCAATTGCGTCTCCTTAGCCTTTCTAGTCTCACGCAATCTTTCCAGTCATATTTTTTCCTTTTTATTCGCCGTTCCCCTCCTGTCTAGCAAGTCAATTTTTATGGAGGGTGATGACCCGCGGTCTGGGCGATCATGTACTATCAGCAGCCTACGCATTATGTTTTTATCCTTACATGTTATCTTTGGAGGTATTTTACCGTTGTATCTCTGTCAATTTCACTACACATCTCCCCACTTGAAAACATGCCTATGGCAAGTTCCAAAACCAGCGATACACATAGGTAAAATTACTCCTCACGTCTGCCACTACTCTAATTTTGATCACAGGGGTGCCGACTGAGGAAATCTGCACCGACATTCAATTTACGGCTTGCATAAGCGACTGGTTTCAGTTCCCCATCAGGTGAAGATGATCTTTGCAACAAAGCCCCTCCTAGTCCTACATTACTTGCATCGGTTCTTAAGACAAAGTCCTGTGTCAAATCAGGCAGTTTGAGAATAGGCTTGCTAGTGAGTTTTTCCTTTAACTCTTGGAACGCTAGTTCACATTGTGCAGTCCAAATAATTTTATCTGGAAGTCCCTTGCGAGTCAGATCAGTCAGAGGAGCACAAATAGCGTTAAAATTCTTGATGTATTTCTGATAAAAATCCGCATAACGACACAAATGATCGCACGTCCTTTTTTGTTTGCGGCCTAGGTGCTCTCTGCAGTTTTTCCAAGTTCTTAGGATCAGGGGTCATATTACCCTGATATACAGTGTGTCCCAAGAATTCCAACTCTTTGCATCCAATACAACATTTTGTTGGCCTAGCAGTTAAGTTCGCCTCCCGAAGTCTATCAAACAACATCTCCAGAGCTTCAATGTGTTCTTCAAATGTCTCTGTGGCGACGAGAATATCATCCATGAAATTCGTGATACATGGGTTATTCAGGGGATCCAACAATTTGCGCATCATCCTTGAAAACACACTCGGAGCATTTTTCAGTCCGAATGGTAGCATATTGAATTCATAATGTCCATCCGAAGTGCTAAAAGCCAAATAAGGTCTCACTTCAGGCTTCACTGGGATCTGGTAATAGCCTTTACTAAGATCCACCTTTGAAAAGTATTTTGCCTTGTTCAGTCTGGCAAATAACTGTTTTGTGTCTGGTAATGGATCCACTTGTCCTTCTGTGACAGCATTCAGTTTCCTGTAATCTATGCACAGTCTGTGTTCCCCAGACGGTTTTCTCAACAAAACGACACTAGAACTAAAAGATGATTCACTGTGCGAAATAATCCCCTCCTTCAACAAATACTCTATTTCTTCCTTCAATGCCTTCTCCTTCGCGAACGGAATAGAATAGGCTCTCATACAGATTGGGTTTGAGTCTACCAGTTTCATGTCATACTGTAGCAAATTTGTATGGCCTGGTTTATCCGTTAATACATCTGTATGTTCCTCCAGAACTTGTTGAACTCTCTCCCTCTGGTTTTTAGTCAGGTGCTTACTGACTTTTACCTGTGCTGCGGTTTCACAAGGATGTAATGGGTATTCATGTGAGGTGAGTGGTTCTTTTTGCATCTGGGTTGCAATAGCCAAGGTCAATAAGGGGGTGCTTTCCTGGAGTGGTCTGTCCAGATACTTCTTTAACAGGTTTACATGATAAACTTTCTCCTTCCCCTTTTTGTCAATTTTATAGTTTGTTCTAGACACCTTCTCTAGAACCGTATATGGACCTTGCCAACCAATTTGTAATTTATTCTGGCTTCCGGGTAGTAGAAGCAGCACCTTCTCTCCGACTGCCAGTTCCCTGTCCTTTGCCTTCCTATTAAAATATGCTGCATGTTTCTTCCTGGCTTGCTTCAAATTATCATTTGCCAGTTTCCATCCAGCTTTCAAACGAGTGGTCAGTTCGTTCACGTATTGATACGATGAGGTAACAGTCTCTTCCGCCTTCTCATCTGTCCAGGTCCTTAATAGAGCTTCTAATGGACCTTTTATTGGCCTCCCAAATAGCAGAGTTGCGGGAGCCATCCCGGTTGAACTATGTGGTACCTCCCGGTACACAAACAATGCGGCGGGCAGGAATTGATCCCACAGATCCGGTTTTTCGTATGCCAGCTTTCTCAGGATAGAAATGAGAGTCCCGTTGAACCTCTCTACCTGGCCGTTCCCTTGTGGATGGTACGGACTACAATGAAAGTGTCTGGCTTGAAATAGCTTAAAAACTTCTTCCGTTAGTTTCCCCTTGAACTGAGAACCATTATCCGTCAAGATTTGATGCGGGAATCCTAATCGGGTAAATATTGTAAGTAGTGCCTCTGCTACATGTTTTGAATCAATTGATGGCAGGGCTACCGCCTCTCCCCACATAGAACAAGTGTCCACCAGAGTAAGGATGTAACTGTTCCTTCTCTTGGTCCGAGTGAGAGGTCCTACAATATCCACTGCAACCCTCTCAAAAGGTGTTCCCACTATGGGCATTTCCCCTAGAGTTGCAGGAGCAGTCCAGTGCTTTGGAGCTACCCTTTGACATTCTGGGCAGGATTTGACATATCTTTTTATATCCTCCGTTATCCCTGGCCAGAAGTAATGACAAGCTATACGCTGTCCTGTGGCGCTGATCCCCATGTGACCACTGAAGGGAATCACATGCCCGAGTTCCATCACTTTTTCTCTATATGAAGTGGGAAGAACCAGCTGGTTGTGACCATTTGTTCCAGTTCCGGCCTTCCTGTATAAGAGTTTGTTCTTCATGAAATATTCCCCCTTGCTCGGAGGTGTGTGGCATTTGGGCAATTTTTTAAAACAGGGCTTGAGTGTCCTATCCTCAGCCTGCGCCTTCCTCATCTCCTCTGGATGAGCATTTATAGGTTCACCTTCTTCCTCCTTCTTCTGTGACCTGGTCTGCACTGTCGCCATGATCACAGGTTTCTCGGGATTCCCCAAGAAGACGTATCTACACCCCAATATCAGAGGGTAGATTGGTTCATCTATCACTGCTGCTCTGATTTCTCCCTCCACATAGCGAGTTTTCACCGTTATCCTTGCGATGGGAAGTGTCATGAGTGGTATGTCCTTAGTCGCCCCTTGTATTTCCACTGTTTCGGTGGTATACTGACTTGGGTCCACTAGGCTAGACTTCACAACTGAATCATAATCCAAACCTGTATCATAAAGGCACCTTATGGTGACCCCATTACAAATAACATCCTCACAAACTGGGGGGTGATAAGGTTCCTGTTGTCCATTAGGATTAACCTTTAATCTTTGCGTCCTTGACTTCATTGCAGCAATGTTTGAAGGTTTCCTTCTACAAAATTCGGTGTTATGGTTATCCTTCTTGCACCATTTACACCATCTTTTTCCTTGGTTCAACGGTTTTCTTTCATTGAACTTTTGGTCATTGAACTGTGAGTTTCTGTCGCGATAGTCATTTCTTGGCCGCTCAAAGTTTGTCCTACCTTTATTTCCCTGCTCTCTATTATCAAATTTATTAAATTGCTGTGGAGCTTTAAAACTGTCTATGTGCTTCTTTTTAGCACCACTTACCTCTGCCTGAGCTGCCTGATACCTCTCAGCAACATTTAAAATTTCCCCCAACTTCTCTGCACCTTGTTCCATGAGAAATTTTCTCATGTCTGGAGCCATGGACTCTCTCAATTGCTCAATCATGATCATTTCTTTAAGATCTTGGGTCTTCCCCAGAGCCGTCCATTTCTCCAAATAGGTTTCTAGTCTAGCAGAGAATTGGTGGTATGTCTCCCCAGACAACAGTTTGGCATTTCTAAATTTCTTACGATAAAATTCACCATTCTTCTCGTACCTTAATAACAAAGCCTGCTTTAACATGTCATAATTGTCTTGGTCTTCCCTGTTCATTTTGGCAAATACTTCATAAGAAGTACCTCTCAATCCCTGTGATAGCTTTAAACTCCACCTCTCTCTCTCTAACCCATATGTAGTAGCTAATAACTCAAAACGTCCTAGGTACCCCTCTATGTCATCGTCTTTTTCAACAAAATGGTCTAAATGAAACCCCATAGCTGAGTTTGAGGCTCCCAGACTGGGCGTAGCATCTGAGGCAAAAGGGCTGGCACCATTTTCAGGAGCCGGGCCTTGTAATTCCAGCTCCCTTAGTCGTAATTCGTGCTCCCTTTGCAACCTTCTATCTTCTGCCTCCCTTTCGGCAGTCAACCTTTTTTCTTCTGCCTCCCTTTGCTGTCGTTTTTCTTCTGCCTCCCTTTGCTGTCGTTTTTCTTCTGCCTCAATCTGCAGCCTCTTAATTTCTCTATCAGCCTCAATTTGTAACCTCTTCTCTTCAGCTACCTTTCTATCTTCCCTTTCAATATATTTATCACATTCAGCCGTTACATATTGAATTAAAATCTGACCATCCATTCCCATCTCCTTTGCGGTCAGCACAGCAGCTGATCGGAATTTTGCTAGCTCCGCCATACTTTTCAGACAATATAATAATATACAAGCTAAATCTCTAACCAGTAAATACACTAAGTACTTCTTATGACTATAGTCTAACTAATTCTAACTAACCAGTTAACTAATTAATTATCACTGGCTGTGAAGATTCACCAACTTTTATCTGCAGGGACACTTTTAATTTTAAAGGGAATTTCACAATTTTTTTTTTTCCCTAATTTTATTTCTCCAACCAGGAGATCCTAATATTACTGTTGGGCTAATTATCCCTGGACAAGACCCCAATGTATGTAGTGGGTTTGATGGTATTGTATGATGGTGATATTACTAAATGTCATGTATGAGGCCAGCTGTGAAGGCTCCTGAGATAAAATGTAGTTGTGAATTGTCAGAAGGCCTTTCTTGCTACCACTACGACCTCACACTCAATTTTTTTTTTCCTTAATGAATGTAGCTATGTAAAATGTCTAGGGTAATGATATGTAATGTGGTGTGATAGTTATAGATACACCCACAGATATTTAAGCAGACTAATAATATTTAACAAATATTATAATACACTGAACTAACTCAAGAGTGTAAAATTTTTGATAGAATTATATTACATTTATTTGTTCTGGATCAAGTTTTATGTTGACCAGAACTTTTTTTTAAAAAAAAAAGGATTTAAAAATTATGAAAGAAATGCATGGAATGTTACATAATAAATGCAAGAGTGTACATATATAAGTACTAGACTAGTTAGTTTTATTAAAATGTTCTAGTAGTCATCTACTTGGGAGGATAGTTAATGCTTGTGCTGTTGGGGTGGCCTCATCACACCTGTCTATATTGACTACACAGTGTCCAGTAAATTGCAGGAATTTTATGGGGTATTAGTAACTAAAAGGCGTTGGTGAACTTCCAGCAGACCAGAGGCTCACTCAACTTTCATATGTAGCTCTGGTGCTGAAATCTGGTGGTCCCACCTCTCCGTGCTGGCGGGCAATAATAGTGGTCTCTGTCACAACGTACTGCACAGATACACTCGAGTAAAATCACCAACTGAATGGACACCGCCTTGTTGACAACTGAAACTCACAGCTCTGCAATCAAAGTATTGGCTATGTGTCAAAATTCTATTCTCTACCCACGTCTGGACACAACACGGACACAACAACCACATCATACAGACAGGTCAGATCTCTCTGACCAAACAGCACATTTACCATGGTGGTTTTACATCAGATAGGTCCTCCCAGACTATAGATTCTGAAAAATATTTATTAGTTTCCTTCCCTAAAAGTGGATAGGTAATATGTTTCATTATTCTCAACACTTGATCTGTCTTTCCTAACCCTTGCTGGAGTTTATGTATATTGTTGGTCCCTAGACCCTGACTTGGGCGGGGGGTCTAGAGCAAATCCCTACTTGTTTGTAAGGCTAGATTATGATATGGCAGTATCAAATCACTCGAACTTTAAACAATATTCAAAATATACAAAGAAATAATTTCAATCTTACCAGATTATGAATAAAGAACACAGAAATGCTAGCAAAACTCAGCTGAGCTGCTGGCTATAGTATGGCGTCCCTGAACTTATTTCACTTTCTTTCATTTGGAAATCACCACACTTTAAAATACTGTGTCTATCATCGAACAACTATTGAGGAATGGCCCCACTTGCGCGTCTGAGCGCCGATAAAATGATTGTCTGTGGCCAATCACTGCCTAGGTTTATTTCAAATTCAAATTTCCTACCCTAAAGTCATTTCAGTCATGCTTCAGTCAAGTATGGATGTTTATCTGTTAGTCTGTCCGTCTCTACTTGTTTTTTTTCAAAAACGTACTGGATTTTTGAACCAATCTTTCTCTCCCCTCCAAAATTTTGTCGTTAAAAGTTATATTTAGACACAGCTCCCACCAATGTCCCTTCGCTTCCCTACTAAGTAGATTTGAACACCTGCGTCTCGAGGTCGTGTTTTTGTGTGCAAATAGCGACACTTTTTATTCCATACAGTCTGTCGCTGATGTGAACAACACTGTCTTTTGTCATTATCTTCAATATTATCTATCCGTCTGTAAAATTAAGAACATATTAGTTCACTGCTCAGAATGGGCCATCCGGCCAGCTAATTTTTATATTCCTAACATTAATATTACGAAAAAGTTACTTTTTAATTTTTGTAATATTCCAAACATCTGCATTCTGCCGCTGAATTCAAATCAAAGGCTTGGTATCGCAAAAGCGACCAATAAATGACTGTGGCGTAACATATCCAAGGTCCCTTCTGTCGAGTTCCTTACTTTATGTCAACTTGGGAAACGTGACTTTTCTCCGTTTCCCCCCCAATTGCGTCTCCTTAGCCTTTCTAGTCTCACGCAATCTTTCCAGTCATATTTTTTCCTTTTTATCCGCCGTTCCCCTCCTGTCTAGCAAGTCAATTTTTATGGAGGGTGATGACCCGCGGTCTGGGCGATCATGTACTATCAGCAGCCTACGCATTATGTTTTTATCCTTACATGTTATCTTTGGAGGTATTTTACCGTTGTATCTCTGTCAATTTCACTACAGTATTAAGAACATAGAAACACACTTTGCCTTACATTTATATAGATGTGCTGAAGAAATGATGGGAAAACGTAAACCTAGGGCATCAACTAATGACGAAGAAGAAACAAGAATATATATAAAGCAACATGGGTATCACCAGATGACAGGACAGAAAATCATATTGAAGCAAGAAGTTCAGACCATCATTACATGACATAAAGGCATGTAGAGGAGCAGATGTGGCCTCATGTCAAGATCTTCTGTTAGCCAAAATAAAGTTGAATCTCAGAAGATATACAGCATCTCATGTTCACCAGCTGATATTCCTAACAAATTCCCAATGGACCTTGTTTGTATTTTCTGTGTACAGAGAGCGCAGGACAACACATATCATTGATACAAATGAATCAGTTGCAAGCTGATATGAAACATAATAGCCTTTTTTTTTTAAATCAAAAATTGGACGACACAAAAGTAAATCTAGTGTTACTCTGTGGTTTGCAGTCATCTCACATCACCAAGAATATCACATTAACATTTTTTACCTTCCCCAGCAGATGTCTAAGTTCATACTTTGTGATATCAGGTGGCTAAATATAATAAGCATAGACCTGTGGGGAAAAGACCTGACACAACAACCAGTTCAGCTGGAAATTATTAAAGAAAGAAGGGTAGGAAAAAGGGATTGATAAACAGTTAGCCAGTTTAACCAGACATGCCTTGCCTGAGCTTCACAGGGGAGTAGAAGAATGGGAAAGATAATGAGAACTTATGAATTTTTTTTTTTGAAATCTTTATTCCACAGGAATACTTCGACAGAAATTAGTGTTCTATATGATGTTTTAAACATTGTAAAAGAGAAGCACTACATGGTAACTGATCCTGTTTCTCAAGATCCTCCTGATCTGAAAGCATCACTGCAAATGTTGGCAAAGAAAAAGGTAAGACTAGCAGTCTTGAGTTGTAGTTCTTGTTTTTCCCTATAATTGTGGATATTTACTGTTAACTCTTCTAAGACTAGGCATACAATTTGCTAAAAATGGACAAAATTGTTGCCTACTTAGCTTACAGACTTGACAAAAACTTATGGGACGATCAGGTTCACAGTAATTTGAACATCGGCTGTGGCAACCCCTTTGACACCAAACTGTGGAACACAAGAATGTTGTAAAACATCAGTATGTTGTCCAAACTTAAAAGATGTAATTTTCTAGATCCACATTTGCCATCAAGAATGGCATTATATGTGAGTTTCACAGAGTTACACCATTTATGCAAATGTTGGACAGAACACATACATTGGTGTTACCGGTAAATTACCTGGTGATTGTTTTTGTCAGCTTTTATATGACTTTTCTGTTATGGCCTTTACACTTGACACCTCCCATTTCAATAGCCTGGATCACCTGGGTGCCCTAAACATCCAGGTCACAGCAATCATGTCCTGTTCTGCAGAGGACAAAGGTCGATCTGATCTTGAAAGCTGTTTAATGTTCCTTATGGGGTGCCTCATAGCTTAAACGCCAAACACATCTTTATCAGATGCGACTGTGTGTGTATTTTATACATCCTTTTGGTTTTTTTTATTCTCGGCTTTTAAATTTCAATGATTAATTTAGTATTATTACTTAATTTTTTTCATATCTTTAATTATTTCTGCTGAAATTATAAGTATTCATTTATTTTCATGTACATATTTATTCACGTTTGTCTAGTTTATTATTTATTTTATTTATTTGTTTTTGCCGCTTGACTGATTTCCGACTGGGATTTTCTAGAGTGACAACAGCAGTTTTCATTTATGGCGCGTATAATTTTAAAATATGATTAGATTAATTCTCACTTCTTATTTTTACTACAGTGTTTGTTCTTTTGCCTATGACGAAGACATTGTGGTCGGAATATATGTCCTTTCTTTGTACTTTGTCATCGTAAGACATACATGATCTCTATTTGTTAACCTCACGGCTTTTCATAGCCTTTCTGCATGATGGTGTGCATGCCTTCTTGGTTGCTCCAAGTAAATAGTTCTTGGTTGGTGATGGCATTTGACCAACAAAATTTGGAGAATTGTCCTTAGGCAGGTTGTATGGGAAAAGGATAATTTTGACATTTCCTTTTCTGTTACTCTCCAGCAGTCTGCGCCGTACTGAAGCACAGAAAGTACGCAACTTATATTCTTAATTGGTGTTTGTGCTGTTCTGGGAAGACTTCCAGGTGTTTAGATTAGCAAATGCTGTTCTGGTTTTATTCATTCTGTTACTGATGTCTTGGCTTGTTCCACCGTCTAGTGTTACGACGCTTCCTACAGGGTTCGTAGCGACCTTGAGAAACCTGGAAAACGAAAAAAAAATTTCCAGGCCTTGAAAAGCCTGGAAAAATGGCTAAAAGCCTTGAATTTCCCGCATTGGACCTGGAAAAAAAATACGAAATCGAAAGTTCGATACTTTGCGTCCATTTTTCAGTTATTGATGGTATTTTTCGTTAAACTTCAGTTACCGTAGAATTTTTACTTCCCTTTGCGCACTAAATCCATTTCCAGAAGTTTTCGGCGGTTTCGTTTTCTGCGCTTTGTGTTAATGACGTAAACGCACAGATTTATTTTTAGCGCTGGCATCTGTTGTTAATCGAGTGCTACTGGGAAAAACACAAGAACTTCATTCAAGTTGTATTAAATCGTTCATTTCAACTGAGGTAAGTAATAAATTCATTTATCTCATTCATAAAACCTATTTAAATAAGTCCAGTTTATAGATAGGATTTAGAAAGAACAGAAGATGTGTAGACCATATATTCACTCTCAGGAACATTATAGAGCAGTGCTCAGAATGGCAAAGACAGCTTTACATAAATTTTGTTGATTTTGAAAAGGCTTTTGACAGCATACATAGGGACAGTTTATGGAAAATACTGAGGGCTTATGGAATTCCAAGCTGCATAGTGTCAATCATAAAAAGCCTCTATGCCAACTTTACGTGTAGTGTTGGGCAGAGCAACCTAACCTTCGAGGTGAAGACAGGAGTACGACAGGGATGCCCCTTATCAACCACTCTATTTTTAACAGTCATAGACTGGGTGATGCACCAGACAACAGAGGGCAGTCCAAGAGGAATAAGATGGACTACATTTTCAACATTGGAAGATCTGGAATATGCAGATGACATTGCACTGCTGGCACATTCACATCAACACATCCAGGAAAAAACGGATAGACTTAATAAATTTAGCCAGCAGGTGGGCTTGAACATCAACTTAAAGAAGTCTGAGGTCATGACGCTCAATGTGAGCAACCCTGAGCCCATATCAGTAAGGAATCAGCAACTGGTACAGACAGATACCTTCACATACCTAGGAAGCATAGTAACACCAGACGGTGGGGCAGGGAAAGACATCAACATCAGAATGAATAAGGCAAGAACAGCCTTCTTTAGCCTAAATAACATCTGGAAGTCCTCCCAATACAGCACAAGCACAAAATTAAGATTATACCAGAGTTGCGTGCTTTCTGTGCTTCTCTATGGTGCGGAATGCTGGAGAGTCACAGAGAAGGAAATGTCAAAATTGTCCTCTTTTCACACAACATGCCTAAGAAAAATTCACCGAATCTTTTGGCCAAATACCATCACCAACCAAGATCTGCTTACTCGTAGCAAGCAAGAGGACATGCATACCATCATAGCTGGCAGACGCTGGAGCTGGGTTGGTCATGTCCTCAGAAGAGACCCCGATGCCATCACAAGAACAGCTATGCTTTGGACCCCTGAAGGAAAGCGAAAGAGAGGCCGACCAAAAACAACTTGGCGGAGGACTGTGGAGGCTGAGATGCAAAGAATGAACCAGAGTTGGGGCAAGTACGAAGGATGGCCACCGACCGTGCAAAGTGGAATCAATTTGTTGTTGCCCTACAAGACGCCACTAGGCGTGATGGCCACTGACTGCTTTGACGGTCGGTGGTTAAGGATCGAAGAAGAAGAAGAAGAAGTTTATAGATAGGCTGTAATTTACAATGTAGGCCTATTTACAGTTTTATTTTTAACCATGGCCAAAATTAGCCTAGGCCTATAGGCAAGTGTTTGAACGAAATTTCTTGGTTTACATCTGCATACGGGAATATGTTTGACACAGTTTAAGATGGCCAGGAATAGAAATTGATGGCAATTCCATATCCTATAGCATACCCTGTTATCAGACCCATGTCCCACTGTTCATTTCACCCCATTTTTTGGAAATAAATATATTTCGAATGCTTTTTTATTATATTTATGATAGACATATCCCGTTCTACCTCTGAAGGGTTTATAGGCTAATTAGGATACGCCTACATGTTTTCAATTCCAGATAACATGAATAACCGCCGATACATGAAAGTGGCACCACATCTGTCAAATCACTGTAATTAGGATAAATGAAAATTACCAATTTTGTGCATGTCATGAAGTGGTTTTAAGTTTATAGAGTTTGCCTGAATGAAAACAAGACCCTAGTATGAGAAAGTCTGAGAAGATAGAATTTAGATGGAAAATGACATGCCTGTGGACAGGTGGGACTGTTGGCTCAAGGGATAGAACCAGGTTTTGACTCGCCCTTGCCGCTTCGTGACGTCAAACTGGCTATAATCTCACCCTCCTCTGACTTCCTTTAAATACAAGGAGATAAGGTGTATAAACGACCACAGACACCACTATACAGACGACATAAAGTAAGTATAGTATAGAATAGAAGCTGATCCAGTAAATCATATATTTATATATTTATTTACATACAAGAAAAACAAAAAAAATGGCATCATACGTCATCAAGTCAGTCGATAGCGTGCACTGTTGCACGGCCTGAAAAAACCAAAGTAACAATTAAAATGAGACACGAGAGACAAAAAAAAAAAAACCCCAAATCACATTCACTCTTTCTGACACCCTGCTGAGGAACAATAAAATGGTTAGTGATTAAAACCAACTCTAATTTGGTGGGGCTGTCACTTTAGCCTCCACTCTCTACCATTAATAAGCTTTCTACTGTCTCAGTCCTGGTGACTCTTCCTCAACGAACGGCAACACAGCTTTCTACTTGTTAGGCGATATGCGCCGATAACTACACCACAAGAAATGCTAAAATAATAGACTTGGTTTTTCGAACGCAGACTCAGTGTCTATCCGTCAAATGGATACTGAACAGACCCTACTGGTCCTGTCTATTTTTCTCCCTCCTTCTCTCTATCTCTCTCTCTCTTGGTCTCAGTGTCTCTCCAACACTCGAGGACTGATGATGCGGCGTCTCCGCTACTCTCTTCTCTCGTTACTATCAGGACCCAGGGATGTTAACCCTCTCCCCTGCTCCTGAATGCGGTGCTTGATTTACTGCCAAAATCTTCTCTGCCGTTGAATAACTTCCCTCTGTTAACTCGCTCCGGAGTTAGAGGAAAACAAGGCCTTGATTTCTGGCTGTACGAAATTGAAACCGGTATCGCTGCCACGTGTCGTTGCTGGAGACTATAATAGCGATGAGCTCGGGCGATGTGATAAATAACCCCCGTTCCCGCTCCTCACTGGGAAAACCCGTAAGTTGGTTTTTCTGTTGCTTCTGACGATAACTCGAGTCCACTGACTACTGAGGTATGTCCTTGTGCCGTGGGTAAATTGGTATTTCCAATTTACGCTCCCCCACTGATTCGCCGGGACTCGCTGAAATTAAAAGAAACAGCGACTCATGTACACCCACTCTAAAATCACTTATCTCTAACATATACGATACATAAAATAATTCTATCCACGTGTCACTTCATTCTCACTCCTTCTCTCCCCTTCTCTCGTTCTGCATAACAATACATAAAATAATACTATCTCACGTGGCACTAAAATCACACTCCTCCTCCCCTTCTCTCGTTCTGAAAACCGATACCTAAAATATTCCGACCCACGTGTCTCTCTATCTAAAATCTGCCAGGTAAGTAAACAGAACCTCCCGACCTGTCTGCCTCTTATCTATTTGTGACGCGTGGCTACCCACGTGTCAACATTTCCAACTCGGGAACTTCTTCTGTCCGAAATTCTGGGGTCTCCTTTTTAACATTTACACATGAGGTTTCCCGGCTTGCTCCAAAATTAAATTAAATCTCGCTATAGGAATAGTTTCCTCCCCTAAGCAGTATAATTCACTTACAACGTAAATCTGAACCCTCCGACAATATTTCTCACATTTTTAAGGCTCAGAAAAATTAACGAACACACCAGGGATTTCCACATAAAATTACATTAGTAAATACACAGAAATAAATGGTGGTTTTACATAACATTCTACAAATATGGGCACACGTGTTTCTCACAACTTCACACACTCCTATCTATTGCCAAAATCATAGAAAGAATAAGCACACTGTTACATTTACGTCGTTCTTCAAAAAAATGATAATGGATGGCACTATCGTTTATTTTAAAACTGAAAAGTTAATGTCCCCCGAAGAAATTAACTACGGACGAAATTCTCAAAGAACCCTCTAATGAATAAAACGATAATAAGATAAAATCCTACATACCAATTCATCGCTGTTTTTTTCCCACAGTGGAGAACGATAAATCACGTAGTCTGACGGCAGGCAATTATTTCTTCAGAGACAATTGCCCGCAGTTTCCTCTCTCATTATATACAAGAGAAACCGCCCACGCGGATTCCCTTCCTACGCAAATCGATTCGAAAAACAACGCGAATACCGCGTGTCTAAAAATTGCGTCACATTACACGTTGGCCGCGTGTTTCCGGACCCGTCATAACGCGTGCCGGAAATGGCGATTTTCGTAAACAATGAAATCTACGGGAATCGCGAAAAATCAGAAGAAAGTAAAACTGGCCGAGTGAAAAATAAATCTACCGTCGTAAAAAGAACCCATTTAATTTATCTACTAAAATTTACCAAACATGATATATATTCAAATGAGAAGAAATAAAATGGTGAAAATTCAAAATAAAAGACAGGATCGGCCCGAAAATACAAAATAGACGACAGAATCGGGCCGGTTGAAAGACAGAATTACAGTGCGGCATCACAGTGCATAGTCCTGTTATTTAAAAAAAAAAATAATTAAATAACATTTTTAAAAATCTAAACAAACACGAAATTAAAAAAAACCCAACAAAAATGGGGGGGGGGGGGGGGAAAATGTGTAAAGGCCTGCTGTTTCCAGTTAGATATTTAATAGATTTTCACTTATCATAAGTGTTATAAGGATATCATCAGACCTTCACCCTCCCAATTACTATATATTAACTTTTGTTCTAGTTAAATATTGTTTGACTATATTATTCATGCGTTTAGAACTTTGACTTGGTAAATATACATAGCTTAGGCCTACTCATAAGTTATTTGTGTGTTCCTTTTTTTTTTTTTTAAACAGAAAAGAACACAACCCCAAGGAGCAGTTTTTCCCTCAGAAACATCAAAACCATCTAACACTACTCCCTCGGACACGTCAAAAACGTCTAACACTACTAGGAGACCTACAGATATGACATCATTTGTGACCAAGGAAGAAACTCTCAGAGCTGAGATCAATTGGACTCTTTTTTTCAGTGAAAAGTCACCATAGTTTTAATTCAAATTTCATACGCAACAAGGGACATATTTACTTCTGCAGTAGTTTTTATTCAGCGTTCAGCTTTATTTCAAGACCTGAAATTAGATTGGTGTATTTGGAATGGTAGCTGAAAATAATAAGCATTTTCCTGTAGCACTGAAGAAAAAACAACTCAAATTGAAAAAGACAAATCATCCTGTGTTTTGTGTGACAGAAGATCAAAGCAAAGATCAGGATGTCAGTATGACTCTTATTGAACATGCTATTCTTCGACGCAATCTGACACCTTCAAAACCACAGGTCACAACAACACGACTTACTGAGCACCACTTCATTGATAAATATGAAAGGGCAAGGTACAAACCAGACTGTAAAGTGTGTAAGGCTGCAGGGAACAGAAGCCAGACTTGCATGTACTGCCCAGATTGCAATGTACCTCTATGCTTGATACCCTGCTTCAAGTTATACCACACAGTCAAGGATTATCAACGATCCAGACAAAGACTATTGCAGAGACCTACAGCTACAACTTCAACCCCAGTTAATGAAAAAAGCAGCTCAGACTCCGACTAGAGGTACTTAACTACTCAAACATTTACAAACGCTCATTGTCAAATGCCACAGACTCAGAATACATTCAAAAAAGACAAACACGATAAATACAGTTTTTTTTGCATTTTATTCACAATTTTATTAGCCTTTTATGTTGATATACGTGGTTAATCGTTAAATCAATACGTCAATCAAGCTTATTTTATTCATTACCATCCATGTCACTAACATTTTATTGCGCTGACGTTGAACAAATTCACTAAAAACTGGGAAAAGATGTCTGTTTTTCAATGTTTTATGAATTTAAAAAAAAAAAAAAAAACTTCTTTTTAAAGAAATCTGCAAACACCCTTGGTAATGAGAGACAGTAATGATCCGGATTGCTGGTCAGCAAAGTGATAATTATATCTGAGAAAATTAGATGAGGAAAATATTACAGTTTCCCATCCTTGAAAATCACGTGCTGGACCTGGAAAAAGCCTGGAGAATGCTTGAAGAAATTTGCTATGAACCCTGTTCCTAGATATGTGAATGCATTAGTCTTTTCCAGCTTTTGATTCTTTATTTTAAAGGGCAATGGATTTCTTACATTGAATGTCATAACTTCTATCTTCTTCTTATTGATGTTCAGTCCCTCTTGTTGGCTATATTTATTTAGCCTGTATTTTCTTGAATGTGTGAGTAGTGCAATGTCATCTGCATATTCCAGATCCTACAGCATAGAGACTGCTGTCTGGCACATCACCCAGTTTATGACAGTTAAAAATAGATTTGTTGATAAGGGGCATCCCTGGCAAGAACACATGGATGCAGTCAATACAGCATGTGACAGATACAGTATGAAAATCGGTATATCTAAAACAGTAGCAAGGTTACAAGCAATCCAACCCCGCACAAAATTCATATCAACAATTCCTCAACCAAACAGTTCAGTGAGTTCAAATACCTCGGATGCACAGATGATAGTAGAAAGGACTGAGAAGTAGAAATAAGATATCAATATGTGAACTTATTGGCATATCACTTGACTGGCCCCACTGTTCAGGCTAATACAAATCTTCATGGAGACATGGCGATTGATGAATAACATATTCAGCCCAATCCTTTGCTGTCAATGTCAATATAGCCACTATCTGTAGCACAGGCAATGAAAATCATAATATGTGGGATGAGATGTATGAAAATAAGAGACAAGCATGCTATTTTAAAAAATAAAATGCATACAAATGATGTTTTCATGTCTCCTGTTGGAGACACACTGCTACAGAATATCAGAGTATTTTAACTATTTGTGTAGGAAAATGAGATTCAATAAATATTTAATTTGCCTTTGTTAGAGCCTTGTAGCTGCATCCCAAATTCTATCATCTGGAGCTGAGCGTCTCAAAAGGGTCCAGGCAGATATGGCATCAAACACACAGGAAAACTTCCTTTTGGAGCTCATTAAGCTTCGCAAGAGTTGGAGATTGAAGAAAGTTCATAACACTATCCTTGGGGAAATGAGTTACAAGTCTGGTGAGTGTGTGTTGTGTGTGTATGTAAATTTATATAGACATATATAGTTGCAGTGTGTCATTTTGTTAAAAGTGAGTTCTTATTACCATACAGATGACTAAATTATCCTGATCGTGATATTTATAAGTCGGCTGCAACAGCCTTAGATTGCTGACATGTATACAGTTTCTCCTGGTACCGATGATGACCATATATATAAGACATTCTCTGTTCCTCACATGTGGGGAACTCCTGCAGCAAATTTTGAACTGTCGTTTTTTTCAGTGCCACAGGTACACTCATCAGTTGTTCCTCTGTCTTTAGCTTACTAAATAGTTGCCATCTCAGTCTGTTGTGGGCTTTGTGGAGTCTGAAAATTATTGCTTGTTCTCAGTTGTTGAGCTAGTGATAGGCATCTTTTTCTGGTGGATGATCTTTCCCACAAGTCTCTTGCCTCCACATATGTTACACTTGTATTGGTTTGAGGTAGTTTTCCTACCTCCTTTGTCTGTCTGCATTTTCATTCCCAGGGACATTGCAGTCAACATAATTTGCAGTATATACATTGGAGTCTTTTGTTTCTTTGACTAAGTGCTACTGTGAAAAACCTACACACCTTTCAGTGGCTTCTTCTGTCCTTGGCACTTTTTCAGCAGTTTTCGGTGCATCTGTTACTTCTTTGCCTCCAAATATTTAATGGTTAGGGATTTTTGTGTATGTCTGTATTTTTTTTTTCCCTCAATGCTGGGAATGTTCTGTTTTGTGTGAGGGAATTTATGTCTTACCCAAATAGGGAACTTCTCATTATAACACATAAGGTGTTATGTGTTGCGGGTCGCATCATTTTTGTGATGCCTAGATGGCAGGGAGGATGGTGTGATTCACTTGCACAGCTAGGCGGGGTTGTCGCACGGAAGGTCCTGGGTAAGCCACTCACGTCTGTAGTTTTTCTGTTGTCTAGTTTTCGACTTCTTTATTTCTTACGAGTGTCTGAAAACATACCTTTATGTTTGTCTAATATTTATTTACTGTTTACAGGCCTCGGGTTTCCCTTCCTTATGTGTTATAAATGTTTATACAATACCAAAACTTACCCTCTGTCCTGTACTTACTGTTCTTACTCTTCTATTATTTACTAGACACAGTATTAAGGTCTTTGTCTTGTGTAATCTGACCTATACTGTATAATAGGGGAACAACAGAAGTGATTGCATCATTAATAGGCTGGACTGCCCATGGTAAATTTCCGGTGTTATGTGTTGCAGGCCGCACTAATGACCCGTCATCGAAGCATCATTTTTGTGATGCCTAGATGGCAGGGAGGATGGTGTGATTTGCTTGCATAGCTAGGCGGGGTTGTTGCACGGAAGGTCCTGGGTTCGAGTCCTGGGTAAGCCACTCACGTCTGTTGTTTTTCTGTTGTCTAGTTTTCTACTTCTTTATTTCTTACGAGTGCCTGAAAACATACCTTTATGTTTGTCTAATATTTATTAACTTCTCATTAGAGTGAATGGATGTTGGAGTCACTATAACATGTTAGGGATCCCCTCTTTATTTCTGGTTGGTTCTACACAATTTCTCTGCTTGAGTCTTCTGCTTTCAAGATCATTTATTCATGGTACATTGCATAGTTCATCAGCCTTCTGAATTTTTTAGTTTGTTGCTAGGCTTTGCTGTCTTTTCTGCCTTCCAGTGATGGTAAGCATGTAATTGTTTTCCCATTTCTTCAACGAGTGTTGTCTTCCTGCCTCATATTATGGTCCTCATGGCTTGATTTTGGAGTTGGTTCCTTTATTAAAGCTTTTATTTAGGCAGCTGTTACACAAGCCTCAGTTTCATATCCTAGGGCTAGTCTCATATGTGCAATGCAGTTTATTTAGTACATTCTCATCTGCTGTTCTCCTCACAGGTTATGCGAGTGAGTTTTTTTCATAGTTACCATTCTCAGCATTGCTTGCTCATTTTCCTACACAAATAGTTAAAATACTCTGATTTTCTGTAGCAGTGTGTCTCCAACAGGAGACACGAAAACATCATTTGTATGCATTTTCTTTTTAAAATAACATGCTTGTCTCTTATATGAAAATACATCTCATCCCACATATTGTGATTTTCATTGCCTGTGCTATAGATAGTGGCTATATTGACACTGACAGTAAAGGATTGGTGTCTGAATATGCTATTCATCAATTACCACAATGTCTCCAAGTGATATGCCGATAAGTTCACCTATTGATATTTCATTTCTACTTCTCAGTCCAATCTACTATCCTCTGTGTATCTAAGGTATTTGAACTCACTGAACTGTTTGGTTGAGCTTTCCATGTCAGCTGGCAATCAAAAGTATTAGCAAGATAGTTTGAGTTGTTATTCAATCAGAAATTTTGTTTCATTTATCTCTAGTTATTACCTGTATGATTTATTTGAAAGGCATTACACCTTTTGTTTTCATTTATTTTGACTAGCCATGTTTTGAATGACTTGCCTAATGATAAGAGTGCTTGCTTTCATTCGGATGCTTGTAGTTGTGGTACTCTACTTGTTCTTGTTCACAGCTGGTTCACGATTCTGGCAAGGTGGCACATTTGAAGTTTTGAAGACATCTGATCTTGCAGCTGAGGGTGAAATTACTAATCGGAAGAGCAGTCTAGATGTTAGCATCCCCAGTGAGCTGGAAGGTGTAGCCTATATTCAGGTTGGGGTGAAAACAGTTACAGGTAATGTACATTTGGCTAATTATCACATGCGCTCAGAACTTAAGAAGGGACATACATTAGAACTTTAAAAATAATTTTAAAAAACAAAAGATAGATCTTAATCATGTACATTCTTGTGGGCTGTACTATTGTATAGGATACCAAACAACTGATAGGACTATGACGTATCAGAAGTCTAGATATTGATTTAACTCTTATGGACAGGAATTTTGTAATCAGTTTTGTCAGAATTATTTTTTCCCTTAACTCTTTGCTTCCGTAATTATTTTCCACCCTGTACCGTAATTATTTTTTGAAGAATTGTAAATGGTGAAGTGTACTATCTTTTAGTGTAAATTTTATTTAAATCTTTTCTATGAACATGTACATATTATATATCAAACTGTGGGTAAATAGATAGAGAATTATAATATATAGTGTCTTTTGTAGTATTGATACAAGTACGCTCGGTATACTTAAAACATGTTGCATGTAAATTTTAAAAAAACAAACACTAAACAGTTCACAGTACAATACGAGCTTACCAAAGACAACTTACTGTTGCAGGCAATTAAAACTGTCTTTTTAGTCTTCACACGTCAAGGTAATCCATTTATGAAGTAATAAAACACTGATTATGGCCACATTTAGTGTTATTCATACCAATTTTTACTGTTATCCCTTTGAAAATAAAAAAAATAATGCAATATTGCATTACGTAATTATCAGACAAATAAAGAATAATATATAAAAACTTTTTACACTTCTTTAAGGTTTTAATAGTAACCTCAGCTTCATCTTCTACCTAGTACTAGTGATCAGATGTTACCATAAGTCGAGTTCTGTTGCTTTTCGATTGGCTAGAATAGGACCACGCCCACTCATCAGCTAAATTTACTGTGTCTAGCCTTTCTGCACAGATTCCATTATTTGACCACAAACTGTGACTACCAAACAATCATGATCAGTGTTAGAAATGTTTCTAAGTAGTTTGACATAATTATTCACTTAGGAGGCTTAGAAATTGTAAATATATGCTTGGCATATGTCTGTAGCAATAGCAACGAAAACACAAACACACGAATCATCACACAAATAGTAACAATAACATCAAAACCCTCACACATCCTGCTTAACTACACTCAAATTAGTTGTTTAAATAGTAGCTGAAGTCATTTTATGCGCTTTAAAATATGAACTGCATTAAACGGATGATTTTTTGGGGTTTAATCATGATAAACTAAAAACAATGCTCTGTTGTTTTTTGCGCAGGCATCAAATCTGCCCAGCAACCTGAGCGTTGTAATGGAGTCAAAGAGTTAAAGCAGTACCTTTATAATATCTAAACTTTCTAAGTTATTATACAACAAAGACATATTATACATCACAGTAAAGATAACTTTTTATGGGAATGAAAAATAACTCAACCAACTCCAACTGACATGTTATCCAGAGTGCTCCAGGGTCTTTTAAAATAACATTTATCCATATATGAATATTATTTACAAGTTTCAGCTTCCTGTGCTGTTTTGCAGCGAACCATAAAAACATTACTGAAATTTGGAAATAAAAAGAAAAAATTCAAAGCCACATGAACTTTTAAATTAAATCATATATTGTATTGTATTGACATTGTCATGCATAAACAATATGTACACAATTTTATCTGAAAGGGTATTTACATTTTAGTCAGTGGTGGCTTGTGTATGCCTTATTTTGAAGCAGAGTTTTGGGTGGAGGTGAGGATAATCATCGCAACCCTCGCAAATATAATTTGTTTCTTTTGGAGCATCAGGTTTGCTGCAGAACTCTACATCTTCTGCCTTTTTCTGTTTTAGCTATCATATGCTTAGCTCCTTCAAGCTTCTGAGTTGGGTTGGCTGTCCTCGGTCTTCCAGGGTTTGCCTTGATACTCCTCTGTGACTCTGGCATTAGATCAGTATCAATTAGAGATAGTTTGAACTGTTTTAGTGTCATTTCTCTACTGCCTGTGAGCCTATAGAAGATGAATTGGTACAAGTAATTCCAGGCCAGGAGGAACACAGCCGATAGGATAGTCTGGCGCTTTCTCTTCCAAACCTCTACCCCTCAAGGTAGAAGGGGAACGACTAAGTAAGTAAGGTACAAGTAATTTCCATTATCCAGTAGAATATTTTTTTCCCACCACTTGTTGCTGCGCCGTTTGTAAATGCTATAATATCCAAGCATTTGATCAGCAACAGTCACATCCATTCGTACTTTGATTATAGTCATGGGCTGTTATTGGCTTTGGTTTTGCTGTGGTAGCCATTCCTGTATTTGTTTTGGTGGAAACAATGATTACTGGCTTTTTTGCTTTCTTATCCATCCAGCAAAGATGAATCTTTAGTTTGCCAGCATTTCCGTTCCATGTGTAGTATTGAAAGTGATTTTATTTCTAATGGAAAATGAATTCAGTTTGACTGGAGAGTGCCAGTACAGTATTGCTTTTGCTGAAGCAGATAGTCACTCAGTGCCCTTGTGGTATAGAACCTGTCTGCAAAAATATGATAACTGATAACCAGTTCCAGTTTACTGCAGTAAGAGTTCCATCACACTAGGAGACATGGTTTGCAACCAGACGATATGGCAAGGCCTCAAAACCTAGCCACTGCAGACCCAAGTAGAACAGTTCCAACTATTATGGTTTGGCCATGTCTGTAGAATGGGAGACGATCAGCTACCATGACAAGTACGGGAAACTAAGAGCCAGGGATCCAGACCTCCAGGACAACCCAGAGTCCGCTGGGAGGACAACAATAGAAATCTCTGACGGACCAAGGACTAGACTGGAACACGCCAGAAGGAAGACAGCCGATAGAATAGTATGATGCTCTCGTCCAAACCTCTACACTTTACGGTAGAAGAGGAACTACTAAGTAGGTAAGAAATTTGCTAGAACAAGCATGTTTCCTTATCACACCTCGAAGATGATGCTTTTCTGAATAAAATAAAAGTAACTTCCTTTATATTAAAATACGGAAACAATTTCATGGAACACTGAAGTGACGCTATGAGCATGTTTACAGCTTATAGGGACACGGTGAAAGAACGCTACCAACATTGTTACGGCCTTTAAGAGTTAACCCTTTTTAGCTAGATATCAAGAACACCTAAATGGCATCAGATTTAAGCTGGGAGAACAGGTCCCGGAGCAGGCCGACCACTTTAAATACCTCGGAGCTATTATAGACCGAAAGGGAGGCATCAAAGAAGAGTTGGCCAATCGAAAAGCAGCAGCTGGGAGACTTTTTCAGGCCATAAATCGAGGATTCCTCAGCAAGAGAGAGGTTGGTAAGAAAACGAAGATGGCTGTATACCGCTCCACCTATGTCCTAGTCCTGACATATGGATGCGAGTCATGGGCAATGACTAACCCACAAAAGCCAGATCCAAACCTCAGAAATGAGGTATCTGAGGAAGGTGGTTGAAGTAACAAGAAGAGACATGGTCCACAACCAGACAGTATGTCAAGGCCTAAAATCCCACCCCCTGCAGCCCCAAGTAGAACAGTCCCAACTAAGATGGTTTGGCCATGTCTGCAGAATGGGAGAAGATCGGCTACCACGACAAGCATGGGAAACAAAGAGCCAAGCATCCAGACCCCCAGGATGACCCAGAATCCGCTGGGAGGACAACATTAGACAATCTTTGAAGGACCGAGGACTAGAATGTAACCAGGCCAGGAGGAAGACAGCCGATAGGATAGTCTGGCGCTCTCTCTTCCAAACCTCTACACCTCACGGTAGAATGGGAATGACTAAGTAGGCGGCTAAGGATCAAAGAAGAATGGCAAGGTGAAAGAACGCTACCAACATTGTTACGGCTTTTAAGAGTTAACCCTTTTTAGCTAGATGTCAAGAACACCCAAAATGACTGATTCCTGGTATATTGGAAAACACCCATATGAAAACTGGGGTCCAACCTAAAAATAATCAACCGATGACATTACATTTATGTAGTGAGTGAGGTATCAATGTTCTGCAGCAAATGGCAGTTATCGTTAACAGGTCATTGTGTGTACAGAAAATTTGACTGTTTTTAGCATAAAGTGTGCCAATCACGAATCAAGTACCTTGAGTGATGCTGACCACATCATGCCTAGTGTGCCGATGGTCAAGAAAATATGGGCGTAACACCATATTCCCAATATGCCTCAATGTGCGTGTAACGGGATCCTTTGCCTTTACCTATTGCTGTTAAATACAATATAGTAGTATGTGAAAACACAGTATTTAGGAATTTGGTTTATGTATAACTAACTCCAGTACAGTTTCAATTTTTTTATTTATTTTTTACCTAGTAACAATCATATCATGTTTGTTATAATAATATAATATAATAGCCCCTTCAGTCATAACTGACTATGGGAATGCGCCCCTGAGGTGACAGCCCTCAACTGCTTATTTTCCTGGTGCTCCTTTCGACGTTTTCTCCTCACCTCTGCTTCTTGTGTGAGCCTCTCTTCGCCCAATCTGAGGTGGTGCCGTAAATAGCATCGCCACTTTGTGCGATCGGCAGCTTCATCCTCCCATGTTGCTGGATCCATGTCCAGTGCCCTCATATCTCTCTTGCACACATCTTTGAACCTCAGCTGTGGTCGCCCAGCTGTTCTCTTGCCATCTGCTAATTGTCCGTAGAAGATATCTTTTGGGATGCGACCATCTTCCATGCGGCGAACATGGCCAAGCCAGCGAAGTCTGCGCTGTCTAAGCAGCGTATACATACTTTGAAGGCCAGCACGTGACAACACCTCGACATTTGTCACTTTATCTTTCCACGAGATGCCGAGGATGCGGCGTAGACACCGCAAATGGAAGGTATTGAGCCTTCTTTCTTGCTTGTTTGTTATAATCTTTTATAATATGTATTAAATAATTTCCATAAATGACAGACTTAATGGATTTGACAAGTGCTACACTGAAAATGCCAGCTGGTCTTGGAACAGTATCAGCAGACGCTTACTGGCAGCAAAAGTTAGAAGTGGCACAAAATGTTCTTTATTGTAAGGAGTTATTTGCTCAGGTGAGGTGTAATTGAAGCACATATTAGATAATTACACACACTTGTGTAATCTGGACATATCCAATACACATTTAATCTGTCAGTAAATAATATATACATATTTCTTTTAATTGTCAGCAGAAAGTAACTTTTAGCTTAGTTTAGTGCATAAGTATCTTTACAAGTAAGCTAGATGTAGAGTTACTTGTAAAACAATGACTGGACAGCCTGGCAGAAGCATGTAGTGAATGCATGCTATAAATTTGAGTCAGCAAGAAGCACCGTGGGTACTCCTGTCCACTACAAAACATATAGCAGCTGAGAAGCAGACTGACATGCCGATTGACTCTCCCTCGCCACTCCTGACGTCTTTGATAGCTAGACTCACCACCTCTTACTACCTAAGGAGATAAGGTTTAAATAAAGACCACAGACACACTATACAGACAATATATATACGTACAGTATAGTTTAGATAGAACCTGATCCAGTGAACATTTATATAGTTTTATTAAAATAAATCAACATAATCAAATCACACAGTAAAAATAAATAAAATGCAATGTTGCACAGACCTGAAAACAAAGAAACAATTAAATTGATAGACACTAGAAAAACAACTACTTTCACTCTTTCGTTCACCCTGCTGGGGAAAAATAGAATGATTAATGATTTAACCACAATCTAATTGGTGGGGCATCAACTTTAGCCACCACTCCCTACTACAATAATATTACTACTGTCACTGTCCTGCTGACACTGCCTAAACGACTGTCTACACAGCTTCCAAGCTCTTTAGGCGATATACACGCCACTAAATAACACCACTGGACTGCTACACTAGTAGACTTTTATTACATCTATGGCTCAGAGGCTATCCTCTAAGGATAATATAAGACCCTACTAGTCCCGGCTATTTTTTTCTCTCCTCTCCGCCTTGCTTCAGTGTCTCTCTGACACTCTCGACATCTGCTGAGGTGGCGTCTCCGTGACACCCCATCTCTCATTAGCTTTCAGAACAAGGAATGTTGACCCTTTCTCCTGTTCCTGACTACTGCACTGATGACTTGGGTATCAAGCACGAGGTACTTGACTCAGAATGTAGAAGCTTCACTGCTGCTGGACAACTTCTTTAATTTGCCCCGTTACCCCTCTTTGGGTTTAGAACAACATTATTATTATGGTCGTGAAGAAAACAATTACAACAACACTGGCAACGCGCCAAATTGAGTGTGTTATAACAAAGAGCTCAGAGCTCTGGATTTTTAAGGAAAAATCCTGTTCCCGCTGAAGAATGTCTTCACTGCATGAGAGCATATTTATTTTCTTTCGCCTCTGGCGATATCTCGAGCTCTCGGCTCCTGAGATGCCAAAACTTGCCGTTGGTAAAGGGTAGGGACAGATTACCCTCCCCTACTGTGCCGTGAAAATGCTATGAAACAAATAATACAACAGATATACAACACATAAAAATATACTCATCTCTAACACATAACTCCCTTTAATAAATACCGCTCCCCTACACAAATCTACCTTTCCCCCGTAACAACAATTCCTAACTCCGGGTCACACATTTACAATCTCCGTTCCCGCTCCCACTTAATATTGGTCTGCTAGACCCCCCCCCCCCCCCAGACACTGCTGACTTAAATCTGTTACGTCAGTCAGGCATCAAAACATTCATTCACTGAAGCGAACGATTTCTTACTGCAAAATTCCTGGCCCTACTTATTACAGACTGACCCTGGTGAGTCATCGCTTAATCCAAAATTAAATAGACCTCTCTAGGAAAATCAGATTCCATCTCCGTAAAATTTAATTACACTCCTCACTCCAACTACATTACAAAAATAGCACAACTAATTAATGCCCAATGAATTAAATTTACACGAATACACTCGCGTCTATACGCTGCCAGGTACCATAAATCAAAGATGGGGAAATATTCATTCCCATCTCAATAATAATTAAACCACACAATCAATTAACGTACACAATTGCTCTAGCGTATTCACACTGCTAATTTATAATCAAATATGAAGAATTATTCATCCCCATGTCGGTAATATTAATTACACCCTTTGTCTTCTGCCTACATACCAAAGAAATACCCAGTTAAATAAAATACTCAATTAAATAAAATACACAAATCACGCCCGTGTATCTAAGAGCAACTCCGCCAATGCCGGTCCCAAGCCCAAGAGAGAAAACCGGACTGATTCTAAAGGCGACGAACTGGAACGGACTACGACTTATGGAACTTGGAACACAAGAAGTATAAATGGGAAGGAAGAGGAGCTGGTGGAAGAGATGAGGAAAGCAAAACTAGAAATCCTGGCTATAACGGAAACGAAGAAAAAAGGACAAGGAGTCATGGATCTCGATGGCAACACGTTGCTCTACAGTGGTGTACCCATATCTGAAAGAGCTAAAGGGGGCGTGGGTTGCATTGTGGCCCAAAATCAAAAAGATAGTATCAAGGGATGGAACTTTGTCTCGGAGCGCATTATGGTTGTAAAACTAAAAGAAGGAGAAACCATAGTCAACCTGGTCATAGTGTATGGGCCAAATGAGGATGAGAGAGCAGAGGTCAAGGAGGAATTCTTCGAGCTGCTTCAAAGGACAGTGGATGACTGCCTAGATGAAGTTATTATGCTCGGAGATTTTAATGCCAGAGTTGGAAATGACCATGCTAGATGGGGTGGAGTTATCGGAAGATATGGAGAAGATACTCTCAATGACAATGGAAAGCGACTCCTTAGATTCTGCAGTGAGCAGAATCTGATCATTACAAACACAAAGTTCCCCCATAAGCGCATACATGCATACACTAGATGTGAACCAACCAAGAATGAGAAGTCAGTGATCGACTATGCCATTGTTCGGAGAAGCTCATTCAGATATGTCCGAGATGCAAGAGTCTGGAGGGGGCCAGAGATTGGAAGTGATCACTACCTGCTAACAATCAAACGAACAACTGAAAGAGTTGCTCAGCCTAGGAACTGCCCAACATCACGCAAGAAACCAAGGAAACAAGCAGGAGAATGAGCATTAGGACCTACAAGCTGAGAGAGCCAGAAATTAAGACCAGATATCAGGGGCTTATTGCTACAGCAGTGAGCAACACAGAAGAACGACCTGATGACTTGGAAACCCTCTGGAATAAATTCAAGGATATCATAAAGACAGCTGCTGCAGAAGCATGCGGTGAAGTCCGACTTGGGAACCAGAGAAAGAGGACACCTTGGTGGACAGAGGAAGTCAAAGAGAAAATAAGAGAGAAGAAAATGGCATGGAAACAATACTTAGGAGCTAAAAACACAACAGGACAAATGGACAAATATAGAGAATATGTGACACTCAGAACAGAAGCAAAGAACAAAGTGCTAGCAGCAAAACAGAAGTCCCGGGAAGAATTTGGAGAAAAGCTAGAAAAAGATGCACAAGAAAACCAGAAATTGTTCTATAAGACCCTAAAGAACATGAGGAAAGAAAAACAATGCCCTCTCAAATTTATAAAAGACAAGCAAGGCAAATTGCTTACTGCCCCCGAAGGAAGTAATGGAAAGATGGAAAGAATATTTCTCAGAACTCCTGGATGGTGAGCATGATGAAGCATCAGAAATGATAACCACTGACACAGAAGAGGAAACCAATGATGGTGAAGATGACATAAAGATGGAAGAACTGAGGGCAGCACTAGAGAAAATCAAGATGGGCAAAGCAGCAGGGCATGATGGTATAACACCAGAAATGGTTAAGTACATGGGAGCATCAGGCGACCTATTACTCTTAAAGGTCCTACAGGCAGCATGGTGCAACAAGACCATACCAAAGGATTGGGAGATTGCCATCATAACACCAATTTTCAAAAAGGGTGACAATCGACAATGTGGAAACCATAGAGGCATATCCCTTCTCAGTGTCCCTGGTAAAATCTACTCTAGAATCCTAGAGCAGAGACTCCGACGCCTAGCTGAGCCACAATTGGATGAGGTCCAGTGCGGATTCCGAGCAAACCGAAGTACTCGAGACCTAATCTTCACACTCAGACAGCTGAGTGAAAAGGCCCTTGAGTATAAGAGTGAGATCCATCTTTGTTTCATAGATCTGGAAAAGGCGTTTGACAGGGTCCCCTGGAGCAAACTTTGGGACTGTTTGGCAAGGAAGAATATTCCAGCACCTCTGATTCATGCTATACAGAGCTTCTACAAGTCTTGCAGAAATTATGTGAGGACAGCAAACCATAAGTCAGAAGAGTTCAGGACCACCACTGGTGTAAGACAAGGTGATATCCTATTACCTTACCTCTTCATACTCCTTATGGACGATGTCATCAAGGCATGTAAGGAGAGAACAAGAAAGTATTCAGTGGGATACTGGAAGATGAGACAGGTCTATATTTCGGAGCTGGCATTTGCTGATTTTTTTTTTTTTTTTTCGTACGCCCGCTAATACTCGAGGCGAAATCTCAGGTTATTATTTATGTCTAACCTGACATTGATTTTACGTGAGTATCCCTTTATTTCTTGTACAGAGACAGGTGTCCCTCGCCATTCAGGCAAATACTCGCCGATTTCGGAGGTACCCATTGCAGCTGGGTCGGCTCAGGAGCCGCCAGTCCCTGGTCGACGACACTCCTTCAAATGTCCTCGCCAGGTCTCGAGTTAATCCAGTCCAAATCCCGGTCGACGAAAAATCCTCAAATGCCGTCGCCCGGGTTTGATCCTGTATCACCCGGTCGCCAGAGCGGTGTTCTAACCACTACGCTAGCGCGGCTCCATGCATTTGCTGATGATGTTGCCCTGATTGCTAAATCAGAGGCACATCTCCAATCCAACCTGCAAGTCTGGAAGGAAGAGCTGGAGAAGAGAGGGATGGTCATAAGCAGCTCTAAAACAAAATCCATGGTCGTGGGCAATGACTACAACCCACAAAAGCCAGATCCAAACCTCAGAAATGAGGTATCTGAGGAAAGTGGTTGAAGTAACAAGAAGAGACATGGTCCGCAACCAGACGATCCGTCAAGGCCTAAAATCCCATCCGCTGCAGACCCAAATAGAACAGTCCCAACTAAGATGGTTTGGCCATGTCTGCAGAATGGGAGAAGATCGGCTACTACGACAAGCATGGGAAACAAAGAGCCAGGGACCCAGACCTCCAGGACGACCCAGAGTCCGCTGGGAGGACAACATTAGACAATCTTTGAAGGACCGAGGACTAGAATGGAACCAGGCCAGGAAGAAGACAGCTGATAGAATGGTCTGGCGCTCTCTCTTCCAAACCTCTACACCTCACGGTAGAAGGGGAACGACTAAGTAAGTAAGTAAGTATCTAAGAGCTAAACCCTCACACAGTTAATATCTCAAACCACTATACCAACTAAAGATAGAACTTGCTTATCATAGAAACAAATTTATATGCACCTCTTACATTAAATACTTTCTCTAAGATAGTAATTGATGGCACTTTCGTTTATATAAAATTAATTCCATCGAAGAAAACTTTACTTAATCGGGCTAAGACTCTATTTAAGAAACAACTATAATTACTACGCTAATTTAAAATATGGACATACCAATTACCGCGTTTCTTCCGCTTGGAGCAGACGATAATGCTTAGATTCACAACAGTAAATTTTTCGTCAGAAAGACCGCGACTAGATTTACTTTCTTATTTATTCTAGAAAATCCATGCCAGAACCCAAGCCATACGTCATCGCATTGCGTCCCTCTGGAACCAATAATTATGCCGGAATTAAATAAAACTTGACACACCCCCCGCCCCCCCCCGGCCAATTAAATTGTAAGCATACTCATGAGTCATGTTTATCCTGAACGCGCGGGAGCCGCGCTGGTGTAATGGCTTCGGCGTTGTACTGGCGACCAGGTGTTCATGGTTCAAACCCGGGCGTCGGCGTTTGACGAAATGTTTACGGCCGGAAATTTGACTGAATAGCCTGAACGGCTCCTGTGATAAACCCTCTGTGGATGGGAAGGAGCGAAGCTCCTGACCGGGTTGGAAGGAAAGTCCTCAGGTTCCCCAGCCTCGCAATGACATGTCATTGGGCCGAAGGGCTGAAAGCCCAAAGGCCGCTGGTTAAGAAAAAAAAAAAAAAAAAAAAAAAAAATCCTGAACGCGCGCATATTTCTTGCGTCATATTAAATAACGTTACCTGTTGGCGTGAGCAAAATTAACTCTGATTCGATGAAGCGCCCGGTTTTTACGTACATGGGTAGAGTTTCACCACCCACCCATCGATTTACTGGGTAGGGGTTATTTAACATCGGAAAATTTTCACCCAGCCCAAATAATACTCACGCGCTGATATACAATAAAATGACCGCAATTATTTTAACAAAGAAAAGCCTACGTGATCGCAATTAATTTATAGAAAAGAAGACTGGTGCAAAAATCTTAAAATTAAACCTGACCGTCATCCCTTCTGAAAACGCAATAAAGTACTTAGAGAAAAAGACTATACTCAAATAATTACATGGAGAAGGAGAATGGGGCCTATTGAAAGATAAAATGACAGTACCACATCACAGTAATGCTATGGTATGACTAGATTGCCAGTGCAGACGGCAATCATTGCTCTAGAAACCCTAAGATAAGAGAAATAGTGGGAGGAGAAGGGCATTGGAAAGACATAGAACAAGATTAAAAAGACATGGAAAGAATCTGAAAGAATGGCACAGGACTGGAAGACTTAGCGTGAATTAGTTGAAGACATGTTATCCACAGGGAGCTGAAGAATAATGATTGTTTGTTGGCGTACATTTATGAAAGTCTGTAACTTCTTGGTTGTTGTATTTTCTGTTTTTCTCTATGAGAGCCATACACTAAGATTGCTTTGATATTTGAGTTGAAGATTCTTGCTTTTGTGCTGAACTTGATTTTATTTGATATTGCACTCTGAAATATTTGGATACTTGATGAGCGGGCGCAGAGGTTGGGTTTGAAAGCAGAGTGAACAGTCAAATATTGTGAGAAGAAAGGTGGCAAATAATGATTGCCAGAGTGCACCAGGAGGAACACCTCTACAAGATGTGGACTGAAGCATATATCTTGGCAGCTACTTTGAGAAAAAGTGGTAAGAGCACAGGTCTCTCATGGCAAAGGTGCTGGTATTGACACACTCCAGTCTACCCAGCTGTAAATGGGTACTTGACTTTGCTCTTGAGTTAGGGATGGAAAAGGCAACGAAGAATGGAGCTGGTCACCCCACCTCTCGTTGCTGGACCTTGTATAGTGACGTTTCATAACACTTCACTCCTCTACGGCAGTATCTGCTATGAGACTACCTTATTTTGACAAAGTTGGAGTAACAAGCAGTGATATCAAAACAAGAATTTAAAAGTCAAGAGGAGCTTACAGGTCCTTCATATTTCCTTTGACTGCACCTTCCTCTGCGTCTCTTGCCGTCCCATCAGACCTCTAGTCTTATCTGATACCTCTTATTACTACTTTCTTTGCTTCTGTGTATATTTCATGAGCCATGGCTGTGAACTTCTGGTTTTGTTTCTGTTTAGATCTTCTTCTTCTGTGATCCTTAGCCGCCGACCGTCAAAGCAGTCAGTGGCCATCACGCCTAGTGGTGTCTTGTAGGGCAACAACAAATTGATTCCACGTTGCTCGGTCGGCGGCCATCCTTCGTGCAGTGCCCCAACTCTGGTTCATTCTTTGCATCTCAGCCTCCACAGTCCTCCGCCAGGTTGTTTTTGGTCGGCCTCTCTTTCGTTTTCCTTCAGGGGTCCAAAGCATAGCTGTTCTTGTGATGGCATCGGGGTCTCTTCTGAGGACATGGCCAACCCAGCTCCAGTGATGGTGTGCATGTCCTCTTGCTTGCTCCGAGTAAGCAGATCTTGGTTGGTGATGGTATTCGGCCAAAAGATTCAGTGAATTTTTCTTAGGCATGTTGTGTGAAAAGAGGACAATTTTGACATTTCCTTCTCTGTGACTCTCCAGCATTCTGCACCATAGAGAAGCACAGAAAGCACACAGCTCTGATATAATCTTAATTTTGTGCTTGTGCTGTATTGAGAGGACTTCCAGATGTTGTTTAGGCTAAAAAAGGCTGTTCTTGCCTTATTCATTCTGATGTTGATGTCTTTGCCCCACCGTCTGGTGTTACTATGCATCCTAGGTATGTGAAGGTGTCCGTCTGTACCAGTTGCTGATTCCTTACTGATATGGGCTCAGGGTTGCTCACATTGAGCGTCATGACCTCTGACTTCTTTAAATTGATGTTCAAGCCCACCTGCTGGCTAAACTTATTAAGTCTATCCGTTTTTTCCTGGATGTGTTGATGTGAATGTGCTAGTAGTGCAATGTCATCTGCATATTCCAGATCTTCCAATGTAGAAAATGTAGTCCATCTTATTCCTCTTGGACTGCCCTCTGTTGTCTGTCGCATCACCCAGTCTATGACTGTTAAAAATAGATGTTTAGATCTACTATCTTATATTTGTTCCTTACCTTACCTTATTGATAGTTTATGTTATTAAGCATACAGTGGGGGTCAGAGTGGCTAAGAGGTATGGCGTCTGCCTAAAATTCTAGAGGTACCATGTTCGATTCCCAGTTGGGAATTATATTTATGGAAATATTTTTCAGAACCAGTGGTCTTAATGACATCATACTCCTCCCTGGTCTCCTGGGTAGTGAGATTGGATGCCTAGCCTTCTCGGATAAGGGCGAAAAAATAGGAGGTCCCATGTGCAAGTTGTGCACGTTAAAAATGCCACGGCAGTTGGAAATTGTAAAGAGTAGGCCGTAAAGCTGCTGCCCTGGTAAAATTTAAACAATTAGAAACCTACCCACCACAAAAATATTTATAGAATGTGTGATTCATATATACACACATTGGGATTCTCGCCAGTGCTATGAAGTTCATGCACTATGCTGAGATCCTCCTTGTGTGATCTAAGGGAGGAGATCGTAGCACTGATGGAGTTGTGCAATGAAGATAGTCCTTCAAACCAAACCATACATTGTGCTAAACTTCACTTTTCCAAGCAATTGTACAATGTCGTTTTTACTAATTATTATAAACTACAGCTCTTCAACTAATTCTGCTTTGTGCTCACTAAATGGTTTATACATTTCTTCCAAACAATTCTAGCTGGCCCGGGAAGCAGTTCAAGTGAAGGGCACCACTCCGCATATGGTTGTGGGTAATCAAATTCTTACAAATGTAAGTGAAATGTAATCATGATTCACCACTTGTAGCACATATTACCTAGAGCCAGTTGTAAAACAAAAAATGTGTAATCCCTCCGGGATAAATAACTAACTCATTGTTTTAAATATGTAGAGGTCAGTGGTGGAGAAAATAAAACAAATATGGATGGACTGATAACAGTAGACGTGGGGGATATGTGTTACAGTAAATAAAACTAATATGAATGGACATTAGGGAGATGTGTTGGAGTAAATAAAACAAATATTGATGGACTGATAACAGTTGACAGGGGGGATATGTGTTGGAGTAAATAAAACTAATACGAATGGACTGATAGTTGTGGGGGAATATGTGTTGGAGTAAATAAAATAAACTCCGCCTATGCCGGTCCCAAGCCCGGATGAAAAAGGAGGAGGGCAGCCTACATGGAGGTCGTAAGGAGGCAGCCCCTCCACCATGCAAAGGCACAACAGGCCAATCACCTGTTTGTCTTAAAACCTGATTATGCGAAACGTAAGAGAGAAAACCGGACTGATTCTAAAGGCGACGAACTGGAACGGACTACGACTTATGGAACTTGGAACACTGTGATGCTACACTGTAATTCTGTCTTTTAACAGGCCCGATTCTGTGGTTCTAGTTTGTTTTTTCACCATTTCTCTTCACTTTGTAATTATATGGGTTTGCCTTGTTTCTTCTCATGTGAATATATCGTGTCTGGTAATTTTTGAGGAGGTAATTTTAATGGGTTCATTTTATGGTGGTAGGTTTATTTTTCACTCGGCCAGTTTTACCCTCTTCTGAATTTTTTTGCGATTCCCGTAGATTTCATTGTTTACGAAAATCAATATTTTCGGGCACTCCTGTATGACGCGTCAGAGGCACGAGGCCATCGCGTAATGTGACGCAATTTCCTGACACGCTGGATTTGCGTAGGTTGATAGTATTGATTTTTTCTGGCGCTGCCATTGGTCCGGGATTTGCATAGGACGGGAATCCGCGTGGGCGGTTTCTCTTGTATATAATGAGAGAGGAAACTGCGGGCAATTGTCTCTGAAGAAATAATTGCCTGGCCGGACGACTACGTATTTTATCGTCTCCATTTTTGCGGGGAAAAACCGCGATAATTTGGTATGTAACTATTTTATTAATCGTTTTACTTATTAGTGGGTTTTTCAGAAATTCGCCCGTAGGTAAAGTTTAACTTTTCAGTTAAAATAAACGATAGTGCCATCCATTATCATTTTTTTGAAGAACGACGTAAATGCAACAGTGTGCTGATTCTTTCTATGATTTTGGCAGTAGATAGGAACGTGGGAAGTTATAAGCTACACGTGTGCCCAGATTTGTAGAATGTTATGTAAAACCACCATTTATTTCTGTGTATTTACTAATGTAATTTTATTGGGAAATCCTTGGTGTGTACGTTAATTTTTCTGAGCCTTAGATGTGAGGAATGCAGTGAGATTTATGTTATCAGTGAATTATACGGCTTGGAGAAATAAATCATTCCTACAGCGAGGTTTACCTTAAATTGGAGTAAGCCAGGAAACATGTGTTAAGGTTAAAAGGAGGCTACGGAATTTAGGACAAAGGAATTCCCTAGTTGTAAAGGTTGGGACACGTGATCGGCCATGCGTAACGGCCATGTAACATGTCAGACAGTGTCTGGGCTATTGTTTATTTTACCTGGCAGATTGTAGTAGAAGGAGGGGGGGGGGGGTGAAGAGGCCATGTGGAATAGAAATATTTGATGTATCGTTTTCAGAACGAGAGAAGGGGAGAGGGAGGAGAGAGATTTAAGTGCCACGTGGAATAGAAATATTTGATGTATCGTTTTCAGAATGAGAGAAGGGGAGAGGGAGGAGAGAGATTTAAGTGCCACGTGGAATAGAAATATTTTATGTATCGTTTTCAGAACGAGAGAAGGGGAGAGGGATGAAAGAGATTTAAGTGCCATGTGGGTAATATTAATTTTTGTATTGTTGTACATGACGAGTGAGCCACGTGGGCAATATTATTTTATGTATTGTTGTAAATGACGAGTGAAGGGGAGTTAGGTTAGAGATGCGTTAGGTTGGAATTGTTATACAATAGACGCATCTTCTTTTAATTTCAGCGAGTCGCAGCAAGAATAGTGGGGGAGCGTAAATTTGCCCATGTGCAAAATTACCCACGGCAACAGGACCTATCTTAAGGGTCAGACCTATGGTCTCTGGCAGTGAAGCCCCTATGCTTCAGCTGGACCGAGGTTTATTTATCATACAGCCAAGAGCATCGCTATTATAGTCTCTAGCAACGGCAGGTGGCCGGGAGACTGGTTTCAATTTCATACAGCCAGAAATCAAGGCTGTGTCTTCCTCTAAATCCGGAGTGGGAGAAAAAGGGGAAAGTTTGCTCAGCAGCAGAGAAGCGTCTACAGTTAATCAAGTCCCTCATGCTTGATATCCGAACATCGTCATCACCAAAATCAGGAACAGGTGACAGGGTTACTGTTGCTGTCATTTTTGACGGAGTCATCTGTCAAGTTATTTGCTTATGTTTTTATCATAAGAATAATTGTGTCGTTACCTGCGATGTCAGGTTGATTAGGGGTTGTCTTCCCTTGTTTATTCATTCATTGTGTTTGACCTTTAGGGTCAAAGGTAGACAGTTCGGGCGTATGCCCATGGGCAGGTTTTTTTTAAGCGGGAGTTGAGTTAGACTTCCGGCGAGCCGGAAAGTGTCCTGGTTTCTGAAGGGACGAGAGTCCATTGTGTTTTTCGGGAAGAATCTTCGAAGTGACTGCACTGGCAGTTTTCCCCAGTGAATCTCTGTGCGTTGGAATGACAGCAGAGTTCCTTGTTAAGTTCTGTGGACTCGGTTACAGGTAATACCGACTTTTTCCATTACTATGCTTTCGGTAGCAGAACATGTTAGAAGATTGCCTAGTCTGTGAACTGCAGCTCACCGGTCCTCCATTTCAGAACTTATATGTTGTGCTCAAGGTAGCCATCCAAGACTATTAGTCTTCATACCATCCAGAAATCCAGTGACGAAGATATATTGTGGGAGCCGCAGATTGGCGGCATATTTATGTCTACAATAAGCATTACTGCAGGGTTGATGGTAATCTGCTTATCAGAAGTACACAGCCAACGTCAGAACGAGGCCTGTGTTTTCGGCTATTATACTACAGCCTGATAATGTGCAATTGGCGGGGAATGCCAAGTTGCACCTATGTGTCAAAGTGATTAAGGTATCTGACGCGTTTAGTCAGTAATCCCAGGGCGACGCCACGAACTGTCCTTATTGAAGAACATTGTATTGACCATGCACGAATATTCAAATGTTTACCAGCTTGCTGAATGCCTAATGTATACCTATCGATTTCCGGTCAGCATGACCTTGTTTACAATGACTGTTCCTGTTGATACCATGTGTGTTCTCGTCAATAAATGTTTTGAAACGTGTCTGCAGTGTCCAAGCATCCTTGACTACTGCATGTGAGTGTATGGGTTGCAGGGTCTACATACATAAGAGCCTAAACACATTCGCGCCTTCATTCGCACCCACACTCAGTTCATCATCCGCTCGCACTACACACCTAACAACATGTATACTGTCTTGGGCCAGTGATCACCTCAACAAGAGAAAAAGTACAGTTACAGTTACCATACCTAGGTCCTGATAGAAATCGAGAGAAGAGAGTAACGGAGACGCCGCATCATCAGCCCTCGAGTGTTAGAGAGACACTGAGACCAAGAGAGAGAGATAGAGAAGGAGGGAGAAAATAGACAGGACCAGTAGGGTCTGTTCAGTATCCATTGGACGGATAGACACTGAGTCTGCGTTCGAAAAACCAAGTCTATTATTTTAGCATTTCTTGTGGTGTAGTTATCGGCGCCTATTGCCTAACTAGTAGAAAGCTGTGTAGCCGTTCGTTGAGGAAGAGTCAACAGGACTGAGACAGTAGCAATCTTAGTGGTACTAGAGAGTGGAGGCTAAAGTTGACAGCCCCACCAGATCAGAGTACTTTAAAGCACTAACCATTTTATTGTTCCTCAGCAGGGTGACAGGAAGAGTGAATGTGATTGAGGTTTTTTTTTGAGGGTCTTGCAATTTAATCGTTACTTGTTTTTCAGGCCGTGCAACAGTGCACGCTATCGACTGACTTGATGACGTATGATGCCATTTTATGTTTTTCTTGTATGTAAATAAATATATACATATATTATTTACTGGATCAGCTTCTACTATTTACTATGCTTACTTTATGTCGTCTGTATAGTGGGGTCTGTGGTCGTTTTATACACCTTATCTCCTTGTATTTAAAGGAAGTCAGAGGAGGGTGAGATTATAGCCAGTTTGACATCACGAAGCGGCAAGGGCGAGTCAAAACCTGGTTCCATCCCTTGTGCCAATAGTCTCATCTGTCCACAGGCATGTCATTTTCCATCAAATTCTATCTTCTCAGACTTTCTCATACTAGGGTCTTGTTTTCATTCAGGCAAACTCTATAAACTTAAAACCACTTCGTGACAAGTGGGCAGCAATCGTCCGGTGGATCATTCTGTTGAAATCAATTCTGTGATCATATCTAGATTCATAGATTGTCTCTATAGAAAGTTTTCTGAGAATAGAGTTTCTTTAAATATCCCCTAGACTTGAGCTATTAGAACTGATCCAGTTATAGGTTTTTCCACAGGTTACAGTCTAGTAGATTTTGTGGTATTTTTGATGTATATTACTTAGAGGTAATTGATGGCATACCGACATATTTTTCTTTAACAGGAAGGTAATTTAGTTTTTGGTAGCTTCCTAACTAAATTTTTTCAGGTTATTATTCAGACTTAGTGCTAGTCTGAGGTCGGGTTTTTGGAACAGCGGTTACAGAGGGAGTATTTTATATTACGTAACAGGTTGTTCCTTCTCTTTTCCTTTTCTGTCATTTCTCTGTATTTGGGAACTTACAGCAGTTTACAGGTAAGATGGCGGATATGGCCAAGTTACGAGCTGCCTGGCGTGAATCTGCTCAGGATATGGGAATGGATAAGGAGGAGACTAAGGCCTACCTGATAAGGGAAACTGATAGGCATATTCAGCGAGAGAAAGAGAAGGAGGACAGGGCAGCCGCCGCAGAAATTGAGGAAAGGCAAAGGGCAGCCGCCGCAGAAGCAGCAAAAGAGGAAAGGATAGCCGCCGCAGAAGCAGCAAAAGAGGAAAGGATAGCCGCTGCAGAAGCAGCAAAAGAGGAAAGGATAGCCGCCGCAAAAGCAGCGGAGAGGCAGGCCGAGATGGAACTTCGGAAATTGGAAGCCGCGAAAGAAGAAAGAGAAGCACAAGAGAGGGAGAAGGCAGCAGAGAGACAGCATGAGCTTGCCCTGCGTTCTCTGGAACTGCAGTACCGATCTTTGGAAGGCAGTTCAGCTAACGGAGATTCACCCGGAGCAGGAGCGACAGACACCTCTGGAAACGGAGGGCCCCGGATGGCAGCCATGAGCTTCCCATTGGACTCGTTCCCTAATGGGAATGAGAAGATTGACGTGTTCTTGGAGAAATTTCAAAGAATGGCAAAGGCATACGGGTTGGATGAGAGTCTTTGGTGCCTAAAATTGTCGCAATCACTCAAAGGTCATGCGTATGAAGTGTACAACAAGATGCTCATAGATGACCAGAACAACTTCGAGGCATTGCGAAACGCTTTATTACAAAGATTTCAGTGGACTCCACGGAAATGCCAAACCATGTTCAGGGAGAGCAGGCCGGAGAAGGGAGAGAGTTTCGCACAGTTTGCCGAGCGGGTGAGAAATTACTTAACCCGGTGGAGGGAACTGTCAGGACTGGCGAAAACTTTCGAAGGATTGGAGGAGTTAGTTCTGTGTGAACAAGTAAAGGCAAACATGTCCCCCGACTTGAGGCGGTATCTGGCGGAGCAGGGAGCCCAGCAACTCGATCAGATTATCGTGTTCGCCAAAAGGTACCAGACAGCACAGGCCGAAGTACTGGGACAGAAACGGAAAAACCCAGACCTGCCAGCCCCAGACAAAGGAGCTTCATCATTGCAGCCAGCTACTTCACCAGCTCATCAGCAACCAGGGCCTTCTCGCAAGGAGCCTCATTCTGGTTATAACTTGCGCCCCCAGCAGCATAACAGAGCACCGACAACAACCTCTCAGGAACCCGCTAGGAACAGGGGAGATAATGAGAGGTATTGTCAGAATTGTAGAACCACTTCCCACTGGACATCCCGGTGCATGAACAAACCCCCAGCTCACCATGCAGCTTGTTTAAGACCGGTGAGATGGACTAAAGGGAATAAATGGGAACCAGTCCAGGCAGAGAAGTTGTTCTCTAACAGTGGACCAGCCGTAGTGAATGGGACAGCCACTACGTGTTTGTTTGACAGCGGGCTTACTTACCCCAGTATCGTCGCTCGTCATTTGGTGAAACCAGGGCAGTGGACAGGAGAATTAGTTGAGATTGGTGGCATTTTGAGAAGAGGTATCTCACAGCGTCTGCCTGTAGCCAATATTGAGGTGAAATGCAGGTTTGTGTCTGGCACCATCAAGGCAGCTGTAATGGCACAGCCAGCACATGATTTCATCCTGGGAAGCCCATACTTAGTTTTGGGAAACCCCACCACACCGATCCTTGCTACTGCAAGGGGGCCTACTGCAGGCCAGAGAAGTGAAAGGGGAAAGCCCCAAATTCACGGAGCCCCACGGGAGCTCAAACATCCTTGTCTTGCTATGAGGAGGAGAGACGCCTCTAAAGACAGTGGAATGTTATTTACAGAGGCGTATTCGCCTGTTCAGCCTAAAGGTCAAACAGTGGTGACGCCTCTTACTTCAGAAGTATCTTCTTTGTCGTCGGGAATTAGGCCCCCGATGGTATTACATCTCTCCAGGGAGGGAAATACTGACAAGAAGGAACATGTGCACGGTTCTTCAGTCAACCGCAAACAGTTACTCCCTGTTACGGCAATGTCTGGCCAAGCCAGTCAGACTGTTTCAAAACACTGGGAGGTCGCACCATCTGGTAATCAGTATTTACCACGCGCCGCCAGGAAAATTCGTGGGCGAAGGAAACACACGAGAGGGAGGAGGAAGGGCGACCAGTCATGTTGCAGTCGACAGGAGAAAATCCCCTGGCGTGACCCTCACGATCCAGCGCGTGACCCTCACGATCCAGGGCTTGCAAAGATTCTCAAGGATATGGAGATGGGCCTGTATGATAATGCTAATTACGATAGTGATTAGATCAGGATGTAGATCTAGATACGGACCAGTATGAATTCCAGAGATTTCAGTGATTGAGCACAGATTCCCGCACTTGAAAGGGGGGACTTATGTGATGCTACACTGTAATTGTCTTTTAACAGGCCCGATTCTGTGGTTCTAGTTTGTTTTTTCACCATTTCTCTTCACTTTGTAATTATATGGGTTTGCCTTGTTTCTTCTCATGTGAATATATCGTGTCTGGTAATTTTTGAGGAGGTAATTTTAATGGGTTCATTTTATGGTGGTAGGTTTATTTTTCACTCGGCCAGTTTTACCCTCTTCTGAATTTTTTTGCGATTCCCGTAGATTTCATTGTTTACGAAAATCAATATTTTCGGGCACTCCTGTATGACGCGTCAGAGGCACGAGGCCATCGCGTAATGTGACGCAATTTCCTAACACGCTGGATTTGCGTAGGTTGATAGTATTGATTTTTTCTGGCGCTGCCATTGGTCCGGGATTTGCGTAGGACGGGAATCCGCGTGGGCGGTTTCTCTTGTATATAATGAGAGGGGAAACTGCGGGCAATTGTCTCTGAAGAAATAATTGCCTGGCCGGACGACTACGTATTTTATCGTCTCCATTTTTGCGGGGAAAAACCGCGATAATTTGGTATGTAACTATTTTATTAATCGTTTTACTTATTAGTGGGTTTTTCAGAAATTCGCCCGTAGGTAAAGTTTAACTTTTCAGTTAAAATAAACGATAGTGCCATCCATTATCATTTTTTTGAAGAACGACGTAAATGCAACAGTGTGCTGATTCTTTCTATGATTTTGGCAGTAGATAGGAACGTGGGAAGTTATAAGCTACACGTGTGCCCAGATTTGTAGAATGTTATGTAAAACCACCATTTATTTCTGTGTATTTACTAATGTAATTTTATTGGGAAATCCTTGGTGTGTACGTTAATTTTTCTGAGCCTTAGATGTGAGGAATGCAGTGAGATTTATGTTATCAGTGAATTATACGGCTTGGAGAAATAAATCATTCCTACAGCGAGGTTTACCTTAAATTGGAGTAAGCCAGGAAACATGTGTTAAGGTTAAAAGGAGGCTACGGAATTTAGGACAAAGGAATTCCCTAGTTGTTGTCACGTGACCGATAATTTATTTTACCATCTTGTCCATAATTTGATTACTCCTTTAAATGTTCTGTTTTCCTGGACATTTTGTATTTTCTATTTCTTTCATTTTCTACCTTCGTGGCCAAACTTTCTCACCCTCTCAAACCCCACCCGAGGTTGGTTACGTTCTGGCTTTCAGTAGAAATCCCCCACTGGTCAAAACGGTCAGCGTAGCGGCAATATTACAACACGCACCTGGTCCGTCCAGGTGAATTTCTCTGGTCGCTTTAAAACGTTTGATCACGAGCGGCTAGTACTCTTTGAGGCCTGGGTAACGAGTTTGATCGGTTTCAGGGGGAGATAACAACCGCTTCTAGTGGGTTGTTTGCCCTTAGATGAGCAAAGAGCACATAATATTATGATTGTCTCTCTGGGGGAATTTTCGCAAAGTTGGGGCTTCTGAAACCTTGGTCTTACCCGGTATTACGATTACGCCGATACCTCTGAAGAAATATGCAGGCCAGGTGTCCGGGGGGGAGCATCCTTTGTAATCTATAAGAGTGATGGGTTTAATAGACAAAGACATTCGTGTATATTCCTGGCCCGTAGATGACCATCATGAGATAAGGCAAACTTTAACACAATACTAGAATGTGTTTGCCTATGTTCTAGTCATTTTCGGAGTGAGTTGACATATCTTATAATTATAATATATTAGATTCATGTTAGCTTTTATATATCTGTTAGGAAAGTGAATTTATTTCTGAGGACTTCTCCTAGTAATTTATTCAGTGATAAGGTAGCGCTGTCTACGGCCTATAGTGGTGCTTAAACTGTTACGGTTTATCATGGGTTAAATGTTAAACTTACAATAACAGATATTAGGCGTAGAATCAGTCCACGAATGCTTACCATTGGGTTAAGAGTCAGCAAAATTAACTGTCATTTCTGTAAGATAATGTCAGGTGTGGATTGTTCACTTTAAAACTGAATAGTGAGATGCAGGTAATATAAAGGAAGATAAACATAGACAATATTCAACATCTAATGGAAGGAACAAAGCGTGGGGTACAGTATATACACCCAATTGGTTTATTGCAATAAAATGAATAGATGGTGAATGATAGTATTGTCGATGGAATTAGTGTCTGCTGTATGTATTATGTGTCTCACAATTCAAGTGTTTTTCATCATGGATGACTAAACTAGGCATTGATGTAGTGAGTTCCCTTTTTCGTGGACTTAGCTTTTCAGCCCCTGGCTGATAGTGAAGTGAGGTTAGTTCTCCGGTCTCCTGACGTTGCCCCAGGTAGGTCTTGAATGGTTCGGATTTGCCTTCTCTGTGCTCGACTCCGTATTCTGCGCTGAGATTGGACTGTCGTGCAAGGCTCCACCATAGACTACTCAAAGATGGACGCTAACCCGCAATTTAGACACGTGGCTTCAGTGCTTTTAATGCGAGAATTCGCCGATATCTGGGTTAGACCTAGCGGTCTCAAGATTTCCTGGGCAAGTGAAGAATGCTCGTGTTGGCGCACTTTTAGCAGGACATTTCCGCTTGAACACGTGATCCATAGCGGGCATCATGTGACATTAGCCTCGTTCCGACGCTCCAATCAATAACGTTAAAAGTCACGTGATGTTTTCCTAAGTGGCCTAAACTGGTTCTCCCAAGTTCAAGCAGTTCTAAATTAAAACAGGTTCCTAGCTACCGAGGTCATTGGTCAACAATGACGTCGTATCTAAAAATAGCGAGGAGAAAATACCGAACGCTAGGAGATTTTCCGCAAGTGACAATTCCCGGGACTTCGCAATCATGCATTGAGGATGAGAAAAAATGATGTCACGTAAATAATAAAAAAAAAATTAAGAGAAGATTGGCCAAGTCGTCACACAAGCCCCTCCTCAAGTTTGACGTTCCGTCCAACTCCTCTGGTCCTGTCTTCCTCTTCTTTTTCAGTTTCTCCTATCTCCTCGGTTGCGTCCGGATGTCTGCTCAAAAAATCTGCCCCTACGTTGTTCTTCCCAGGTATGTATTCTGGTTTTTTTCCTGGTTTTCTTTGGATGCCTACGTCTGCAGCAATGCTTCCCTAGGTCCTGTAACTGGTCTACCCTATGTATTGAGGTTACCTGGTTACACTCTGAACAGGACTTCACATATCGAGCTATGTCTTCTGTGATGCCGGGCCAATAATACCGGGTGGCTATCCTTTGATTTGTGGCACCATTACCCAGGTGTTCACTCAAAGTAGCACCGTGCCCCCATTCCATAACTTTATTTCTATATATGGATGGCACCACAATCTGTCCATGACTTTTTAGCCCTCTGCCAGCTTTCCTGTGCAAGAGTCCATGTTCCATATAAAAGTCACCCTTCCTCCGAGGGTTATGTGAGTTTTTCAATTTTCCAAAGCAAGGCCCCAATGTGTTATCAGCTGCTTGAGCCCTTTTCATCTTATTCGGATGAATTTCTAATTTAGAGTCCCTCTCTATGCATTTGGAGTCAGACCTGGTCTGGATGGCAGCCATAACCACAGGCTTTACTGGTTCTCCTAAAAAGACATATCTACGCCCTAACATCAGGGGTAGAAATGATCCTCTAAAACTGCAGCATTGATCTCCCCTTCCACATAGCGACAACTGACCTGAATCTTCACTATGGGCAAATTTAAGGGTAATGCTCCCTTGAGTGGCCCCTGGATATCCACTGTTTCTGTGGTGAGTTGTTCGGGGTGCACCAGAGATGAAGAAACGACCGCGTCATAAGACAAACCTGTGTCATACATCCCGATGACTTGGTTGCCATTCACGGTCACTGTCTCCTGTATAGGTGGGTGATGGAGGCTATTCTGACTCACTGTCAGTTCCTTCCTGTCAACAGCCCTCACCTGTAAACATGCAACATGATGTGGAGGGTTTTTCCTTCTGCACTCGGCAGTATTGTGGTTGCTTAGTTTACACGTCTTACACCACTTTTCTCCCCGCCTCTGAGGCTGGAAAGCTGATCTCTGAGTAGTCTTGTAGTCTGGCTTGTCATGCTTTTTGAAGTGGTGGTAAGGTAGATTCATTTGGGGGTCCAAGTGGGCCTGAGGTGTTGGCCTCGATAATTCTTCCGGTTGGTTCCACCGGGATGGGTCATTCTCTGTTAGCGCTGCCTGATAACGTTCCGCCAACTGGACGATGGATTCTAAAGTGCTGGCCCCATTCTCTGTCAGAAATCTTCTCATGTCGGAAGTCATGGTGTCCTTCAGTTGTTCAATAACGACCATCTCCTTCAGACCTTCCCAATCATGAGAAAAATTCCCTAGGGCACCCCACTTTTCCACATACGAATCCAGTCTAGCAGCAAATTGAGCAAAGTTCTCTCCGACTTCCCAACTAGAGTTACGGAACCTCTTCCTATAGGCGTCAGCATGTAGCTCATAACGTATCAGGAGTGCCTTTTTCAAAGAGTCGTAGTCATCCTGTAAACCTGGAGGAAGCTTGCTATACACGTCATAAGCGGTTCCTCTAAGCCCTTGTGACAGTTTCAGGTTCCACTTGCTCCTCTCCAAACCAAACGTGGTGGCAAACTTCTCAAATTTGTCCAGATACCTATCGATCGAGTCGGCTTGTTCCGAGAAAGCTTCAAATGGAAACGTCAAGGGTCCCAAAGTTGACATGAGTGAGGATGGCAAAGGTCCTGTGCCCCCTGCGTGCAAGGAAGGCATATCATCTGACCGTGGCGATAGGTTGCCTGAGGAGGTAGATGCGGTCGCACCGGCTACCGGTTCAACTCTTTGAGCCTGTCCCTGCATCTCTAACTGATTCATCTTCAATGCATGCTCGCGTTCATCTCTCTCACTTCTTTCCCTAGCATCTACAGCTTTTATCCTCTCATCTATTTCTGCTAACTTTATTCGCTCTTCTCTTTCAGCTTTCGCTGTTTCTCGAGCGTAATACTTATCAGTCTCGACACTGACATAATTTGCAAGGTCCACCCCACTATAACCTAGATCTCGACCGGCCTACCCTAGTGCTGCCTTAAGCTTAACTATTTCAGCCATCTTTTGCAGTTAAAGTCCACACTGAGTAAGCTAGTGCTACCTTCCAATAGTATTTCTAACAACAAGTAAATACTAATTATTTATCAGACTGCTGTAGAATGAAATTACTACAGTTATGGAGACTTAAGGTCTGTAATTCAATGAAATACAAAATCATGAACTAACTTAATTAAATACAACATAAATAAAGGGATTCACCAATCAATGCCTGAAATTCTAGAAAAAATGTTTTCTGTCTTTCTAGAGCTCACTGTGTGAAAATACATGTGTTAAAATGGTATACTGTAATGACTGAATGGATGATACTATCCCAGAGGTATGATAAAATACATAAGTTCAAATCCCGGACCGAGACACCAGTGTCACGTAGCGTTTACAGGATAAGAGAATTATTTAGAGGAAATAATAGATCTGATGTGGAAGATAAACATAGACAATATTCAACATCTAATGGAAGGAACAAAGCGTGGGGTACAGTATATACACCCAATTGGTTTATTGCAATAAAATGAATAGATGGTGAATGATAGTATTGTCGATGGAATTAGTGTCTGCTGTATGTATTATGTGTCTCACAATTCAAGTGTTTTTCATCATGGATGACTAAACTAGGCATTGATGTAGTGAGTTCCCTTTTTCGTGGACTTAGCTTTTCAGCCCCTGGCTGATAGTGAAGTGAGGTTAGTTCTCCGGTCTCCTGACGTTGCCCCAGGTAGGTCTTGAATGGTTCGGATTTGCCTTCTCTGTGCTCGACTCCGTATTCTGCGCTGAGATTGGACTGTCGTGCAAGGCTCCACCATAGACTACTCAAAGATGGACGCTAACCCGCAATTTAGACACGTGGCTTCAGTGCTTTTAATGCGAGAATTCGCCGATATCTGGGTTAGACCTAGCGGTCTCAAGATTTCCTGGGCAAGTGAAGAATGCTCGTGTTGGCGCACTTTTAGCAGGACATTTCCGCTTGAACACGTGATCCATAGCGGGCATCATGTGACATTAGCCTCGTTCCGACGCTCCAATCAATAACGTTAAAAGTCACGTGATGTTTTCCTAAGTGGCCTAAACTGGTTCTCCCAAGTTCAAGCAGTTCTAAATTAAAACAGGTTCCTAGCTACCGAGGTCATTGGTCAACAATGACGTCGTATCTAAAAATAGCGAGGAGAAAATACCGAACGCTAGGAGATTTTCCGCAAGTGACAATTCCCGGGACTTCGCAATCATGCATTGAGGATGAGAAAAAATGATGTCACGTAAATAATAAAAAAAAAAATGAAGAGAAGATTGGCCAAGTCGTCACACAAGCCCCTCCTCAAGTTTGACGTTCCGTCCAACTCCTCTGGTCCTGTCTTCCTCTTCTTTTTCAGTTTCTCCTATCTCCTCGGTTGCGTCCGGATGTCTGCTCAAAAAATCTGCCCCTACGTTGTTCTTCCCAGGTATGTATTCTGGTTTTTTTCCTGGTTTTCTTTGGATGCCTACGTCTGCAGCAATGCTTCCCTAGGTCCTGTAACTGGTCTACCCTATGTATTGAGGTTACCTGGTTACACTCTGAACAGGACTTCACATATCGAGCTATGTCTTCTGTGATGCCGGGCCAATAATACCGGGTGGCTATCCTTTGATTTGTGGCACCATTACCCAGGTGTTCACTCAAAGTAGCACCGTGCCCCCATTCCATAACTTTATTTCTATATATGGATGGCACTGACTTTTTAGCCCTCTGCCAGCTTTCCTGTGCAAGAGTCCATGTTCCATATAAAAGTCACCCTTCCTCCGAGGGTTATGTGAGTTTTTCAATTTTCCAAAGCAAGGCCCCAATGTGTTATCAGCTGCTTGAGCCCTTTTCATCTTATTCGGATGAATTTCTAATTTAGAGTCCCTCTCTATGCATTTGGAGTCAGACCTGGTCTGGATGGCAGCCATAACCACAGGCTTTACTGGTTCTCCTAAAAAGACATATCTACGCCCTAACATCAGGGGTAGAAATGATCCTCTAAAACTGCAGCATTGATCTCCCCTTCCACATAGCGACAACTGACCTGAATCTTCACTATGGGCAAATTTAAGGGTAATGCTCCCTTGAGTGGCCCCTGGATATCCACTGTTTCTGTGGTGAGTTGTTCGGGGTGCACCAGAGATGAAGAAACGACCGCGTCATAAGACAAACCTGTGTCATACATCCCGATGACTTGGTTGCCATTCACGGTCACTGTCTCCTGTATAGGTGGGTGATGGAGGCTATTCTGACTCACTGTCAGTTCCTTCCTGTCAACAGCCCTCACCTGTAAACATGCAACATGATGTGGAGGGTTTTTTCCTTCTGCACTCGGCAGTATTGTGGTTGCTTAGTTTACACGTCTTACACCACTTTTCTCCCCGCCTCTGAGGCTGGAAAGCTGATCTCTGAGTAGTCTTGTAGTCTGGCTTGTCATGCTTTTTGAAGTGGTGGTAAGGTAGATTCATTTGGGGGTCCAAGTGGGCCTGAGGTGTTGGCCTCGATAATTCTTCCGGTTGGTTCCACCGGGATGGGTCATTCTCTGTTAGCGCTGCCTGATAACGTTCCGCCAACTGGACGATGGATTCTAAAGTGCTGGCCCCATTCTCTGTCAGAAATCTTCTCATGTCGGAAGTCATGGTGTCCTTCAGTTGTTCAATAACGACCATCTCCTTCAGACCTTCCCAATCATGAGAAAAATTCCCTAGGGCACCCCACTTTTCCACATACGAATCCAGTCTAGCAGCAAATTGAGCAAAGTTCTCTCCGACTTCCCAACTAGAGTTACGGAACCTCTTCCTATAGGCGTCAGCATGTAGCTCATAACGTATCAGGAGTGCCTTTTTCAAAGAGTCGTAGTCATCCTGTAAACCTGGAGGAAGCTTGCTATACACGTCATAAGCGGTTCCTCTAAGCCCTTGTGACAGTTTCAGGTTCCACTTGCTCCTCTCCAAACCAAACGTGGTGGCAAACTTCTCAAATTTGTCCAGATACCTATCGATCGAGTCGGCTTGTTCCGAGAAAGCTTCAAATGGAAACGTCAAGGGTCCCAAAGTTGACATGAGTGAGGATGGCAAAGGTCCTGTGCCCCCTGCGTGCAAGGAAGGCATATCATCTGACCGTGGCGATAGGTTGCCTGAGGAGGTAGATGCGGTCGCACCGGCTACCGGTTCAACTCTTTGAGCCTGTCCCTGCATCTCTCTAACTGATTCATCTTCAATGCATGCTCGCGTTCATCTCTCTCACTTCTTTCCCTAGCATCTACAGCTTTTATCCTCTCATCTATTTCTGCTAACTTTATTCGCTCTTCTCTTTCAGCTTTCGCTGTTTCTCGAGCGTAATACTTATCAGTCTCGACACTGACATAATTTGCAAGGTCCACCCCACTATAACCTAGATCTCGACCGGCCTACCCTAGTGCTGCCTTAAGCTTAACTATTTCAGCCATCTTTTGCAGTTAAAGTCCACACTGAGTAAGCTAGTGCTACCTTCCAATAGTATTTCTAACAACAAGTAAATACTAATTATTTATCAGACTGCTGTAGAATGAAATTACTACAGTTATGGAGACTTAAGGTCTGTAATTCAATGAAATACAAATCATGAACTAACTTAATTAAATACAACATAAATAAAGGGATTCACCAATCAATGCCTGAAATTCTAGAAAAAATGTTTTCTGTCTTTCTAGAGCTCACTGTGTGAAAATACATGTGTTAAAATGGTATACTGTAATGACTGAATGAATGATACTATCCCAGAGGTATGATAAAATACATAAGTTCAAATCCCGGACCGAGACACCAGTGTCACGTCGCGTTTACAGGATAAGAGAATTATTTAGAGGAAATAATAGATCTGATGTGGAAGATTTGGCTCAAGGAATCCCTGCTGGGTTTTCCCACTTCCGAAGGGTGACGAAGAGGGTAAATTCTCCTAACTCGACAGGTCTGGAAAAGATTGTAAGGAGATATTTGGTCTCTCGCTACCGTCGTCCCCTTCTCAGTTATCTATTATTATTATTCTTTAATTTATATTATATTTTACGAGCCCCCCTCCCTTATAAAGGAAGATAAACCTAGACAATATTCAACATCTAATGGAAGGAACAAAGCGTGGGGTACAGTATATACACCCAATTGGTTTATTGCAATAAAATGAATAGATGGTGAATGATAGTATTGTCGATGGAATTAGTGTCTGCTGTATGTATTATGTGTCTCACAATTCAAGTGTTTTTCATCATGGATGACTAAACTAGGCATTGATGTAGTGAGTTCCCTTTTTCGTGGACTTAGCTTTTCAGCCCCTGGCTGATAGTGAAGTGAGGTTAGTTCTCCGGTCTCCTGACGTTGCCCCAGGTAGGTCTTGAATGGTTCGGATTTGCCTTCTCTGTGCTCGACTCCGTATTCTGCCCTGAGATTGGACTGTCGTGCAAGGCTCCACCATAGACTACTCAAAGATGGACGCTAACCCGCAATTTAGACACGTGGCTTCAGTGCTTTTAATGCGAGAATTCGCCGATATCTGGGTTAGACCTAGCGGTCTCAAGATTTCCTGGGCAAGTGAAGAATGCTCGTGTTGGCGCACTTTTAGCGGGACATTTCCGCTTGGACACGTGATCCATAGCGGGCATCATGTGACATTAGCCTCGTTCCGACGCTCCAATCAATAACGTTAAAAGTCACGTGATGTTTTCCTAAGTGGCCTAAACTGGTTCTCCCAAGTTCAAGCAGTTCTAAATTAAAACAGGTTCCTAGCTACCGAGGTCATTGGTCAACAATGACGTCGTATCTAAAAATAGCGAGGAGAAAATACCGAACGCTAGGAGATTTTCCGCAAGTGACAATTCCCGGGACTTCGCAATCATGCATTGAGGATGAGAAAAAATGATGTCACGTAAATAATAAAAAAAAAATGAAGAGAAGATTGGCCAAGTCGTCACAGAGGGATGTCCTTCCTCATCTGCACAAAGGCATTTATAGAGGAACTCTCAGAACCCGTAGGTCTGAGGAAAGGAGCAAATCTGAAGACAGGCACAGCAGTCTTTGGTACTGGGAGGTCTCCACTCAAAGTGGTTTACCACACACAGTCAGTAAAGACAAAGGTCGCCTGCGGCGCACTTATTCCTTTTGATAGATATTTCTAGTGGCAAGGGAGAATCATTTTATGCTTACTTGTGTGGCTAGACACTAGTCTATAACTTTCACCGAAAGCAGTCACCAGGCATAGATATAATTATATCGTATGATTTAGCCACAACTGTATTATTATAGCAAGAACATTGCATTTTCTATGTACTCATTTGTGGGATATTAATATTTTGTTTCCCCAAAGGGACATATGACTTATTTGGTAATGTCAAATGCTGTAATCTGTTTATGTAAATTCATTTAATGTTGTAAGATGAATAAGCATATTCATTTAACTGTAACTAAAGGTTAGGTTTCCTGTATGTTGAGATTGGGAGAAGAGGAGGAGATTTTGCTGTCAGAACATTTAATGACAGTTACATGGGTGTACAAAAGATATTAAGCCTATGCGGGCGCGTGTTGATAATTGATATTTTTAAGGAATATGAGACATGGTTAAAGACAGCCCTAAACTATCATAGCAATAACTACAATAAATTTAATCCCATAGTGGAGCGAAACTTTCTGTATAAAGTTAGTGTGATTTATTATTTGCTTGAGGTAAAGGGTGTCTCTTTTGGGTCTCAGTTTCAGGGAGACCGAATCACTAGAGCAGACTCCAGTCAGGCGAAGAACGACCTATTCTCTTCGATCTAAAGGGTTTCTGAATACCGCTAGCGTCACGAGTCGTCAACCCCGTTCCTGAATCAAAACCCCTTTTTGTCAACGCCAAGGTAAGCTCACGCAGTACAACGAGCCAACGCTAAATCTGGAATCATCTATTGCAGCAGTAGTCCTCTACTCGCCTATTGGATTACCAGTCAGAGCATTGCGGCTTCCAGAATATCAAAACCGCCCAGCATGCCTATAGCAGAATTCCATATCACCCGACTTTGTGTGCCTAAACGGGGCACTCAGCAAACCACAGCCAAACCAGTTTAAACAGGATTTACTACCCAGCACACAAGAGCCTAGCGCCGGATAAGCGCGCCTGGGACTCTTTGTCCTCAAGTGACTTCTTCTGGTGTATTTTCTGGATACTAAAACCTCGCACGTATGAGCAGCCATCTATGGACAGAGTTCCAGCCCCCCTCACGCAGTAGCGGTCACCAACGTATAGCACCTACAAGGAAAGTTGGGTATTTCACTTCATTCATCTTGAAGGATATTTATCCGTAAGACACTTTCTGGAGCTAGCACATTTGGTCCCACGAAAAAAAGCGGACAGGCTGTTGCTCAGTTCGTTTATTTGGTCAGCAGGAGATAAACAACGTCTTCCAGTGTTCCCTCGCGCCATTAGGGATCACCAACGTTTAGCCCGACAAGGAAAGTTTGGTATTTCACTTCAGTCATCTTGAAGGATATTTATCTGGAGCTAGCGCCTTTGGTCCCCGAAAGCGGACCCTCTGTCGGACAGCTTGGTTATTTTCTCCGTGTTCTACAGGTTTTTTTGAGTGTTGGTGGTGTGTGTGTTTGTGGGTGTGTATTTGCATTATTGATGACTATTGATGAATATTTTGATTATTGATGTAATTTTATGTTGTTGTGATGATATGCATTATTTTCATGCTCTTCTTCATTTAATAAAGTTTACACCTTTATTAATACGCTGTTCACGACCTTTCCATCCATAAGTAACTTGTTTATAGCTCTTTACTATAATCTCTATGTATGATAAGAGAAAAGAGTGAGAGCAGGAGGTGCTTAGACAGACATAAGTGAGTTGAGGCTTGGAGAGAGAGATCATTTTGATAAATCTTCTTCCAGGTTATCTCAAGTCCATCTCCTATTTACACCTTTCTGTGTGTGTAATCTATAACTCTGTCAGTCCACTATCCCTTGTCGATTTCACTACTGTTGTCCAACTCGACAAATACTCTACACTCAAACTCAACCACGACAGTTGTAAAGGTTGGGACACGTGATCGGCTATGCGTAACGGCCATGTAACATGTCAGACGGTGTCTGGGCTATTGTTTATTTTACCTGGAAGATTTTAGTAGAAGGAGGGGGGGTGAAGAGGCCACGTGGAATAGAAATATTTGATGTATCGTTTTCAGAACGAGAGAAGGGGAGAGGGAGGAGAGAGATTTAAGTGCCACGTGGAATAGAAATATTTGATGTATCGTTTTCAGAACGAGAGAAGGGGAGAGGGAGGAGAGAGATTTAAGTGCCACGTGGAATAGAAATATTTTATGTATCGTTTTCAGAAGGGGAGAAGGGGAGAGGGAGGAGAGAGATTTAAGTGCCACGTGGGTAATATTAATTTTTGTATTGTTGTACATGACAAGTGAGCCACGTGGGCAATATTATTTTATGTATTGTTGTAAATGACGAGTGAAGGGGAGTTAGGTTAGAGATGCGTTAGGTTGGAATTGTTATACAATAGACGCATCTTCTTTTAATTTCAGCGAGTCGCGGCAAGAATAGTGGGGGAGCGTAAATTTGCCCATGTGCAAAATTACCCACGGCAACAGGACCTATCTTAAGGGTCAGACCTATGGTCTCTGGCAGTGAAGCCCCTATGCTTCAGCTGGACCGAGGTTTATTTATCATACAGCCGAGAGCATCGCTATTATAGTCTCTAGCAACGGCAGGTGGCCGGGAGACTGGTTTCAATTTCATACAGCCAGAAATCAAGGCTGTGTCTTCCTCTAAATCCGGAGTGGGAGAAAAAGGGGAAAGTTTGCTCAGCAGCAGAGAAGCGTCTACAGTTAATCAAGTCCCTCATGCTTGATATCCGAACATCGTCATCACCAAAATCAGGAACAGGTGACAGGGTTACCATACCTAGGTCCTGATAGAAATCGAGAGAAGAGAGTAACGGAGACGCCGCATCATCAGCCCTCGAGTGTTAGAGAGACACTGAGACCAAGAGAGAGAGATAGAGAAGGAGGGAGAAAATAGACAGGACCAGTAGGGTCTGTTCAGTATCCATTGGACGGATAGACACCGAGTCTGCGTTCGAAAAACCAAGTCTATTATTTTAGCATTTCTTGTGGTGTAGTTATCAGCGCCTATTGCCTAACTAGTAGAAAGCTGTGTAGCCGTTCGTTGAGGAAGAGTCAACAGGACTGAGACAGTAGCAATCTTAGTGGTACTAGAGAGTGGAGGCTAAAGTTGACAGCCCCACCAGATCAGAGTACTTTAAAGCACTAACCATTTTATTGTTCCTCAGCAGGGTGACAGGAAGAGTGAATGTGATTGAGGTTTTTTTTTGAGGGTCTTGCAATTTAATCGTTACTTGTTTTTCAGGCCGTGCAACAGTGCACGCTATCGACTGACTTGATGACGTATGATGCCATTTTATGTTTTTCTTGTATGTAAATAAATATATACATATTATTTACTGGATCAGCTTCTACTATTTACTATACTTACTTTATGTCGTCTGTATAGTGGGGTCTGTGGTCGTTTTATACACCTTATCTCCTTGTATTTAAAGGAAGTCAGAGGAGGGTGAGATTATAGCCAGTTTGACGTCACGAAGCGGCAAGGGCGAGTCAAAATCTGGTTCCATCCCTTGTGCCAATAGTCTCATCTGTCCACAGGCATGTCATTTTCCATCATATTCTATCTTCTCAGACTTTCTCATACTAGGGTCTTGTTTTCATTCAGGCAAACTCTATAAACTTAAAACCACTTCGTGACAAACACAAGAAGTATAAATGGGAAGGAAGAGGAGTTGGTGGAAGAGATGAGGAAAGCAAAACTAGAAATCCTGGCTATAACGGAAACAAAGAAAAAAGGACAAGGAGTCATGGATCTCGATGGCAACACGCTGCTCTACAATGGTGTACCCACATCTGAAAGAGCTAAAGGGGACGTGGGTTGCATTGTGGCCAAAAATCAAAAAGATAGTATCAAGGAATGGAACTTTGTCTCGGAGCGCATTATGGTCGTAAAACTAAAAGAAGGAGAAACCATAGTCAACCTGGTCATAGTGTATGGGCCAAATGAGGATGAGAGAGCAGAGGTCAAGGAGGAATTCTTCGAGCTGCTTCAAAGGACAGTGGATGACTGCCTAGATGAAGTTATCATGCTCAGAGATTTTAATGCCAGAGTTGGAAATGACCATGCTAGATGGGGTGGAGTTATCGGAATATATGGAGAAGATACTCTCAATGACAATGGAAAGCGACTCCTTAGATTCTGCAGTGAGCAGAATCTGATCATTACAAACACAAAGTTCCCCCATAAGCGCATACATGCATACACTAGATGTGAACCAACCAAGAATGAGAAGTCAGTGATCGACTATGCCATTGTTCGGAGAAGCTCATTCAAATATGTCAGAGATGCTAGAGTCTGGAGGGGGCCAGAGATTGGAAGTGATCACTACCTGCTAACAATCAAAAGAACAACTGAAAGAGTTGCTCAGCCTAGGAACTGCCCAACATCACGCAAGAAAGCAAGTAAACGAGCGGGAGAAATGAGCATTAGGACCTACAAGCTGAGAGAGCCAGAAATTAAGACCAGATATCAGGGGCTTATTGCTGCAGCGGTGAGCAACACAGAAGAACGACCTGATGACTTGGAAACCCTCTGGAATAAATTCAAGGATATCATAAAGACAGCTGCTGCAGAAGCATGCGGTGAAGTCCGACTTGGGAACAAGAGAAAGAGGACACCTTGGTGGACAGAGGAAGTCAAAGAGAAAATAAGAGAGAAGAAAATGGCATGGAAACAATACTTAGGAGCTAAAAACACAACAGGATAAATGGACAAATATAGAGAATATGTGACACTCAGAACAGAAGCAAAGAACAAAGTGCTAGCAGCAAAGCAGAAGTCCTGGGAAGAATTTGGAGAAAAGCTAGAAAAAGATGCACAAGAAAACCAGAAATTGTTCTATAAGACCCTAAAGAACATGAGGAAGGAAAAACAATGCCCTCTCAAATTTATAAAGGACAAGCAAGGCAAATTACTTACTGCCCCGAAGGAAGTAATGGAAAGAATATTTCTCAGAACTCCTGGATGGTGAGCATGGTGAAGCATCAGAAATGATAACCACTAGCACAGAAGAGAAAACCAATGATGGTGAAGATGACATAAAGATGGAAGAACTGAAGGCAGCACTGGAGAAAATCAAGATGGGCAAAGCAGCAGGGCATGATGGTATAACACCAGAAATGGTTAAGTGCATGGGAGCATCAGGCGACCTATTACTCATAAGGGTTTTACAGGCAGCGTGGTACAACAAGACCATACCAAAGGATTGGGAGATTGCCATCATAACACCAATTTTCAAAAAGGGTGACAATCGACAGTGAGGAAACCATAGAGGCATTTCCCTTCTCAGTGTCCCTGGTAAAATCTACTCTAGAATCCTAGAGCAGAGACTCAGACGCCTAGCTGAGCCACAATTGGATGAGGTCCAGTGCTGATTCCGAGCAAACCGAAGTACTCAAGACCTAATCTTCACACTCAGACAGCTGAGTGAAAAGGCCCTTGAGTATAAGAGTGAGATCCATCTTTGTTTCATAGATCTGGAAAAAGCATTTAACAGGGTCCCCTGGAGCAAACTTTGGAACTGTTTGGCAAGGAAGAACATTCCAGCACCTCTGATTCATGCTATACAGAGCTTCTACAAGTCTTGCAGAAATTATGTGAGGACAGCAAACCATAAGTCAGAAGAGTTCAGGACCACCACTGGTGTAAGACAAGGTGATATCCTATCACCTTACCTTTTCATACTCCTCATGGACGATGTCATCAAGGCATGTAAGGAGAAAACAAGAAAGTATTTAGTGGGGTACTGGAAGATGAGACAGGTCTATATTTCAGAGCTGGCATTTGCTGATGATGTTGCCCTGATTGCTAAATCAGAGGCACATCTCCAATCCAACCTGCAAGTCTGGAAGGAAGAGCTGGAGAAGAGAGGGATGGTCATAGGCAGCTCTAAAACAAAATCCATGGTGATATCACGAGAAGAAAGAAGACATCAGATTAAGCTGGGAGAACAGGTCCTGGAGCAGGTCGACCACTTTAAATACATCGGAGCTATTATAGACCGAAAGGGAGGCATCAAAGAAGAGTTGGCCACTTGAAAAGCAGCAGCTGGGAGACTTTTTCAGGCCATAAATCGAGGATTCCTCAGCAAGAGAGAGGTTGGTAAGAAAACGAAGATGGCTGTATACCGCTCCACCTATGTCCCAGTCTTGACATATGGATGCGAGTCATGGGCAATGACTACAACCCACAAAAGCCAGATCCAAACCTCAGAAATGAGGTATCTGAGGAAGGTGGTTGAAGTAACAAGAAGAGACATGGTACGCAACCAGACGATACGTCAAGGCCTTAAATCCTACCCCCTGCAGATCCAAGTAGAACAGTCCCAATTAAGATGGTTTGGCCATGTCTGCAGAATGGGAGAAGATCGGCTACCACGACAAGCATAGGGAAACAAAGAGCCAAGGATCCAGACCCCCAGGACGACCCAGAGTCCGCTGGGAGGACAACATTAGACAATCTTTGAAGGACCGAGGATTATAATGGAACCAGGCCAGGAGGAAGACAGCCGATAGGATAGTCTGGCACTCTCTCTTCCAAACCTCTACACCTTACGGTAGAAGGGGAACGACTAAGTAAGTAAGTAAGTAAATAAAACAAATATGAATGGACTGATAGATGTGGGGGAGTAAATAAAACTAATACGAATGGACTGATAGATGTGGGGGATATGTGTTGGAGTAAATAAAACTAATATGAATGGACTGATAGACGTGGGGGATATGTGTTTATAGATGCTAGTTCCGGTAACCAAGCATAATTAAATATCACTTTCTGAGAGGTCTGTTTCGTGTGCTGCAAATAATATGAAATTTACAACTGGCAGGTAGTTGACTGCCAGTTTGGCTTGTATGTTGACATTTTGGACTGATAATTTTGCAAATGAGATCTGGAGTGGATAGTTTAGCTGATGTATAACAATTAATGAATTTTAATGCTTTGAAATCATTGGCTGTAACTCACAGGTGAGTATTTAGTCATATTTGTTGATCTTTGTTGTTTTATGAACAACTGTATTACATTTGTTCATTAACAACTGTATTACATTTGTTCATTAACTTTAGCACGCTGCCGGCGAGACATATCGCCGAACGCAACCTATGTTCTGCCTGCTTGAGGCGATATGTCTCGCCTTGCGGCTGTCACCGTTTCTAGCATGAGGACTTGTGTACACGTGATTTTCAGCCCCGGATGTTAAGTTGTAATTTTATTTGCAAGAGAGTTAGCTTCCGTTTCCGATCTTAAAAAAGTGATGGGTGTATCCGCATTTATTTTTTGTAAATTTTTTAAATCGAAATGAATCGGCATCAGACACGCGGCCATTTCGCTCTAATTTTATTGTATTCTGACGCCATGCGGTGGGGATGAAATTTTTGTCTTTATAAGCGCTGAAATCGGTTCTCAGAATATGTTTGATGGCTGAGATGGAAACGAAAGTAAAATGGCCTTTCAAGTATGTATAATTTTCGGGGTTAGGATTAGGAATATCTTCTTTTTTTTTTTTTTTTTTTTTTTTTCCCTCGCTTGAGGTTGCATATTTTTTCCTTGCATGAGGTCGCATTATCCCCGCCCAAACCCGGCCCTGGTCAAGACCACATGTCCCAACACAAGAAGACCCAATGACAACATGTGTCACCGTAGTGATCTTCTGTGTTCTCACACAAGAGACCTAATGACACATGAATGTCATTGTACCGGTCCCCGTGTCTAGACACATGATCCTAGCCAAATGCCAGATATTAGGCCGTGGGGTTGTACAGTGTAAAATACACTAGGATTACGGCCGAATGTCACGGCTGGCTAGGGAGTTTGTTGCTTTGCTACTGATGATGGGTGTAACGAAAAGATCGTCATTTGATATGTATTGCTCTATTGGTCAAATGACTTTCATTGAGATGCAAGGGATATGGACTCTTCATTCGTTGGTCATTTTTTTAATTTTTTTTTTAAATTTTAAAATTTAAAAAAAAAATTTTTTTAATTTTTTTTTAATTTTTTTCGTTTTTTTCATCTTTCCTTTCCTCTCTTCCTATCACATCTAACATGTACACAAACAAATTTTATATCATCAGATTCATCATTCATTCATTTCTATACAATCTAAAAATTAGAGCAATTGACCAAAAAACAAAAAAACTATAGAATTTACAAGTCACCCACTATAAAAATGGGGGGTTGTGAAAAAGAATGCAGTGGTTGGGCAAGTTTTCTGAATTTTTATGCAGCGTGCTAAAGGTTAACCATTGTCATTTCTTTCAGGTATTTCCAGGTATTCAGTTGTCCATTGTACTTTGTCACTACACAGGGAAGGAAAAGAAGGTAATTTGGTCATTGCTTGTCAGCAAGTGATACCACTGTCTGACTGTATGGATTTTATAATGTGTGAAAGACTACAGTAACATGGTAAACCACAATCTAGACATAGCCATTAAAGAAAGGACCAATTTTACTGAGGCACAGTAAACAGCGAGGGTACTTGTTTAAAGTGTCCGACTGGCTAAGCGGTTGGAATGCTTTCCTCTTATGTTAAAGTTAACAGGTTTCAGGATCTAAACCTGGTGGCAACCGGCTGCAGTCTACCCAGCTGTAAATAGGTGCATGACTCTGCTGTTGAATTAGTGAAGCAGAAAGGAAACTGGTCACCCCACCTCATAAAAAAAGGTGGACCTAGTATTGTGAAGTCTCTAACACTTCATTGCCCTGTGGCAGTATGCAATATTTGACTACCTTGACCTTTTTACAAAGAAAAACATTAGGATAACTTATAGAGCAGTCTGTCAGTCAGAGTAAATACTCAGCTTAGTTCTCAAGTGTAGGTAATGGCTCTTGAGAAAAATATTACATCTCATGTCCAAGACTGTGGTGACAGATATTACCTGAAATTATAATGAGGATATAAGAATTTCACTGTATAGTCTCTCTGAGTTATCTATTTATTGCCCTTGTTTTATTTTTCATTTCAGGTTAACCTAGTACCTCATAAGCTGGAGCACAATCATGTTCTGGAACATTCACTGCACCAACTTCTCAGGGAAGTCCATGACAGAAATCTCAACTACAGCCCACCACATCCAGTCAATGCCATGTTGGGTATGAGCAAACGAAGAAGGCTTGCTGGGCCCAAGGCAATGTCCAGGTCAGAGCTGATGGAAATGGCGCACAGGTAAGGGACATATCCTTGAGTTTTAGGTGTATATGTGTGTGTGTTATTTTTTTACCACATGACATCCCGTGTACAAGATTTCAGGATACCAATCCTTCACATAGAAGTAACACATAAGGAAGGGAAACCTGAGGCCTGTAAACAGTAAATTAATATTAGACAAACATAAAGGTATGTTTTCAGGCACTCGTAAGAAATAAAGAAGTAGAACACTTGGACAACAGAAAAACAACAGACGTGAGTGGCTTACCCAGGTTTCGAACCCCGTACCTTCCGTACGACAACTCCGCCTAGCTATCAAGCGAATCACACTGACCCCACGGCCAGCTAGGCATCCCCAAAAAAAGATGATCTTTGTCCTTTTCATGTGTCTGTCTAATTCCCTTCTCCACGTGTTTTTGTGTGTGTGTGTCTCCCTCAGTTTTTCTGACACTGGAGATTCCAGAGCAAGAACTGCCTTGTAATACTATAATGAACTTCTTTAACAGAGAACCTTCCTTCTTCATATTGGTTGTAAGTTTTTTTGTTTAAGGTCTTAAAAGTTTTAACAGGACGTGGTAGCAAGCCCCATGCCTGGCCCTTCTTAGTGAACTCTGATATGGGCAGAAATCAATATAGGTAGTTAATTTTTGTGAATTAAACAAAGTGGTAATTTCAAAGCTGATTAAATAACAAATAATGCTGGACTATGTACATTCAGTTGCTCATTTGATTTATTAAATTGTTCATTTGAAAGCTTATTAATGTGCTTTGATACTTTTTTGTAAGACAATATGCACTTGTTGTTAACACTGTTCAAATATATGCTTAATAAATTGAGGGTTTAGTTTTGTAATCAAGGTAGTTTGATCATTTGTAGTGATCAAAAGTTTTCTTAGAAATTTGCACCTAACCATCTGAGTGTGGTTTAATGGTTTAGGACAATACAGAGTATAACATAAGGATGCAGTGTCCCATCTGAACTGCTTGGGTGCACCGTTCTTCTTCTTTCACCTTTCAACTCTCTAAGGAGCATAGGCCTTCAACAAACGTCTGCCAAGTCTTCCTGTCCCATGTCTTCTTCATCCCCTTCATGTCTATCTTCATTTCTCTGTTCCATGCGTTCTTCCTTTACCTTTCTTACCCTGGGGATTCCAGAAAAAGAACTGACTGGTAATGCTGTCAACAGGTTTTCTCAGTGTGTGTCCTTTCCATCTCCAGCGTCTTCTTATCATCTGTTGTTCCACTGGTGCTTGTATAGTTCTTTTCATCGGTTTCACATTGGTGATCTAGTCATACCACTTCAATCTTTTTATTCTGTGCAAGCGTCAATGTATGAAAGTCTGTAGATTTTTTTGTTGTTCTCCATGTTTCAGAGCCATGTAATAGCACAGGCTTGACATTTGAATTGAACATTCTGATTTTTGATGGACTGATCTGACAAATTTATTAGCTGTTACAACAGTCAACAGCATTGCTTTACAAGCTACCTTTCAACATGTTTTATAACTTTCTGAGTTACGTTGTTAGCTGGAACTTTGCAAGGAGTAGAAGCAAAGGCAGTTATTTGTTGATCCTTACTAATTGTTTTCTTCGATTTACACTTTTGACAGTGAATCTCTCTTGGAGCAGATATTGAAACAGACGAAGCATGCAGTGCTCAGAATAAGGTATGAAATGGTACATGTGTAAATGGTTGTCATTTTCTGTATTCTTCTTCTTCAAGTACCATGCACAGTGGCGTAGGAAATCATGTAAACACAAGACAACAGGAGGCTGAGACACTTGGGAGTCATGACCCAGGTGGGCCGAAACACTTGTTCGACGGGGGGACTTCTTCTGATGATCAGATTGCCTCCTGTTGTATCGCTCTGTATAGAGTTTCCTATCATCTTCTTATCAATTCTGTTTCCATGCCACGGTGTCAAACTGTCCAGTATTTGCTCTCTTTGTCTTCCGCTATCTCTTTTTCCTTCAGTCTATATTCATGTGTGATAAATAAGGTTTCAAATAGACTTGGCTGTAGCTTTTTTATAATCTGTTAATCTATTTCAAATGGCTTGCTTAGCATCATTTTATGTAATCTTGTCATAGATGTTAAACAGCACTGGTAATAGTGGAGAACCCTGGGGTAGACCCGGGCAAATGCACATTGGTTCTGATGTCCAAGTTCCCAAGAGAAATGCAACTGATCTCTCCATTAAGGCAGCTGCTATCCACCTTGTTATCCAAGGCCTGTGTGATGTGGTGCTCTTTGAACAACTCCATAGTGAAACCAGACATCACTTTCAATGGGCAGAACATTGAAAGGCAAGCCAGGCTTTAGTATCTGGCAGTAACGTTTGATCATGGGCTATCATTCAAGTATCATGTCGAACTGATCATATAGAAGAGCAAGCGAGGATTGGCAGCCTTAAAAACAATGGCTGCTGCGCGCTTGGAACAGAGACTACTGCAAATCTGTACTAAACTACAGTAATCCCTATGGAAAAAAAACGCAATTAATCCCCTACAAAAAGAGACTAAACTCTCCTACTATTCATAGAGAAGAAACATGGGGCGGATAAGATAGAACTCCACCGTAATCCCCTCCTGAAAAAGAACGTTTATACTACAAGGAGAAGAAACACGGGCCTGTTGAAAAAATAAATTACAGTACAGTATCACACGCATTCAAAATGAAGGGATGCGACTAGTTTTGGGCTGTACATGTGATACCTCCATTGTGACAATGAGATACATGCTCGGATTGTTGTCGATTAGATCCAAATATATGATGGCCCAGGCAAAAGCATATATGGGGGTAATCTCCGATAAAAGACATGAGAATGTAGCTGACATCAAAGGAGCAAGAATCAAGAGGGGGATGTCATGGATGGCACAGGCAGAGGCTACGATTAGTCAGGTGACCAGGGTTGAACATGTATCCAAAGGGGAAGAGTGGAGTAAGTCAGGGGAGAACTGGATAAACTATCAGCAGGTCATCATTAGCCTTGGCAGAAAGTGCAGATCTTGGAGCAATGGAAAAGCAGAGTTGGAGATTAATCAGCTGATAAGTGATCATGCTGAGGATGATGACGCCATTGTGTACACTGATGGGTCTGTAGTGCGTGGTGAGAAATCAGGATGGGGCTTCTCTGTGAGAATAAAGGGCAGGGTCGTCGCTGAACAGAGTGGAGCCTACATGACAACAACCTCCAGCAAGAGAATGGAGGTAGAGGTAGTTATATTGTCAGGCTCTCAAGCCATGCTTCGGAAAGTTCAGAACAGATGGCTGCGGCAGGAATGGAAAACATCAATAGAATCCTCAAGTCTTGAAGAACTGGTGTGGATCTAATGTCCTGGTCATGCAGGGGTACGTGGCAATGAGAGAGCTGACAGGCTGGCCTCGAGAGCACCCATATTGGGGACACTGGACATGGATAAGGGAGAGATACTAAGGGCTATTAATGATCACCTGCTGGATAATGACTGCAATGGATGAATCAACAAGGCAGCGGCTGCTTGAGTTTGGCATCAAACGTGGGACTAGCAGAAATGGACGTGAGAGAGGATGCATCCGTCGTATGTACAACCAGCGTGCTGCAGGTACAATTAGCATTCATACTCTTCGACATTTGCTGAGGGAGACTGAGCACCTGTTGGTTTTCCCGGAGTGCAGCGAGGTCAATTCTTATTAACAATAACAGTCTTGTCATAATTTTCTTCCTTGATACTTTTCCTTAGCTCTTGTCTACTTGTGGCCTGTTTATGTGCTGGTACATTTTGCTGCATCTTGTTTACCTCATTTCACGTCTGCCCAGACATCTTTCTCAGTTTACGGCATCAGCTTTTTAAGTTTACGTGGTATTTGTCATAATAATTGTTGTACAGTTTCATTTATCCACTAATTTATTTAGCTGCTTTGTTCAGTTTTTGTATGTAGTGTTTCTTTCCCTGCCTTCTTCAGTAGCTTGTGTTGTAATTCAGTGTTATATGTATTTATTATATTTACTATATGTTGTTTTTTTCCCTATCCAAAAAAGAAATGTGAATCAAACGTAAAACTTATGCATAATTTTTACTCCTAGCTTCTCAGAAGAATATTTTCAGGTTTTGACATTTATTGATGTTATATCATAGTGCAGACCATTTACAGATGTTAGTGTTTAGCAATATTTCATATGTAAATTTTACATAGTTTGTAGCTGTATTTTAGCAGTCTGTATTTTTAGAATAATTGTTCCATTTTGGCTACAGAACAATGCATGTGATAGACCAGCTTGCAGTCAACATTCAGGATCCTCAGATCTGTGCCCACTGGAGCTGCCTTAACAGCAGCTTGGAGTCCAGTGTGAGGATAACAATCACCTCCTACTGCTATGAGAACTGCAAGTAAGTACTGCTGCTCAAAGCTTGCCTTTGTCATTATCTTTCAGTTCCCCAAGGAGAAAAGGCTAACAACAAACACATGCCAAGTTCTTGTCTCCATGTGTTTTTAGGTCTAACACTACCACTCTTACCATGGGGATTCCTGACCAAGGATTGCCTGGGAATGCCAACACCAGGTGTCCTCAATGTGGTCCATCACCAGCATCCTCATTTCCTGTACCACTGGAACGTATCTGGTTCTTGTCAGTATTTCCACATTAATGATCTTGATGTAATATTTCAGTCTTTCTGTTCTTCACAAGCACCCATTTTGAAAGTCTGTAACTCTTTGGTTGTTGATTTTGTTGTTCTCCATGTTTCAGAGCCATACAATAGAATTGGCTTGACAGATGAGTTAAAGATTCTAATTGTTGTGTTTGGTGTGATTTATTTTGATTTCCACATATTTCCCAGTGCATTGAAAGCTCCTCTTACCATTTGTATTCATATTTTGATACCATCGTCTGTCCTTCCAACTTTATGTATTCTGCTGCCAAGATTCTACATCTCGTGTTTCTTGAAGTGCAGTCTTGTTTGTTTCCTACATTTTTTTAAGATAATCTTGATTAGGGGAGAGTGGGGAGAAATGGTCCCTCATTTTTCATTTTTAACCAAATTCGATATAACTATAGAAATAATAATAAGTTTGAGATGTTATTAATATGTGTAGGTGAAATACCCATTTATTTCAAAATACAGTCTACATAAAATGGTTAAACATTAAAACTTTTTATAAAATTAACATTTGAAGCAATGATACCATAGTGGTGTGAAATGGACCACGTATGGGGAGTAATGGACTTGATGAAGGGGAGAAATGGACCATATGCAGGAGAAATAGTCCATGAAAATGAATCAATAAAATTGTAAATTACCAAAGGATATGTTGAAACGTAGATACCTTTCTGTTCTTTTTGTACCCTTGCAGCAAGTTGGCTGTGGTAATATTGCTTTAATTTGACTTATTTTAACAGACCCTAAATCTTCTACAGCAGGCCAAAAAAACTTGTCAAACATTTTACCACTCTTTCTTAAAAAATTGATTTCCACATCGCCATCCTCATCTTCCAGCTGCATGACTTTCCCAATTAAATATTTCGTGTTTTTTCCTGACTCAAACTCACACACTACATATTGACCACAATTTAAGTCTACACTTTCTACACCCTCCATACTGACACTGTTACTTTCATCATCACTGTCACGCCCAGTTTCATCCATAGATAGGCCTATGTCAGAATCTGTGTCATCATCATATGGTATATTGTCAGTATCATCATCATAATCACTGACATTCTCTTCAGACACAAAAAAGGGATTTCTTGGCCTTTGATATAGTAACCTTCTTTCTGTTTTCTGATCTGTATTTCATTTTCATCTGCATTTCCGTCATTGCTGGAGATGATGTTGCCAGCATTGCCTTGCCACGTTTTCTCCCTCCATTGTTTTCCTTACGAGGGGCAGCCTTAGGAAATCCTTTAAATAACTCAGGAGGAGAAAACACTTTTAAAGCTACTTTTGGGACAGCATCATTTGGTGACACAGGAAATGAACTGGTCAATAAAGCCAGGGAGTTTGTCCCACTGAGTGAGGCCCCTTTATCAACCAGGCCTAAATTAGGTTCAATCAAAGTAGGGACTGATGCTTCTGAAATCTGAGGCCTGTCTGTGATGTAAGAAGGCAGAAAATCTTCAGCACTGAAAATATCTTGATCCAGTGGCCAAATGCCAGCAGCTTTAAACCCAGACATTATGTTTTGTTGGGTAAAGGCCCTAACAAATGCAGCGCCACCAAGCTCAGCAAGCTGATAGATGGAGAGGGTTTTTTCAACATTCTTTATCATCCATGAATCTGCTAAATGACTAAATGCTGCTTTCATGGGCCCAAAGACAGTTCGATCCAATGGTTGCATTTTGTTGCTTGTATGTGGTGGAAGAGTGATGACATGAATATGGTTCTGCTTTGCCAACTCCAGAGCAGGAAAGGAAATGTGGCTTTCGTGATTATCCATGATCACAATGATGGGATATGTCTCTGAAGGTCTAACACATTTCACAATATGCTGAACCACTTTCACAAAATTGTCACTTGTCATCCAGCCTGAAGAGTGGGTAAGTCCTAAAGAGCCTTCAGGTGCTCCATTTAACATAAAATGTTTAAAATTTTTTCTTGGAAACACAAACACTGGTGGCAAGCTGTGTCCAGTAGCTGAAACTATGCAGCACATTGTGACAAGTTCACCTCGTTCTCGTGATGTGACTTGCCCAACCTGTTTGGTACCACGTGGTGCAATGACTCTAGGAACTTTTTGTTCTGTTGTTACACCAGTTTCATCAAGATTGTAAATTTGATCCCCGCTTACATTCAGCTTTGTATAAGAGGCTTGTAGTATGTTAAAAAATGCCGCAACAGTGTGTCGATTAAATGCGGTTGCTCGTGCCAGTGATGTTGCTTCTGGTTGTCTTATTGACAATTGTGAATGCCGCCTCAGGAAGCCAAAAAGCCATTCCCTTCCTGCCATTGAGTTCTCAATCCATGTTTGCGGACATTTCAAATGATTCAATGTTGCCATTTCAAAGGCAAGAGTACGAACATTTTTTGGTGTTAGTCCATGAAACATTTTGGAACACTTATCCAGATAATTTGCAAGACTCTCTTCCTGTTCAGCATTAAAAATCTGACTGTGCTGATAATTTGGAGTGAGGCTGACTTCTGAAGATTTGGACTTGTTAATATTGTTGATCAGAGTTGTCCGAGCAATTCCATATTCCCTGGAAGCTTGTCTAACAGGCATGCCTTCCACTACGGCAGTTACAGCAGCTCTCATAATGGACTCCGGTACTTTGCCTTTATCTGTTTTCCTCTTGTAAACACGAGTCATTTTTTTCTGGAAAAAAATAATTTACTGTATAAAATAATTATAATAATTATACTTATAAAATAGGATTACATTGATAGTTTAACAATGATTAGTTTTATAGTTTACATTGATAGAATTTAAACATATTTCTTCAACTGTTTAAACAAACTAAGATTTAGGAAATATTTTGTGATGAATGGGATACATGTATAACGCTTCCATGTTCGGGGAGAAATGGACCAGTGACGGCCCATTTCTCCCCACAGGTATTCAAATAGAAAAGACAAGCATAAACTCTTAAAGCTAACAATTTTTAGGCATAAAGAACATTGCTAATGCAGGAAAATGGTAATTCTGCCTATAAAAATAACTTACCGTACAATCAGCGAAGCAGCGACAAAAATTGGACTTGCAATGTCACTTCAAAAACTCAACTATTTCCTTGTATAAAATGAGGTCACTGTAGTGGATTTTGATGGTATTGTATGGTTGATGTTACCTAGTGTGATGTATGAGGTCAGCTGTGAAGGCTCCTGAGATAAATGTAGATGTGAATTACAGAAGGCCCTTCTTACTACCACTTACGACCTCACACATATCTTTTTTTCTAATGAATGTGGCTACGTTAAAAGTCTAGGGTACTGATATGTAATGTGTTGTGGTAGATTACACACACACACACACACAGATATTTAAGAAGTCTAATAATATTAATAAAATTTATAAGACACTGAACTAACTCAGGCTGTTTTAGTTTTTTAAAGTTAAATCTTTTGATAAATTTATTTTGTTCTGAACCAAATGTTTAGTTGGTCAGAACATAAGAAATATTATGGAGTCATAAATGGAATGCAAAATCATATGACATAATAAAATGGAAAATGTGTACTTAGTTATTTCAAATGAGTGGTTAATAATAATTATATTAAGCTAGTCACAGGAGAACTTATTACTAGATATGCTGTTGGGATGGTGTCATCACTCCCAGTCTATGACTGCCAAACATTGTTCATCGACTTAAGGGATAAATATATATAGTTTAATTTCCCCAATGTCATGGCTTTATTTGGTGGTGAATTAGAGATAATTTAGTTGAAAATGTCGTTGGTGAAAGTCCAGCAGGCCAGATATAACTTATCTCGCCTGCGTCGATCCTGTACAAAAGTCTGGTGGCCCCACCTCTCCATGCTGGGGGCAATATACGGCTGCTCTGACACAATGATAGACTGCACTGGTCCACACTTGTATATATTACTACAGCATTTGACACCGCTTTGGTGCCAAATAGAAACTCACAATTCTGAAACAAAAGTATTGGGTCATGTGTCAGAACTCTATCTCCTGAACCACTTCTGCACACAACACTACACAACAACACCACACAGACTAGGTCAGATCTCTCTGACCACACAGCACATCTTACCAAGTTGGTTTCACATAGTATTAGTTCCCCAAGACTACATTGCATCTGAGATATGTTCAATAGCTTCCTGCTATTGAATAAGATAGGTGATATGTTCCACTGATCTCAACACTAGATCCTTTTTCATAGTTTCATTTAGGTGTTCCTATATATTTTCTTTGTATGTATGTCTCTAGACCCTGAACTAGGGCTGGGGATCTAGAGCGAACACTTACTTGTCGTAATCATTTTTATGATATGGCAGTATCAGTCACTCGAATTATTAAAATATACAGAATAAATATTGTTCATTCTTACCAGAATTCAGAATTGAGAACACAGTTACATTTGCTAGCAAAACTCAGCTGAGCTGCTGGCCGTATGATGTCGTCCCACTATATAGTTATATTATTATGGAATCAACACCACTATGGATTCAAACTGCGTCTCTGAACAGACTTATGTCAAATGGCAAACTTTCACCTCTCTATCCCGCTACTATAAAATGAGTTGACCAATCGCCGACTTCCTCCCTTGCTTTCAAATCTTCAACCAAAAGTCACTTCAGTCAAATCTCAGTCAAGTATGTATTACGGTCTGTTAGTCCGTCTGTCTCTACTTGTTTTTTCATAAAAACACACTTGGTTTTACATGCATTTCCTACACGAATCTGCTGCCTAAGTTATTTTTAGCTACAATGCTCCACCACATTCCCTCTCTTTAATTACAGCTCGAATTTTACGTTTGCAGACTCAAGGCCAAGATTTTGGACACTTTTAGTGATATGGGTTAACAGTGCAGTCGCTTGTCTGATATGAACAATACAGTCTTTTGTCAATATCTTCCTTATTATCTATCCGTCTGTATAATTGAAAGCATATTATTTCTCTGCTCAAGATGGGCTATCAAACTAGCTAGGTTTTATTTTCATAACTCTATTATTAAGAAAAAACATATTTTTTCTCAAGTTTAATTTTTGAAATTTGTTCGAGAACCTTCCCTCATGTGTTTTGCCGCGGCATTCAAATAAAGACCAAGTATCGAAAAATGTCCAAGAAATGACTGTCTCGATCAAGAGCTAATGTCCTTTTCTTGTCCATTTCCCTACTTTATGTCAACTCGGGACGTGAATTTTTTTTCTTTCACCCCCAATTGCGTCTTTTTGCCGTTCGAACTTCAAACACGTGTTCAGTCATATTTTTCCTTTTTTGTGTCCTCCGTTCTCTCCCGTCTACAAAGGGTAAACGTTTCGTCTGCACTTCTAACTCGTTAGTTTTAAATGGCGGTGGGAAAGGCTGGCATGGGCGAGCATGTCTCCTAGTATCTTACGCCTTATTTTTAACCCTACATTTCATCGTTAATTTTGGAGATATTTTAACGTTGTATCATGGTGACATCATCACAGTCACTGATTGTCAAAAAATGCGCGCACATAAAGAAACCGGACGTTGTTCCTGGAAATGATCTCACCCTACTGGTATTTTTTCATTATGGTCCAAATTAAAATGGAACATTCGTTTTTGAGATACAAGGGGCGGTCCATTTCTCCTAACGGTCCATTGCTCACCACTCTCCCCTATATCCCTGTGTATTTCCAGATCCACATGCTCTGCTGTCTCATCACGCATCTTCTTTTGTCTAAAGCTTTCTACCACTTTCTTTCTACTGCCAGGTCTATTTGGTAGGTCTTCTAGTCAATAGACAATGGATTAATATCTTTTGTAGGTCCTAAAATTATCTGCTTCACTTGTACTTTCAGAAGTCTATTTTACCTTCTACCCAGTAGTTATAACTGCAGTGTAAGCTCAGAATTTGCATTTTTGACCAGAACTAGTTCATTGCAATTCGAGAGAAACGTGATTTAGTCATATGATATTACAAATAATTCTTTTTTTTTTAAATACTATAAATTATACTACTTTCTATCACTTTCCAAGTGTTGAAAAATCTGTCATGAAAGCAGAAACAGCCTGTTGTCTTTCATGTTCCTGTCCACTGCTTCATAATAAATTCAGGTAATGTGACTAGCCAAATGAAGAGAGGCCGATCAAGAAGTGATTATCCATGATGTCTTGACATAGTGGTTGGTAAGACAGTGTCTCAGGTATTGTAATTCTGTAAGGATTAACACATTTGGAGGTACATGATTCTATATCAGACAACATAAGGATCATGATTTGTATGGCATATATTTCACCATCACTATCAGTGTTTCACTGTGATTGTTAAATGCATTTTCAGCAGGTATTGGCAACCTACCTCCCCATTTAGTACAATTTCTGATGTCTTAAATCAGTTATTGTTTATGTACCAACAAGGGGTAACAGCTTTAAGTGGAAAAATAACATCAAGAGATGGACAGGAATGAGTCTATGAGAGTACACCAACAAGAGACAGAAAACATTGGAGATCCATTACAGTTGACCTTCGTTACGGAGATGGCAGCTAATGACGATGAAATCAATTCAGCCATCATATTTATCATTTGGTCAATCAATGTTGAGAGCAACGAAAACAACAAATAAGAAGTTACAGACTCATAAAATGGGTGTTTGTACAGAACAGAAGATTGAAATGTTATGACAGTCACCAGCTTGAAACTGATGACAAGAATCAGACAAATACTTGTGGAACAAGAAATGCGAAGAAAAAGCTAGAGATGGATAGGATACACATTGAGGAAACCTGTTGATAGCATTACAAGGCAGTCCTTGTTCTGGATTCTCCAGGATAAGAAATGTAGAGGCTGCCTGAAGAAGACGTGGAGATGAAAACTGGAGACTGTACTGAAAATGGTGAGGAAGACAGGAGGACTTGGTATGTGTTTGTTGAAGGCCTATGCTCCTTGTGGAGCTAAAGGGTATTGGTTGATTGATTTGGTCAGTCCTTCAAAGGATTTCTCCCTCAGTTTTCCTCATGCTCATGTTTAGGCAAAAATTTAGTTTGTTAAGTTTGAGGTTTTAATAATTTGATACTGTCATTAGGACTCCCCTTGTGCTGCTGATTGGTATAGACACCATCAAAGTAGTGATGAAGGATGGCCGAGTGTGTACATTGCTGTTTGAAGACAGTGAGCTCCGAGATCTCATCCAGTGGCAGGTCAGTAAGATTGTTAACCTCAAGCTGCATGCTTCCAGCTAGTTACAGTGGTAAAGCTCTTGTCATTTTGCCACTTTTGCAATCTCTCTTTAGCTGTTAAATACAAGGCAGTTGTAAGGAAAAGCATTTGTTTGTAAAGATGGTTGTGGAAAGTTAAAATAACAGAATGTTAGTATCCACAGAGAAAATAGTATCAGTACATTCTTTCAATAACGGCTCCTCAGTTAGTTACCATCATCTTCACCATTATCTTCCCCATCATCTTCACCTGAGCACCTTATGGAGTATGGAGCCATCACGGCAGCTGATCCCCATGCAGCAAACATTCACATACTCTTGCAGCAGTAGTTGTGGTGACTGTGTTTGACATGATGAGGTTGCCAGCCTCGTGTATAACCTCTTACTAGTTACCTCTTACAACATGCCTCAGGGACCAGTAGTCCTATTCTTTCTGTCTCATCTTCAGGAACTACATGAGGCCTCAGTTATCTGAACAGTTATTTTACTGAATAAACTATTGTACTTAAGAACCCTGTATGTATAGTGAATAAATGTTTATGTAGTTCATTAAATGTTGAAATTAAAGTCCATTGGATACAGCTGGATATGTTCTTAGTTGAGCAGACAAGGCTTACCAGTTCTAGTTGATGTGTAAAATAATGTCATCTTTAAACAAAAAAAGTATGTGACAGTTATTCCTTTGCACATCCTTTAATAACAAGTTCTGCTTTTGTCCATTTGTTTTGATTTTTAAAATGCTGAAATTCTTTGCTGCATAAACAGTTTGTTTCCATTCCTCTCTTGGCTCTCACTGGTTATGTCATAGTTCCTGTTGTCCATCTGCATTCCTTATACATGCCCTCTTCAGCATTTCATTTGCATCATATGGATTAAGTTGTTTCTCACATCTCTAAGTGAAAGTAAGAAATGTTGCAAAATTAAAATGTCACTCAATATTTCAGATCTGTCAACACCATGCACAGTCCATCCAGAACTTGGCAAAGATGCAGAGTTGGCAAGTCTTGTCAGCTATTGTCAACAGTGGCCATGGTGACATGGAAGCATATGGTACCACCTCAAATGTCATGTTAGCATCTCCCAAAGGAAATATGTAAGTTGAGGATGTGTGCTTTGTCAATTTTACCCATCTTTACTTTGTCTCAGTGTACTAATCTGATGTGGCTGTGGCAGTTTGAACATTGATAGACATTCAAGCCCTTGAGAAGCAAGTGCTGTAACCACTCTGCCACTCGGCATGTATTTTGTCAAACCAGTCTTTTACACTTCATTCTTCTCCTTTATCATAAACTAATTTCTAAACTTGAGAAGTTGGAGATTTTAGAGGTTTTTATTTTTTTTAATATTGATATTTTGATTCTTCTTAACTTTGGAAAGTAAACACTGAATTCTAGCTGGCATAATAAGTATACTATTTTGAACTGAGAAACAGATTTGCATGTAGGTTATTTGCTATGGTCATAATTTTTTTTTTTTTAATTTTTATATTTTAAAAATAAAATTATGCCTCGTTATTTCGAGGTGCTTACATTAGGTTGGTTACATTAGGTCGCATATCCAAATATTAAAGACCTTTAGTTCTGATGACGTTGGAATGGTCATAAGTTATGTCTTTCCTTTATGCAGGTATTTAAATATGGAATTCAACTTCCTGTAATAGTAGAATGCGAAACTGTGTTATCTCCAAATGCAAGTTGCTATATTTTAATAATTTAAAAAAAAAATTTGTAATGAAGTGAAAGTTGAACTCTATTGAGTGACATTTAAATTTGATCTGTTATTGACGTCAACAGTATTCTAGCCTTCCATAGTAACCCTGTCAGTGGAAACAAACTAGCCATCAAGAAACTTGATCCTACACTAGATGCTCACACCTCTCCAGCTGTTACTGCTTCAAAATGGGCAAGTTTGGATGGAGATTTTCAGGTTAGTAACCTCATTGTGTATACAGTGCATGCCTTGTATAGTGGCCTACTCATTTAGTGCAGTTCAGCTAAATCCTGGGTGGGCAATAGGATTTTGAGTCAAGCCACAGGTATGGTGAATCTTATGATTCATTCAACGCGTAAAATAAAAAAAGATTCCTAGCTACTTTGATTAGAGGGGAAAAATCCTTTAAATGACCGTACTCGGCCATTATTTTTGCTTATAGAGTCGAGCATAAATCAAGGAAGCTCAGTGATAAAAATATCAATGTGAAACCTTGTAATTTTTCTATTTTACCAGCTGGTCAAAATTTGACTGGATATCTCAATTTCATAGGCCTGTTGAGTCATGGATGTGGGAGAACCCCTCCAAGTGTTCAGGATGGGCCAGAAATATCTATTAAATATATTCGACATTTAAAAAAATTTCAAAAGTATTTTATAAAAATGAATTTTCCGTTCAGTATCACGTCAGGTCTAATAATCCAGTTTACCACACTTCTGTTGCCAGTTTGCCACATATGTCAAACATATTGTCAGTAACATAACTAATGATCAGTTTCAAAATGAGATTTACTGCTCCAATTTCACACATCCATGGCACTGCTTGGTTTAACACCATAGCACTTCAGACTTGCACCCGGCTATGGAACTGCCTTTGTACTCAGTACCTGAACCAGTGTCATGCTGCACATAATGTCTGTACATTAGCCACCATGTGATTTTGAACCCATGAGATGAGCACAAGAGGAAAAGTTCCCATTATTGCGAGGGAAATAACTAAAAGCTCTATTCTGGGATACTGTATGGGGTGTGCCAAGCTTTGAATTCGTTATCAGTAACATTTGTTACATGAAACTTCTGAGTGCATATTTGTGGATGATTTCACAAAATTATATTACAAAATGAAATGTTAGTGGTCGATATCAACATCCAGGGGATTGATAACGCCAGAGTCAATTAAACTTTTGGGGTCGAAAGCAAACAAATAACCCTGTGTGGCAGTATAACTACCACCTATGTCTGACGGGCTCTCTCTATAGTCATAAGGAAATAATAAAATGATAGCCTCAAAGCCAATACACCGGACAGGGCTTAAAAATGTAACTATTAAATGATTGGTTGCTAATAGACACGCTATGGAAAATAAATATGTAGTTTTTGACATGTTTTGCGTTATCCGCAACTAAAATAATTGTAGTAAGAACTTCTGAACCAGATCTCCTGAAGTCAGCATCTCCTTCGACTTACACTCTCGGAACAGGTGGAAAAAAGATATGCATACATTAAGTCCAGTATTCCCAAGCCATTGCTTGGATGTCTAGGAAGCAAGAGTTACTCAGAACAAACACCACGATGATAAAATTGACGTCTCATCCTTGAAAAGGGACTATGTTTCTCTGATTACAAAACTGTCTGTATTGATCCACGTGAGGAGAGAGTTATGTCTTTCAGGCCTGCCAGTTGCAGCCATCGTACTATAACTTTTTTTTTATTAGTATCGATTTATTTAAGCAGTTTTATGCTTAGATTTGTGGGATATAATCATGGCAGTCTGTTGTTTAGTTGAGAGGAACCAGCAACAACGACAAAATAGGTCGGCCTCGAACTGTTATATTTTTACAGTTATCGATGAATCAGGCAGAGATTTATCATTCAGCTTGATCTTCTAAAATTCTGGTAAATCAAGCATAGCACCGAGAGAAAAGAAGAATCGTTTAGGACAAACCTTGACCGTAGAACGTTGTTGTGACAAATAAAGGGAAAAAGAAATCTTGCATTCTTTTTAAAAACCACATAGGACATCTATTGACGGGGAACATTCAGACTAATGACACTGCCCATCTTCATGATTTGTTTTTGTACAGTGCAACCTGAGAACATGTTGCAGAAATAAACTAGAGATTAAAGTTAAGAAGAAAAACCAAACCCAGGGAGCGTGATTTTTGATGTGTGACATTTTGATTCTGGGGTTTGTGTTCCTTTTTTTGAGAATGTCCAGTTCTGTTTATGCAATATTGTGGTGAACAACCTGTCAACATTGATCCTTTTGACTGTTTTGTTACGCACATGAACAATGACTCATTCAATTTGAATTAAACAGAACACAGGACCAAAGACGCACGTACAGTGATAAATGTGGTCAGCGACCCATAGCTTGACTGCTTGCGTCAGGGTCAGCAAATCAGAGCTGACCAAGACCCTACTCAACCTCCAAGGGTGGTCCTGGAAACAGGCTGCATCACTGCAGTCTGGCTGAGAGAGTAGGGATCGAAGTGGGAAGGCTAACCCGGCCCCAAAAATGCTGTGCTAAAGTCGGATGTGTCGGCCGAAAGGCGCAAAACGGACACAACGCCCTGTTCAGGACGAACGAAGAAGAAGAAAACAGAACACAACAAGGGGTAAACCAGGACGCTCAATTTTAACACAATGCAGAATACTAAGGTCATGCTATACATTGTTATTACCACTAATACACCCGGCCCCAGACATGAATGATTAACTATGTCTGGTAACAAAGGAGCATTAGCCTTGGCATCTGTCACATAGACAGCAACTGCCGAACCCATGCAATCCAGCTACACCTGCTGTGACTCAGTTTTACATCTGGAAGTGTTAATATGTGCGGTTACATGTTTATTTCATATCTTGCCATAAACCACCTTGAAAAGTTAAGAGACGACTTAAAGTACGTTTCGAGGACCTGGAAAAACATGCATGTACCTAACCTAACTGGATTGTTACGCCGCTGAAAGTAGAAATAGAAAATGCAGTCATTGAACCTCACCAACAAGATGAACTCATGTTCATGTGGATCTCGAAGCTAAATCATTGTTAAAAAATAAAAGCCTGCAACTGTTGGAGCAGGGTAAATATTACAAAATACCTCAAGTTTAATGCAGCAGTTCGGGTGTTTCTACTTACAATCCTAAGTTTGTACATAGTTGAAGTTGGTTTTAGCCACACAAATGCAGTTTTGTCAAAGAAAAGGAACAATCTCAACCTGGAAGAGCCTGTTGACTTACCACTAAAACTCACCAACTCTAACCAAATATCAATACCCTTGTAAATGCTCATCAGCCACTTTCTTCCCATTAATGAATTTAACCAGTTCAGTAACACGGTAAAATGTGAATTTATTGTGCCTCTATGATCACTTCTTTAATTATTTTTTTTATTTATGTTGGGCTTTGGATTCCATGGAGGGATAGTAACTCAAAAATTGTTTGGGGACCCCAGTGATAATATGTATGTTATCTGTATTTTTCCTCACAAAATCATCCATCACTTTGTTTTTGAAGAGTACATAAAGTATGGGTAGAGGCTAAACAGATTGTGAACAAGATAAAATTCTGAATAAGATAAAAGTGCATTTATATCTGCGGAAATTGAGAGGCAGTGAATAACAGAAATGCAGATTGTTGTCTGTAGGGTTTGGGGTGCTGAAGGGGAGGTTATTGTGATATACACACTTGCTACAGCATGTAGTTTCATTAATTGAATGTCCTAATACTTTTCAGTATATATTTTTCTTTCATGTTCAAACAGGAAATCAACCTGAATCAGTTGGAAGGTCGCAACCTAGTGGGGAAAATTGACATGCTAATGGCCCGGTTGACGTCAAATTAGCAGTTGTTAGCTTTGATAGTGTATGAGTGCAAAACTGTGCTGAATGGATAGTTTATCAGATGGATGATTGTCTGGTGTTAGCTTTGAAAGTATGTAATAGTGCAAAACTGTGCTGAATGGATAGTGTGTCAAATGGATGATTTTCTGGTGTTAGCTTTGAAAGTATGTAATAGTGCCAAACTGTGCTGAATGGATAGTGTGTCAGATGGATGATTGTCTGTTGTTAGCTTTGAAAGTATGTAATAGTGCAAAACTGTGCCAAATGGATAGTGTGTCAGATATTTTTGTCTGTAGTGTTTGAGGTGCTGAAGGGGAGGTTATTGTGATATACACACTTGCTACAGCATGTAGCTTCATTAATTGAATGTCTGAATGGATAGTGTGTCAGATGGATGATTGTCTGGTGTTAGCTTTGTGAAGATGGCTTAAGATGGATGCTTATGTGTGCTGCTTTGTGGGCTAGAATTGTGTTTATACAGTTTTATCACAAGCACTAAGGCCATTCAGTAGTTGTGCTTCAAATTTCTTTTCCTTAGAAAGAAAAAAATGATTGAAAACGTGAAATTGTGTTGGTTACATACTTTATACACACCAAATTGTTCCCATATAATCCTATTTTATGCCCATGACATTTCACCCATGCTCGGAGATTTTAATGCCAGAGTTGGAAATGACCATGCTAGATGGGGTGGAGTTATCGGAAGATATGGAGAAGATACTCTCAATGACAATGGAAAGCGACTCCTTAGATTCTGCAGTGAGCAGAATCTGATCATTACAAACACAAAGTTCCCCCATAAGCGCATACATGCATACACTAGATGTGAACCAACCAAGAATGAGAAGTCAGTGATCGACTATGCCATTGTTCGGAGAAGCTCATTCAGATATGTCCGAGATGCAAGAGTCTGGAGGGGGCCAGAGATTGGAAGTGATCACTACCTGCTAACAATCAAACGAACAACTGAAAGAGTTGCTCAGCCTAGGAACTGCCCAACATCACGCAAGAAACCAAGTAAACGAACAGGAGAAATGAGCATTAGGACCTACAAGCTGAGAGAGCCAGAAATTAAGACCAGATATCAGGGGCTTATTGCTACAGCAGTGAGCAACACAGAAGAACGACCTGATGACTTGGAAACCCTCTGGAATAAATTCAAGGATATCATAAAGACAGCTGCTGCAGAAGCATGTGGTGAAGTCCGACTTGGGAACCAGAGAAAGAGGACACCTTGGTGGACAGAGGAAGTCAAAGAGAAAATAAGAGAGAAGAAAATGGCATGGAAACAATACTTAGGAGCTAAAAACACAACAGGACAAATGGAAAAATATAGAGAATATGTGATACTCAGAACAGAAGCAAAGAACAAAGTGCTAGCAGCAAAACAGAAGTCCTGGGAAGAATTTGGAGAAAAGCTAGAAAAAGATGCACAAGAAAACCAGAAATTGTTCTATAAGACCCTGAAGAACATGAGGAAGGAAAAACAATGCCCTCTCAAATTTATAAAGGACAAGCAAGGCAAATTGCTTACTGCCCCGAAGGAAGTAATGGAAAGATGGAAAGAATATTTCTCAGAACTCCTGGATGGTGAGCATGGTGAAGCAACAGAAATGATAACCACTAGCACAGAAGAGAAAACCAATGATGGTGAAGATGACATAAAGATGGAAGAACTGAGGGCAGCACTGGAGAAAATCAAGATGGGCAAAGCAGCAGGGCATGATGGTATAACACCAGAAATGGTTAAGTACATGGGAGCATCAGGCGACCTATTACTCTTAAAGGTCCTACAGCCAGCATGGTGCAACAAGACCATACCAAAGGATTGGGAGATTGCCATCATAACACCAATTTTCAAAAAGGGTGACAATCGACAATGTGGAAACCATAGAGGCATATCCCTTCTCAGTGTCCCTGGTAAAATCTACTCTAGAATCCTAGAGCAGAGACTCCGACGCCTAGCTGAGCCACAATTGGATGAGGTCCAGTGCGGATTCCGAGCAAACCGAAGTACTCAAGACCTAATCTTCACACTCAGACAGCTGAGTGAAAAGGCCCTTGAGTATAAGAGTGAGATCCATCTTTGTTTCATAGATCTGGAAAAGGCGTTTGACAGAGTCCCCTGGAGCAAACTTTGGGACTGTTTGGCAAGGAAGAATATTCCAGCACCTCTGATTCATGCTATACAGAGCTTCTACAAGTCTTGCAGAAATTATGTGAGGACAGCAAACCATAAGTCAGAAGAGTTCAGGACCACCACTGGTGTAAGACAAGGTGATATTCTGTCACCTTGTCTTTTCATACTCCTCATGGACGTTGTCATCGGGGCATGTAAGGAGAGAACAAGAGAGTATTCAGTGGGGTACTGGAAGATGAGACAGGTCTATATTTCGGAGCTGGCATTTGCTGATGATGTTGCCCTGATTGCTAAATCAGAGGCACATCTCCAATCCAACCTGCAAGTCTGGAAGGAAGAGCTGGAGAAGAGAGGGATGGTCATAAGCAGCTCTAAAACAAAATCCATGGTGATATCACGAGAAGAAAGAAAACATCAGATTAAGTTGGGAGAACAGGTCCTGGAGCAGGTCGACCACTTTAAATATCTCGGAGCTATTATAGACCGAAAGGGAGGCATCAAAGAAGAGTTGGCCACTCGAAAAGCAGCGGCTGGGAGACTTTTTCAGGCCATAAATCGTGGATTCCTCAGCAAGAAAGAGGTTGGTAAGAAAACGAAGATGGCCGTATACCGCTCCACCTATGTCCCAGTTTTGACATATGGATGCGAGTCGTGGGCAATGACTACAACCCACAAAAGCCAGATCCAAACCTCAGAAATGAGGTATCTGAGGAAAGTGGTTGAAGTAACAAGAAGAGACATGGTCCGCAACCAGACGATCCGTCAAGGCCTGAAATCCCATCCGCTGCAGACCCAAATAGAACAGTCCCAACTAAGATGGTTTGGCCATGTCTGCAGAATGGGAGAAGATCGGCTACCACGACAAGCATGGGAAACAAAGAGCCAGGGATCCAGACCTCCAGGACGACCCAGAGTTCGCTGGGAGGACAACATTAGACAATCTTTGAAGGACCGAGGACTAGAATGGAACCAGGCCAGGAAGAAGACAGCTGATAGAATGGTCTGGCGCTCTCTCTTCCAAACCTCTACACCTCACGGTAGAAGGGGAACGACTAAGTAAGTAAGTAGTAGACATTTCACCACCTGGACACAAGAATCTGTACTCATATGCAGTAAAATTATGTTGGTATCTGTCATCATCCCCTAAACTTTATTGCCAAAAATGGTGTTTGTCTTTGTACCAAATTTATAAAATTATGATGCAGCCAGATCTTGACTGCATAATTTATAATTCAAATGAGTTTTTCATCTATTTGGAATTCCCACATTGCATTGGAATTTCCTTGGCTTTCTGCAAATTTTTTTCACTTTCAGCTTAACCCTTTCCCGTTTAGAATGCTTGAAATCACTCCATTAATGTGTAAAACGCTTGTGAGAATAAATGAATTCAGTATAAACAAATGAAAGAAAGGAAGGGGAGAATGTCAGATGGGCCTGCGTGCCCAGTTCTCAACCCTTTGAAAATAAAGTTTGTTCACTCGCCGGGAAAGCCATTATTACTGTTATCAGTCGATGCTAAGTAGCAACAAGATCTTGGTATTTAGCAAGACCTGAGTTATAAATAGATTCCCATTACATTAAAATGCTTCCGTTTTTCTGGTAATTCTTTTTTAAAGAGGCAATCGATATTATGATTTTTTGTGGTTTTTATTAAAGTCCAGGCTTTCCGGGCAGTCGTCGAATATTTGCTTTGGGATCTGCGAAGTGCCTTGTTATTTGATCAGGATCCTAAGTAGCAATGAGATCTCAGTATCTATTGAGACCAGAGTTATAAATAGATTTCCAGTAGGCCTACATTAAAGTGCTTCCATTTTATATAATTTGTTTAGAGGCGATTGATATGATTTTTTTATTATTATTTTTTTAAGCCAAGGCCTTCCGGGCAGTCGAATATTTGCTTTGGGATCTGAGAAGTGACTTATTATTTGATCAGGATGCTAACTGTGCAGCTGAATCATGTGTGGGTATTGAATAAGGGTATGATTTAAACTCTGACAGTGACACTGACGAAAGTGATCTAGCGAAAGAAGTACTGGTATTGCTGATAGATCAAATGAAGGAGGCTGGTCAGCAAGGCGTACTCCAGTTTAAATTTATGATTTAATAGTTCAAACATGTATTAAGATATTTTTATAAAAACATTTAATGAATGATGACAGTAAGGGCATGGGGCAACACTGAATGGTTTCATAAATCTTTTTTTGTTGTTGACTTGAATATGTTATGTTCTTTAATGTCCAAAATGGGAAAACGTTTCTTGAGTATTTACAGTAGTCTAGCACAGCTAGGTGATTGATTGCTTATGTCTGCAAATTCATAGATTGCCACTTTGTTTCTGGCTCAGAATGGTGAATGTCTCATGTCATTTCATGAACAGAAGTAATTTCCTTCTGTCAAATATCAAGTTGATACTCTGTGGCATTGGTCTTTCTTTGGGCCTGGCATTCTTATTTCAGAAGCTATGGAACAAACCATGAGAAGAACACTGATATTTGCTTTACTGATCCCAGGCTGCAGTGAAAACTAGTGTATGATGTTCCAGGTTCACCTCTACTGATTTGCTTAGTGCTCTGCTAAAGTTCTGTCAACATTACAATGCCTATATACTTGGGGTTGTGTTGCAGTGACAGTTCCTGTACAGTGATGTTCATTGTCCAGGTTTGCATTCCCATTTTCTAAAAATCTCACCCATTGTCCTACAATGCTTCTGTTCAGTCTTTACCTACATAGGGCACACGCTCTCTTTCTTGAAGATTCTGTGACAGACCTCTATTTCTGACATGCTGTCCCATCATTTTAAACATTGACTGTAAATCTGACTCAGTTTATGAAAGATGTGTGTTCATAGGGTAGGAAATTTAAAAAAAAAACAAAACATTCAACTAGACCAAATTTTACACATTTTCTGTCTAATTTTGATTGAGAAAAAAAATATGGGACAAAGCTTGTTGCATGGCCTTTGTATAGGCTAAGCATCTAGTTGTTAATGTAAACGTGAGTTTCTATGTTACAGCACTTGTGTATGTTGGATTTAGCTCGGTTGCCAGTGATTTTCTTGTTCATATTTCATTATCATCTTAGTAAATATTTCCCGTCATCATATTACTTGTCTGTATATGTTATTACATACGTGATTCAGGTTGTTACATAAATGAGTCAGTCATCATTAAAACACAAATATATATTTCAAGATGTTGTGTCAGCATTGTGTGCAACATTTTCTTTTACAAATTGTGAGGGGTTAAAAACTATCACAAAAGAATGAAACTATCACAAAAGAGACGTAAAGAACTGAATGAAGAGCAGTTTTTTTTTTATTTAAATATTCCATTTAATGAAAGCTGAAGTAAAAATATCCTTCAAAGCTCAGATGGAAAATCTGGCCGTAAATAAACCAAACCATGGAATGTAGATGTGAGACTGCACCACACAATCCAGCATATGTTGGTATTCCAAGTTACTAAAAAAAAACTATTACATATGATAATTCAAAAACCTTTATTGATTAAAAAAAATTATAATTAGCAGTCTAGTGGTAAATTATATGTATTACTTGTGCGGTAGAAAAGGAGCAACTAAGTTAGTACTTGTGCATGCAGTATGCCTGGACTGTCCAGTTTGAGTTGAGAGTTTCAGTGATGCACCAGTGTCAGATAACATCAATTTTGGATTTACATCATTCAGCAGCAGACAAGCTAAATTGTTTTCATAAGTGCCAACAACACATGAAGATCAATTTTTTCTAACAATTCACTTTTGATTAATGCTTGTCTTGTATGTAGACTAACATATGCCAGATTGTGCCTTGCTGTATCACACGTTATAAATAATATCCAGCAATAATTTTACACAACATGTTTGCTGTACAAGTAACTGATTTAGTTTGGTTGATATAACACTTGTATGAATTTGTTCACCTAATTCAAACTGAACATTTTAATGATATCTAAAATAACACAAGAACATGAGATCCAGTGAATGCAATATAAACAGTTGATAGTATGCTGATGATGCAGAATTCAAAACAATGGTTGATTTGATAGTTGCAGACATTAAATATAAACGCCTTAGCCTAAACAGCAAGAAGTTATGATCATCATATACGCACAAAATATATTTTTTAAATGCTCCAGAATGGAGCATCAAAGTAAATGGAACACTTTTGACACAGATTTAAAAATTCATCTCAGAAATCATGAACAGAAAAGACAACGTATAAGAATAAAAAAAAGAAGCATTCCAGAAATTGAAAGATATCTTATGAACTACCTACTTCCATAATTGAAGAAAAAGTTTGTGATGTTATATTGTATTTACTATGGGTAGACAGTCAAGAAAGAAGAAAATCCCTGGAGGCCACACAGATGTGGTTTTATTGAAGAATGTTAAGAATACATTGATCAGTCCAATGTGCAAAGGAAGCCTAATGTACACATCTCAAGTCATCTATTCAACAAATTAAAGATAGAAACTACCGATGGGTATAACTGTGGCACTGATAAAATGACTGCTGAACGTCTGCTTCAGAGATGTCCAAAATATGAGCAACAGAGAATGCACATGTGGCCATCACCAGTACCATTCGTGGAAAAACTCTACGGAGATTCAAACAGCCTCAAGCTGACCACTGCTACTTTCAAAATATTCAAGTAGACGTCTGACAGCGTAAGAAGAAAACTGGCAGTAGCCATCCAAATTTATTATTAATTTTTTTTTTCAATGACAAGTTATGAAAAGAAAAAAATTTGGAATACACTTGACACTGAACAAAATTAGACAGAAAAAGAAAGGATGATAAAAAGGAAAGATGCTGAACAGTTTAACATCTGTCAAAAATTTATGAAAATAAAGTGATCAGAATTTATAAACAGCATTAGGGAAAGGAAGTTGTGAAGAGACATGATCACATACTCCAGTCAGCATGACACTCAAAGAATAAGAAGAAATGGCTGTTGAGTTCAGCTAATTTAAACACTTATTCTACAAAGATGAAAATGAATAAAATCCTGCCATAATACGTGTATGAGGTTCTGATAGTTTCAGACTTGTTAACAGATTCACATAATTCAAGCATGTTGAAATAAACGTCTAAGGAAAAATCCAATTTACGTGTCCAAGTTCCCGATCTGGAGCATGCACTTCCTTCACTCTAGATGATTTATAATCTTGTTACAGTCAGCAGTCTTTTTTCAGGACAATCTGAACTGTCACATAATGGAGCTGTGCTGAAGTGACTATCTGGAAAATCTCTGTGTGCCATGGGAACAACATAATTTTAAAAGCCTTATCGTCACTACCTACTTTTTCTTACCAGCTTCCTGGAAAGTATAGATTCAAGACTAGATCTGCCAAACAAAAGTATTTTCAAACTTTATGATATTAAATTATTACCAAATTTGCTGCTGTAAAGCCTGATGGTCAGTTTTATTTCCTAATACACTCTGATAGTCAGCCTGGCCTTTTTAAAGCCTGATGGTCAGTTTTGATTTTACCACATAACAGTGTTGTCATGATTGTAGGGCACACACACACAAAAAACCCAGAAGTCAGTTAATTACGAGAACTGCCAGACAAAACTTTGTCCAGACTTTCAAAGAGTGTTGTCACATGCCTGAAGGTCATAATTATATAATTTAATAAATAAGCAGGGTACATAAACAAAAATGATCAAAATAAATTATATAATTTAACAAATAAGTAGGGTAGATAAACAAAAATGATCAAAATAAATTATATAATTTAACAAATAAGCAGGGTAGATAAACAAACTGATTCTCAAGAAAGTTAAACTAATACGTGACCATGAGACTAAAAACGATTCATATAAAATTACATGTAACACACCTTCACAAAGAGTTATGTGATTATCAGATATAGTCATATTTGGCCCAGGTGTTGAAAAAGTATATCATCTGTGTTTAATTTATTCTGTTACAATCTTTACCATAAGAGAAATAAAAGTGTACATAGCTGTTATAAGTTGATTACAGTAACATCTTGTTGATAACTTCATGTGTGAAAATAACCAATACTACACAATAATACTTTTGTACGTCTTTCTTCTTCTTCTTTCAATGTTATCCTCTGCCTACATCTTTTTTCCTTCTCTTTCAATATTGCATGTCTTTTTGTTTTCTTTCTACCATTACTATCATTATACATGTCTTTTTTTTCTTTCTCATTTTTACTGTGTCTTCTTTCCTTTCTTTCCTGTGTTACCATCAATTTACACTTATTCCTTCTTTCCTTTTCTCCATAATCATCAATTAGCATATGTCTTCCTTCTTTCTAATGGTCCCATCAGTCAGCATGTCTTCCTTATACCAAACCTAGCGCTGCTTGAGCAAGACTAATTTTTGAATGAGGTCTGAATTAATCATGAGGCACTGAATTAATCTATGATTTGAAATGGCACAAAATCAGTGGGAGAGGCCACAATGGTTTGCGTTCACCATGTTGCCCCATGTGCCTGAGTGGCTATTCATTAGTATGCTATTTAAACCCTCTGTGGATGGGAAGGAGCGATGGCTCCTGACCGGGTTGGAAGGAAAGTCCACAGGCTCCCCAGCCTCACAATGACATGTCATTGGACATGGGAGCCTCCAGTCTACTGTGCTCTACAGCAAAATCTGTTTTCTTCGATCTATCTATATCAAGAGATAACATTTTATCTTGCCCTTTTTACTTATGTTAGTCGTGATCTTTTAATATTGGTTTCCTGCAATATTTTCTTACTTGATGTCACTGCTGTCCAAGATGCTTGTGGTATTCTCTTCTGGAAATACAATTCTGTTGTGACAATTTTTTTTTTTTTTTCCCATTGCTGTAGACATGCCTGTTGGTGTACAGTTTCTTGTTACCAAATAAACAATGCCTCTTATTTCAACTTTTCTATATATCGAACCAGGAAAACATGTCTTCTTTACAAACTTGTCAAAATTTTTGAGAACTGTGAGGGAAACACAAATACGACCACCAGCATTCAATGACTTAAAATCTAACAAAGACATTATCACTGTTGCTTCTAAAGCCATCAGGAATTCGTTTCAGTCGAATTCCCTGCCACAGTAAGAAAGCCCCAGCACTTGACAGACCAACCATCAGACCAATCAGAATGGGACCAGACACCTTTGGTCCCTCCCACTTTAGCAGCTGCGTGTCACGCCAGATGATGTAAACAGACTTGGCACACAGCTCATCATGAGCGTTATCCTGAACCTGGCTGAGTACTGGACAAGAAGACAATATGTGGGTTACAAGGGTCCCATAAAATATTCAAAGTGCTGGGTAATTATGTAAAGTATAATACTGCTCTGAAAGTTACAGCTTTGTCTAAGAGCCTGACTATCTACTAAAATCCATATTCACAGCCTTGCCAAAAAAAAGAAAAAAGCTGTGTCACTTGAAATGAAGAGAACTAGAACATCTAGCATTAAGAGCCTCACTACTAAAAAACTTACATTATTTACAAATCCTAATGAGAAGTTAGAATCTCGACAGAAGTATTCATACATTAATATACAACCCCATGTTAGTTGCCTCTTATGACGTGCTTGAGGGTGCAGTATTTCTATTCTTTGTCTCCTCAGAGACTACAATGTGCTCAAAAGTGATCCTCATCAGATGCCATCTCCACAGCACAAGTCGGCTGCAATGGATCTCTAATGTCTCTTGTCTTAATGGTACACTCTTATAGTAGGTACCACAAAGTGCCCGCTTCATGCTGTTGAAAACGGACGAAAGTGGAGAAAACTGATGGAAATTCGTCAAGTTTAAGTCATCACTGTCCCTTTGCTATTAAGCGGATTGAAATAAAATTTATATCACGATACTCTTTATCTTCTTCTCTTTTGAAATGTATTAATTTCCGAATAATAAAAGTTATTGAAGTATTTTTTTACTAATAAAAACAAACAGCAACGTTACGCGTAGTTGGCCCCGGCGCGCAGCCAAATCTGAACGTTTCTGCCTCACCCCGCTTCATTCAAACTGGTTTCGCTTGACCAGCAGACCTCTGATTTGCATACGGTTTTCACCATTAGGCGGGGCAGATGCATAGCTTTAATTTCGTATAATGCAAGCTGTAGAAAACAAAGTGGAAGACGTCGATTTCTCGAAGTGAAGAAATTTTACAAGATTTGACATTTTAAATGGTGTTATAATTGTTTGCAATGTATGAGAAGATTTGGGAACCATTTTCCTTTATTCGTGTGAAATTTTAAAGACTTCTGATATTTGCTGGTGGAGCGAATTGACTTTAAGTAAGTTCTGTATCGCTCAAGTTAGGCCTAGAATTTTAGCGAAGGATAGAGAGCGAGGCTCTTCCATTGGCCGTGATAATTCCAGATGTCGATCAAGATCGGGATGCCACTTATATTGGCTCATGTTCAAACATCATCATATCTTCTGATTTGAGATTGACTATACGTAAGTATATCACTTATTAACAATGTTTTGAACTTCAAATGTAAAATTTACAATAGTTTTAATATTATTTAGCAATTTAACACGATCGCACAGTTTTTGTGTAACAACGTGGATTGAATTGTTATCACCACTTCAGACATTCGCACATCAATCTAATTTTTTCAAGAGCTTGAAAAGCTAAGAAAGTTACCAATTTGAATCAAAAATGCATGTTTTGATTAATTGGTAATTAAATGAAGGTTTCTTTTGCAACATAATAGGGTGAATTATGATCTCAAAAGCGAATGGCCGACATATCGAGTCAAGGCTAGGAAACCGGACAATGCCATTATAAAAGTAGCTGATGCTGTACTGAAATGTCCGGACTAGCAGGCACTAGTTGATAGTCTTAAAATTCCCCGAAAAGAAGATATATAATATATATATATATATTTTAAATTAAGGAAGAAAAATATCCCGTTCAACCTCTGACGGGTTATAATTAGGATACATATTGTTTTCAATTCCAAATAATATGAAAAAAAAAAATCAAGAAGAAACTCTGAACAAGAACAAGCCATTAATAGTAATAGTACATGTAATTCTCTATACATGTAAAAAAAAAAAAATATATAACTTCTGGAATTTTATTGTTCCAGATGACTCCTACTACGATGCTATGAAAAACCATTTTTAATGATTGGGAAGGGTTGCCGTCCAAAGGTGCCAGCTGTCAATCGACAAACAAGGTCCTTGCACAACTTTATTATCTGAAGGAGGATGGGAATGCAACATGGCTTGAGGTAGACTGCTTGTAGTTTTTTTTTTTTTTTTTTCATAAAGCTACAGACCACAAAGTAACACACTACAAACAGATAAAAAGTGAAATGGAGAAGAGGAAGGAGCAGATAAAATAAAAGTAGAGAATGCAAGAGTGATGATGAAGAACCCAAAACAGACTGGAATGGAAAAAACAGAGTAAAGAGTCAGAGAGGGCAGTCAAAGAAAAAATTAAACAGCGAATAACTGACAACAATAGGAGGAAAATAGAGAAAGAAATTAAAAATGCAGAGAAGAAGATAGAGTTATATAACACAATCATAAGCCAAGGGGGTCTGTGCACCACAAAGCAGGATGTGGATAAAATTTGTAAAGGACGAAATGCCCTTAGAAATCTGAAGGCTCAGTTAAGATACCGGTACTTACTTACTTAGTCGTTCCCCTTCTACCGTGAGGTGTAGAGGTAAGATACAGATAATTAATATTGAATGATAAGGACATTAATATTGAATGATAAGGACATTAAACTATCAGGAAATATCAAAGAATTGTATTTTGGACTTCTGAAGCATTTAGGTTTTGAGGCGTCATTGCCCTCTCGCAGGGAAAGAGTGCGCCATGATCATTCTTCTCCAGTTAAAAAATGTCTTTTTAAATGCTAATAACCAGTTGTTTTAAAAAAATATAGCATTTAGATGTTGCTAATTATTGTTTAGATGTTGTTAATTATTGCCTACAAATTTTTTAAAATGAAATATGGACAGTATCTTAAAAAAAAATGTTCTTCATTTTCACATTTTTTTCTTCCCCTGCGACAAATTGGTCTCTGGACACATTTTAAAAAATTATACAAGAACAAATAGATGTTTAAATCCTCTGAAAAAAATTGAGATATATTTGTGTAGTATGCAGATTAATATGTACAAATTTAAAGCTTGTACCTTTTATACTTTTTGAAATATGATGTTGTAAATATTGACTTTCATTCAACAAACTATATTTTTCGGTAATGTGTTTTGCAGATTTGCAATTTTTGGTCTCAAATACGAGGGGCGTTCAGAAAGTAATGCACCACATTGTTTTTCTCAGGAGCTGTTTATTAAAAAAGCATGAAATTTATGTACAATATACATGGATATGTCATGTAAACATCGGTATTATTCAACATAATCCCCATCAACTTGTACGGCTTTATGCCAGCGCGAAACAAGTGCATGTATTCCTAGCCGTACCAGATTTTGTCTTGATCATGTAGCCATTTCTTCGCTGCATGAATCACTCCTTCATCATCTTCAAACCTTGTCCCACGGAGTGCATCTTTAAGTGGACCAAATAGATGAAAATCTTCTTCTTCTTCCATCCTTAGCCATCAACCGGCAAAGCAGTATGTGGCCAGTACGCCTAGTGGCGTCTTAGGGCAACAACAAATTGATCAATCTATCGCTGTTTCCACCACGCCTAGTGGCGTCTTTGTGGAACAAAAACAGACCAAACAATCTATCATTGTTTCCGTAATCAGATTGGTTGGCAAGCAGGTGATCAGCCCACTGTGCGAAGTTTTTACGGGATGGGGTAAACAGCCCCATGCCCATACCTTCCTTAGTCGCCTTTTACGACATGCGTGGTAGGGTGCAGTGTTACTATTCTTTGCTCCCCTTTCGGGCCCCGGTAACACACGGGTGAGATGAAAATCAGAGGGTGCCAAATCGGGACTATAGGGTGGATGGGGTAGTACAGTCCAACCCAATGTGGCGATTGCTTCCCATGTTTCCAGACTTGTGTGAGGTCGCGCATTGTCGTGAAGGAGAAGCAGGTCTGCTGGATTCGTGTGTGGCTGAACTCTGCAAAAACGTTGATTGAGTTTTTTCAATGTCTTAATGTAAGCTTGCGAATTGATTGTCTCTCCTCTTGGCATAACGTCCACAAGAATCACACCTTCAATGTCCCAAAAGACAGTGATCATGACCTTTCCAGCTGAAGGAATTGTCTTGAATTTCTTTCTTCGTGGTGATTGCGGATGATGCCACTCCATTGACTGTCTTTTTGTCTCAGGTTCAAAATGATGTGCCCAGGTTTCGTCACCTGTAAAGATCTTACCCAAAAAGTTCTCTCCATCAGCATTGAAACGTTCCAACAATTCAGTTGAAATTGCTTTCCTTTGCAATCGGTGGTCATTTGTGAGACTTTGAGGAACCCATCTTGCGCAAACCTTAGAAAATCCGAGAGTTTTTATAACTGCATTTGCACTACCAATGCTGACTGACAGCTGTAAGGCCAATTGTTGAGTAGTGATTCGCTTATCAGTAAGAATAATGCCCTCAGCGCATTTCAACATTTCTGCGTTGGTGGCTGTGGCAGGACGTCCACGGCGCGGCCGATCAAGCAGCTCCTTATCTCCACTTCCTGATTCTTTGATTCTCTGAACTCAGCGACTGACTGTACTCCTGTCGACTGCAAAACTTCCATACACATCACATAGACGCTTGTGAATGTTCACAACAGTTTCCTTCTCTGCAACGAGAAATTCTATCACAATTCGCTGCTTATAATGCAAGTTGCTAACACGCTCCATTTCAACGGTTTAGGGCAGCCGTATTATTTGGCCGGATGCGATGCAATTTTGGTGCACACAACTGGCACATGCAATATTTGAAGTATGCAAAATTGCATGCTTCTATCTTCATTATTAGCTGAGAAAAACGATGTGGTGCATTACTTTCTGAACGCCCCTCGTATATTGATAATTATTCATGATGTAGCCCTATAGTTTTCTTTGTGTGATCAGTATATTCCAGACTATATGCTGTTTGTCAGAGAATGTTGTAAGATTATATTTAAGAAGACGGCAGTGTTCTGAAGTTGGTGTGATGTAACTTTTTCAATGTTGCGAAGTCCCCACACTGTTTAAAATGCTATAACTTTTTTATTTGTCGTCCTATTTTAAAAAATAAAGTACAAAATTTCATGATTTACCAAGGGCTTCAAAACTACATTGTTTTCTCATTGTTTTCTCTGGTGTTTCTGTGCAAATAAAAATCACTTTGTGGTACCTACTTATAGACATTTTCTTGTCCATCTCTTGATGTTATCTTCCCACTTATAACGCTGTCTTCCTCTTGCACATTTGCCTTCAATTCTTTCTTCTGTTATGGTCTTATGTTAAGGTGTTATGTCTTTTTACGTGGCCAAAATATTTTAGCTATCTAATTTTGATCTCTGAAATTAATTCTTTGTTCATTCTTAGGTTTTTCTAGGACTTCCTTATTTGTTGTCTTCTTTTTTCATGACACGTGCTCCGTTCTTCTATATATCTACACCTCGAAGGCCTCAATTCTTTCTTCTAATTGCTTGTACAATGTCCATGTTTCTACACCATACAATAATGAAGAATATATGTAGAATTTGATGATTCTAAGTTTGAATTTGTGAGTTAGTTGTTTAGATGTTAGTATCTGTCTTGTGTAATTGAATGTAGCTTTGGCCATTCCTATTCTCTTCTTGATTTCTGTTTGACATCTGCCATCATCTGTTATTATACGACCAAGATATGCCAAACTCTCGACTTGTTCCAGGATTTTCTGAAAAGAGATAGCCCTATGTGAAAAAAAACAACAACAAAAGAATGTGTTGTTTCTCCTCCCAAAAAAAGTGGCAACCCATTTTAACGACTGACCTGTGTGCAAGACTGCATACATGAAATGATTGGCCACGCACTCAGTGTGTCACAATGTTCATTGTCAGCGTCTATTTTCTTTCCACAATGTGCAGCTTTCATAGGTAACAGGAACTCCTATAATGTCACTGTAGGATGTGTAAGCTTACAAACCCATTGTCCATTCACATAACATATGATGGTGACCTCCATACAGTCATAACTCAGTTCACTGATTAGGCCTGTTGTGATCAAGTCTTTCTTATACACACTATCATCAGATAGCAAGAAAAAGCCTATCTAGACTGCTTGGAGTTTTTTGCTTTTAAATTATTCTTCCAGGTTATTTAAACTGATCAAAATATATTTCCTTGCATGTTTATAATCCTTTTCTACTGAGTCGTAAATTATCCTCAACAATGTTCAAGAAATGATCAAATATAAGAACATTACTCATCTGGTGGATGTGTCAAGAATGAAGCTTCTCACATTGGCTTTCATAAGATCATATACTTTAAAAATATAATTTTTCCTCATTTTGGCGAAGCATGGCTCATTCACAATGCCTTTTCACAATAACAGGTCCATCGGTTATTTTAGGGCTCATGTCCAAATATAAAAAGATTGTGTGATCAAGGATTTAAATCATATACTGGATGGCATAGCAGAACTTCACAATTGTTCAAATTGCCTTCATGCTGGCTCGGAGGAGTTGATTGCATAATGACGTCTGATCATTTTCACTTCTGTCTTAAGTTCTCTTCTCCAACTGTTATCTCTGCTTCTTTTATCCCCAGGGTTCCAGAACAAGGAGTGTCTTGTAATTCTATCAACAGGTTTCCTAAATGTGTGCCCCATCCAACGCCAGCATCTTCTTATCTCTTGTTCCACTGGCACTTGTCTAGTTCTTGGTATCTGTTCCACATTGGTGGCCTTGTCATACCATTTCAATCCTTCTATTCTACACAAGCAAACGTTTATGAAAATCTGTAGCTTTTTGGTTGTTGTTCTCCTTCTATCAGAGCCATACAACAGGACTGACTTGATATTTAAGTTGAAGATTCTTATTTTTGTGTTGGACTTGATTTCTACTTGATCTCCATGTTTTCTGATGCAACAAAAGCTCCTTTTGCCTTTTTGTATTCTTATTTTTTTTATATTTTTTTTTTGCGTACGACTGCTATTACTTGAGGCGAAATCTCAGGTTAGTATGTCTAACCTGAGACTGATATTTACGTGAGTATCCCTTTTTTTCTTGTACAGAGACAGGTGTCCCTCGCCATTCAGGCAGATACTCGCCGATTTCGGAGGTACCCATTTGAGCTGGGTCAGCTCAGGAGCCGCCAGTCCCTGGTCAACGACACTCCTTCAATCGTTTGGTAACCACTACACCAGCGCGGCTTCTTATTTTGATATCCATGTCTGTCCTTCCAACTTTGTCTAAATTGCTGCAAAGATATGTGTACGAGTCTACATCTTTTAGTAGTGTTTCTTTGAGTTCAACCGTGTTATCTGTGTGTTATTGGGGCCTGGAAGAGGAACAAAGAATAGTAACATTGTACACTACCAGGCATTTCATAAAAATTGACTATGGAGGGTTGGGGATGGGGCCAGTTACCCCATCCTGTAAAAAATCTTAACCACAAAAACAAACAATAACTTGAATAAGGACAGGTCAAATACAGAATATAAATCAATTCAGCCGTCCAGGACAGAAGGCCCTCTGGAAAGGAGGCTTATGAAGCAGCGCAAAGAAATTACCACTATAAAATAAAAGGTTTTGTATAAAGCAAAATACATTTCACATCTACTCTCAGCCCATAGCCATCTTATATACATTATGTGCATTGTTTACCCCATTGAATTCTCATCACTGTGCCATTCCTGAACTTTCAATCTATCTTATTCATTCATTTTAAGTGCTCACCCTTTGTCACATGCAGGTATACACAGATCTATAACTGTAATTATAGACCACTGTCTGGCTCTGAACAAGGTGAGCAATGATAAATTATCATAATGCTAAAAAATATAAACAGCAACAAAGATTTTTTGATCAGTCACAGCTCACTCACCTCCTTCTATGACATGAACGATGAGTTTCAATGGATTGGAAGTATTGCACGAATCAAAGTCAGCAAAGTAGAGGCTTCCTGTTTCATTAAGACTGTAATAGTATTCTCCCTTGTCTTCTCCTGTATTGAGTGTTAACTTCTTTGCTGATTTGAAGTTGCAGTTTCTCATGGCTTCCTGTTAAAATAATCAAAACATACTATGACTTCTGGTTTACATGAGCAAAATCTGTCATGGTTCCTGTTAAACATGGCATATTAAAAATAACTAACCAAGTTTTTCCCCTGCCTTCTGCTCATACAATTTTTTGTTGCTTTTGTGAGAAGAAAACTGTTTTGAAACTTTTTGAGGTGTAAACCAACATAAATGTATTTTGTCGCAATGAAAATGGCCAAGCTTGTTTTAGGGCATAGAAACAGAGGCTGACTAGGTATAGCTACCATCTAAATGAGGGCAGGGCATAGAAACAGAGGCTGACTAGGTATAGCTACCATCTAAATGAGGGCTCAGCAACTAGTTGATCTTGATCTACAGGTACATTCCATGGGATCATTTAGTAGATCTCTAGGTGGCGAAAGGGAAAAAAGAAATTTTTGCCTAGGTAAAATGCAGACTAGCCTTTTCCTTCCGGCACTTAACTCTTTGACTCCACAGCAACGCTCTGAGCGTTGCAAAATTCAACACGCCGTGCCCCAGCAACGCTCAGAGCGTGGTTTTTAGTTTATCACGAATAAACCCTAAAAACCGTCCGCTTAATGCAGTTCATATATTAAAACTCGTAGAATGACTTCCGCTACTATTTAAACAACTAATTTGACTTTAGTTAATCAGCACATGTGCGTGTTTTGATGTTATTATCACAATTTTTGTGAAGATTCGCGTGTTTACATTTTTCGTTGTTTTTGCTAGAGAAATATGTCACGCTTTATATTTACATTTTCTAAGTCTCCTAAGCAAATAATTGTGTCAAACTACTTTGAAACATTGCTGACATTGATGATGATTGTTTGGTAGTCACAGTTTGTTGTCAAAATACGGAATATATGCAGAAAAGCTAGACACACTAGATTTAGTTGATGAGTGGGCGTAGTCATATTCTGACCGATCAAAAAGCAACAAAACTAGACCTACCGTAACATCTAATCACTAGTTCTTGGTAGAAGATGAAGCTAGGGATACTATTAAAACATTAAACAAGAGTAAAAAAGTATTTATATGACGTTATTCTTATTTATTTGTTTGAAAATTACGTAATGCACGATTGCATAATTTATTTTTTTCTTACAAAGAACCACGGACAAACTGGTGCGAATAACACTAAATCTACTAATTTTGGCCATAAGCATGTTTTTTTTACTTTGTATATGGATTAACTTGACGTTTGAAGACTAAAAAGAAAGTTTTATTGTCTACGACAGTAATTTGTCTTTGGTAAGATCGTATTCTACAGTCAACTTTTTAGCGTTTTTCAATTTTACATGCAAAATGATTAAATTATACCGAACATACTTGTGTTAATACTACCACAGACATTATATATTTGAATTCTCTATCCATTTCCCTACAGTTTGGTATATAATAAGTACATGTTCAAAGGAAAATTCACAAACAAATTTAGACTGAAAGATGAACACTTCACTCTATAAAATTCTGCCCACAAAAAAAGTCTGGCACAGCGTGCAAAATAACTCTGGAATGAAAGAGTTAAAAGTACCATGTCCCCATGTTTAAAGTTACTTTCACAACATTCCCAGTGAAAACCTGCAAGCTGGCTTACTGAAGTTCACTTTAATCATGAACTGTATAAGATAGGAAGTGATCTTTTCTATGAAGTGAAGTTAACATTCAGTAACATATCATTTAGTATGAATTTTTAACCGCTCTGTCGATGAAATTGCAGGAAACAGACACTAGGGCAGAGATATAAGTTACAATCAGACTGCAATAAGACAGCACTTATTCCAGATTCCAAATACTCCTAAAAACAGACATGATTTTATCAAGGTAGATCTTTAGAGAGCTGAGTGGTTCTCAGTAGATCCCTGCAGCTCCTGGGTTGTCGACCGCTAATCTGAATAAAACACTATCAATAAAAGTAAGCAAGGCAATGCATAATACAAGTCATACGTTGAGAAGGCTGGAAAATGCTACTGAGAAAAACATGCTCAGAAAGGAGGTAAAGGACAGATACTGATGCTAATGCTGATAACAGCAATAATTATGACAGCCTGTTGGTAGTAGTGATTTAAGATTGTTGTTACTAAAATAAAACCAGGAAATCAGTTGACTGGGTGATAACGTAGTATTAACTCTTTGACTCCAGAGCAACGCTTAGAGCGTTGCAAAATTGTAACTGCCGTGCCACCATTTTGACTCCAGAACAACGCTTAGAGCGTTGCAAAATTGTAACTGCCGTGCCTCAGCTTTTTTCTAATTTCAGATAAGGGGTTGCAGACCTGTACAATCAAATATGGCCGATGACTAGAACTTACAAGGGAATAGTAGAATGAGGAGACCATAGAGAAATGGGAAAGAACAGCTTAACAGGAAGCCAAAATGTAGGCAAAGTGGTACAGGACTGTCCAGAAACAGGTAGACAACAGCTGTGTTCCATGGGAAATTAAAAGGGTAATTAACGACTGTCACTTGTGTCCAAAGTGTATTCAGGCAAACTCAGGTCTTACTAGTGGTTACCAATTTCAGTACAGCCAAGTGGTGCTCAGGACTACAGTCAAGGAGGATAACAGTTATGATACTGCAACAGTCACGACTGTAATCATGAGAGATTTATAAATATGATACTGTAAAAGGTGATGTCTGTAGCTGTGGTAGTTAATAATGATGATACTGGTAACAATGATAGTAACTGTCATGTCAGTCGTCATGAAGGTGGTCATGGAAGTTATTATACTGGTTATATTAGCGGTGTGGCAGTATAGGAGTGTTGCTGGCAGTGAAAAACTATCTATTATTATTTCATAGGTTACATAACCTTTGATGTCATCCAGAAAAGAGTTGTATTTGGACCAAAAACGAATCTTAGCTTATCTGTGGCAATGGCGTATATATCAGGCAATGGTGCAGAGTTTGGGGACCAGTGATCTTTGTCTCTGCCCACCTCATGAATCTGAAAGTTAACAAATATGAAAATGCATACTAGTTAAAATAATAGAATTAATAACATGACGATACAGTAAGAATATGAAGAAACATATCAGGTAACATTATGGAATCAACAATATGACAACACAATAAAAAAAATATAACAAGGGTAACCACAGTAAAATGGTATCACAATGGTAAAATAAGGGGAAACAATCTATACAACTGCAAGAGCAAAACAGTAAATGAATTGGCCCAGCAGTCGTACAGGGCCTTCCCTGAAGTTTACAATGTAGAATGTTAGCAGTAGAATGTTAGCAGTAGAATGTTAGTAGTAGAATGTTAGCAGAAGAATGTTAGCAGAGGATTGCCCAGTTAACCAAAGTATGGTGTCAGATTCTTTTAAAGACTAACCTAGAAAACTGAAAAGTACTGGCTACAGGTATTTTGCATGTGATAGCTAATTTATTGATGGCAAAACCTCTCTCATCATCTGCCTGACCATGAGAAATGGTTAAAACCCATTTTAAAACTGGTCACATGATGTAACATTCCTTACTGCTAGCCAACAAGGTACAAAAGACACTATCTAATTCATCTATGTGGCTCACAATTTTGAAAAAGTCCCCTAATTTCAGACAATTTTCCTAAACTAACTTACAGCTTTTTAAAACAGCATCACATTGGCTTGGATCCATGCTTCCATAGTTCCCAAGCAGCTCGATCAATAAATGACAGTAATGTTAAGTAAATCAGATTTCTGACCAGAGCAAAGGTAACCAATGAGTTTTGTAACAGGTGCTAGAAGGAACTGCCTTCAAATAAAACTGAAAGGTCAGGGACATCTTTATCAGTGTCCCTGACTTTCTTTATCTTTTTAAGATTAGCAGTGACATACTTTGTTACAAACCCAATATCTATCTTTGCTGGATTGCTGAGATTCTTGAGTTATAAGGTCCACATTTGTAAGCACTGCTGCTTCTGTAATGCAGCCAAGATAAACAGGCCCCATATGTCCACCTAAGAGACCTCCGGTAATTTAAACGATTCTTTCGGACACAAAAAAAAGAGAGTAGTGGTGAGGTATCTCCTGGAAATTCTGCAACATTTTTTTTTCAACTGAGAAGAAAAACAGGGCCTGCTGAGTGAAAAGGTGTGGCTTAAAAACTTCTTTGTTACAATCAATTTGATGTTTAACACCAAATAATGTAAAGTATAAACCAAAACAGCAAGAAATAATAAGCCTCTGAATTATTGCACTTGGTACTGCCAGGAAACAATGCAAAAGACTTCTGATACCAGCTCACTGGCTGTGTATGATCCGTGAGTGTTAACTGTTGTGTCTACACAATTTCTGCTTTTAAAATATCATTTGCTACCACATGCGGCTGACTTATTTGGCAGGCTTATGCAGATTCTTGGAGGGTGGAGATGAACTGGAAAAGACATCTGTAATACAATCTTTCTAACAAGTCACCAAAATTGTGTAATTATGTACATATTAGCTTATCAACTATTCTCTGTGGTGCAAATAGCTGGGAAGCCTACCAGATATAGTGCTAAACTCCCATATTCATGCCAGATTACAATGATTGATCTAAAACTGCCATCTGACAGATTTTATGAGGAGCACACTTTCAAGAAGGCCAAATATAATGATCTGGTCATGGAACATGTGTTCACAGCTAAAGTCATAGTTGTAGAAGTAGGGGTAAAAGGTTTATGGTGCCTCAGTATCTACTAACACAACTGGGCCTAAGGGTAATCAACAGGGGCATTTAAAAGACTTGGTGATAAGGCATCATGGACCAGCTGTAATGGGCTATGGAATTCAGAATAGTATGTAACATTTCAGAAACACCTCAAGTTGACAGAATGGATAAAATCAGGGAGAAATAGCCAATTTGAAAATTGCAACCAAGGTGATGTGGCTTCAATTCCCAGGGCGTGCGGAGGAAAAAACCAACAGAAGGGTGACACTCTGCGGTCCTGACCCAATTGGGCTTGCACCCTCATAAAGTGTCAAGAACGTAAAAGGGCTTAAGAACTTGTCCGATGTGGGGACTGTTTCTGATGATCAGATTACCTCAATTTGTAATGCTCTGTATAATTTACTTCACATCATACACTTGTTGCTATGCATGGAGGCATATCTGGAGCCATCCTTATATGACCACCAGCTAAGCACAATGCTACAGTGTTCAAATGTGGAAGTCAACCTGTCTGTGAGGCTTATTACACCCTCATTGACTTTTGAAATCATCCACACACTTCCAGGGATTCCCGGTGCATTGCACACTAAGCTTCAAGAGTTACTTGAGCCCCAGATGTAACTCTGGCTTTTTACCTGGTTGTCTGCATGCAGTATGCCACATGCTTCTTCCTTCTAGTTTGGGCCCAGATGAGATGATCCTTTAAATGCCAGAGAAAATGGAGCTCATGACTTCAACTCAACACTTTTCAGAATGGCAGAAAAGCCTAAGGATAAACCTAGATCTACAGTGTAGATAATACCAAGGAGTCTTCAACTTGGTATTGGCTGCAAAAGAGCGCAAAGCTCAGCAGCCCTAGTTAAACAACAACAACAGCAACAAACACTTCTTGCTGGCCTCAAGAATTTTTATTGCAACTTCACCTATATTTGCAATACCAATACAGGTATATTGATGCATGTTTTGCTTTTAGTGTGAGAGATTTTTTTTTCTAACCATTATTCATAGTAATGATGTTTTAGCCAACTGCTCTTAAATGCACAATGTCCAGGCACCATGGAAAATTAATTACATAAAGACATTCATGATAACAAACTATTCATGCACAACTCCTACCCCAGTAATAAATAAATGGCGGTAAAAGGAAATCGTGTTTCTTTAATAGGAACTTAATATTGTGTAAGCCATAAACATATCTTTTGCTAGACAGCTAGAATTCTTTGATAGAGTGTGTGTTACACCTCTGTTTGCACACCACAAAGCGTCCATTATCTTGGAACTTTGTGGTGCTCAAAAGGACGCTGCTTAGTATGTCGTTACACATAAGAATTATGACGTGAGTGCTCGTGCACAACAATGGGAGAGATCTTTTTGTGTAGCCAGCTGAGATGGCAGTGTTTTAAATGTGTCGCTAGTGTCTGTTTGGATATTCATATGTGATAGTTGTGGATATGACTGCAACGGACTTGCTCAGAATATGTTGATTATCTACTGATCTCATAAAGTGTAACGGTCAAAATGAGTGTTGGCCCACTGCTGTTGGCCTATGGATTTTCATTATATTGTCAAGAGTGGAATGTAATAAATTTGTACTGCATCTCTGCATCATGAGTTAATGTACTTTTTTCTAAGCGTAATAATTGACCATTGTTCGTTGTCACGAAATGGATTTAGGACTAGAGACTGTCTACATATAGTGACAAGACAATAGTAAGAAGGAAGACTGAAATGATAGATTCAGATAGAAATATAGTGCAAACTGTGAAAGTTGAGACCATTGGCTCCGAGGTTGAGAACCGAGGTTGATTCTTTCCTCGCCACTTCGGACGTTTAAATTGCTATGGCCTCGAACCACCTCTAACTACCCTATGGGGATAAGGTTCAATTAAGATTCACAAACACCAAGGTACAGACAACATATAGCTACTGTACTAAAGGAAATGACTGATGCCAGCTACAATTTATACAAGTTTATTATACACCTATAAACAACAAACATATGCATGTCCCATACATCAAGTGCGAGGATGCACTCCTGAAAACAAAATCAAGCACAGTTAAAAAAATGCATCCACCCCAACCCTTCTCCCACAATTGCAACCTGTATGGAGAAAGAAGGTAAGGTTAACTGAAATGAACTACACTGCACTTGATGTCGCCTACACTCCAAACTAGCTGTTCTAAATTCTAACTCTAAGTCCACCGATAGCTGGAACGACTGCGAAGTGACTACACAATCTCTGCACAGACTTCGGTTCTACACAGCCTATCCTGGAATCTCCTGAACACAACTAACTGCACCTCTAAACTTCAGCAGCTGTCCTCTGCTATGTTTCACCAAAACTAACAGTTCTGCCTATCTGTGCTGACTTCAGTAGAGAGAATGTTTACCCTATCTCTCTCCACTACTCTGGATTTGACTGAGGTTTAACAGAACCCCCCCTGGATTCTGGACTGGAACTGTAGCTGACTTCTACCACTCTGAAATTACCTGCCCGAGTATCTATAACTGGGCCGTCGGCTTTATTATGGCCGTGAAGAAACGAACACAAAATTACCACAACGCTGGCAGCCTGCCAAATCTGCGTGTGTAACGAGCGTCAGAGCTCAGGATTTATCCACAAAAATCCTATTCGCTGGAAATGTCTTCCCCTGGCTGGGAAAACGTATTTTCTTCCTCTCCTTCCACTACTGGCAACTAACGTAAAACCCTTGCGGTTCTGCGAATGCCCCAACTTTGCCGTGGGAGAAATTTTGTGGTCTCAAAATTCCGCTCTCATTCCCACAAAGCCGGTACCTGCAAATCTCGAATGTCCTACTGAAGGCAATCGACTTGACTCTGGCAACCCGGCCTTGGCAATTAATTTTTAGAGACCGAACTTATGAAGTTCGGGCGTATTTATTCTCAAGCCCCCACGCGCCGACTTCATGACGTCATATGCGCGGCGTGGTTCTAAAGCCAATGGGCGCTCTGCATTTCAACTGCAGTTAGCTCTCCGCCAATCAGAACCTTAGATCTTTCTGATGCAACCAGTCCCCGCTAGACAAAGAACCGGGAATTGGTCCTAGCCCTATACTGCGGAAATGAAGCAAAAATGGCCGCAAATAATTTAACTCCCGAAAAATGCGTATATGGCCACGCAATATCTTTAAAAAAAAGACACTGGTGCAAATCCTGATCCAGCCTCTATAATCTCAATCTAGAATAATACTTTCTAATTCCCTACACCCCCATTCTAAACACATAAAGAAGAACCATAAAGCAGATGAGATCAAACTCCCTCGTGATCTCATCTTGAAAAAAACGTAAATAATAGAAGGAGAAGAAACATGGAGAAGGATTTCCTGTAATCCCTCCAAAAATATTGAACAAATTGCAAGGAGAAAAAGACATGGGCCATTTGAAAGACAGAATCTCAGTACTCTCGTCACATCACTCCCCCCTTTCAAAGATTGAGCAACGATCTCATTACTGAAATCTCTGTGTTTCACATTGGCCCTTAACTGTCTACAAGGCTGTCTGTCCTTACCCCTCCTATTCAGTGTTCTTCGACCTTCCTCTTTTGCGTTTCCTCCTTCTTCCTCTCCTAGAATGAGCTCCTATGCTCCGTTGGGAGAGTTGATCTCTCTTCAGACCTGTGCCGTCTAATGGCGGGTCTGAACTTTCCCTTGCTATGACCGTCAAAAGGCTGTCCTGGTCAGCTGATGTGACCGGCGGGCGCTGTGGCGACCTGGCAATGGCGACTTCCTCGCTGCGCGTCAGCAGAGTTGTGACTGCTGGTACCGTGCGAAACTGATGCAACGTCTCGGGTTCCTCTGGTGTAGAGCCTCCGATTTCTTGCTGGGTGTCTATTGGATCATGATCGACCTCAATAGCTTCTACCTTTGAAGAAAGGTAGGTAAGATCTGCCCCTGGCAGTGGTTCTGGACTCGCTCTTCCCCTACCAATCTGAAGCGGGACAGAGCTCTCCAAAATCGCTCCTTGCAAAGTTATAAGGCAGTTTCCCTCACTAATTCCTGGCCTGGAAAGTTTGTGAGATGCCCGTATAGTTCCAGAGAGTCCTCCGTCTAAAACTCTGGTTCTAAGAAAATTCTCAACCTTTCCTGCCCTCCCCGTCGAGAGTTACTGGCGTCAGTTGGAATGTGTCCTGCAGTGACACTTGACGGTTTAAGATCCCGTTAGATCGCGGAGAATCTGAGATAAAGCTCTCGGTGACTGGTTCCAATGTTCCGTGAAACGAATTGGAAAAGATAGCCAATTTTTCAGGCTGCTCGTTACAAGAGTCGTTTCCTGTAAACGAGATACGAGAGTTGTGGGGCCCATCTCCGTTTATAGGCAAACGGATACTCAGATCACTGTCCTCCTCCGTTTGAGTAAAGTGCTGGTCGGATGGGGCTCCAGGGCTGGTTGGAACTATATGCTCGCTCAGACCGCTATCTTGTGCCCTATGAAGATGGCGCTGGTCGTTGACATATGTAATACCGCTCTTGTCAGTATGTCCCTCACTTGAAGGAGCTAATACCATCGGGGGCCTAATTCCCGACAACAAAGAGTGTACTTCCGGAATCAGAGGCGTCGTCACCACTGTTTGGCCGGTTGGCTGAACAGGGCTGGCGGGCGAATTTGCCTCTGCAAATAACATATCACTGTCGTCAGAGGCGTTGCACCCCTCCTTGGCACGACAGCTATGTTTGAGCTCGCTCGGGGCTCCGTGAATTAGGGGTTCTCCTTTTTCACTTATCTGGCCTGCAGTAGGCCCCCTTGCATCAGCAAGGATCGGTGTGGGCGGGTTCCCCAAAACTAAATATGGGTTACCGAGAATGAAGTCGTAGGCCGGCTGAGCCGTTACAGCTGCCTTGATGGTGCCAGACACGAACCTACATTTCACCTCAATATTGGCTACCGGAAAGCACTGTGAAGTCCCTTTCCTTAAAACTCCACCAATATTCACTTTTTCCTTCGTCATCTGCCAGGGCTTCACCAGATGTCGGGCGACTATGCTGGGGTATGTAAGCCCGCTGTCAAATAAGCATGTTGTCTCAGTCCCGTTCACTTCTGCTGGCCCGCTGTTGGAAAACAACTTCTCTGACTGGAAGGGTTTCCACTTCTTCCCTTGTTTCACCCTCACAGGCCTTAAACAAGCCATCTGATGAGCGGGTTGTTTGTTTGGGCACCGTGTTGTCCAATGAGAAGTAGTCCGACAGAACCTACAATATCTCTCATTATCTCCCCGGTTCCTGACGGGTTCATGAGACGTCGGCCCCTGTGTTCTGTTAGGCGGCTGGGAGCGCATGTTATGACTGGGAGGGAGCTCCTTGCGAGACGGCCCTTGCTGCTGTTGATCTGAAGAGGAAGGCGACTGCGATGAAGATGCTCCTTTGTCCGGGGCTGGCAGGTCAGGGTGTTTTCTTTTCTGTCCCAGTACTTCGGCCTGTGCCGTCTGGAACCTTTCAGCAAAAAGAATTATCTGGTCCAGTTGCTGTGCGCCCTGCTCCGCCAGGTACTTCCTTAAGTCCGGAGACATATTGGCCTTTATCTGTTCGCACAGAACTAATTCTTCCAATCCTTCAAAAGATTTAGCCAAACCCGACAACTCTCTCCAGCGAGTGAGGTAATTCCTCAGCCTCTCCGCGAACTGGGGAAAACTTTCTCCTTTCTCCAGTCGACTTTCCCTAAACATCGTTTGGCACTTCCGGGGAGTCCATTGGAATCGCTGTAACAGGGCGTTCCGCAGAGCCTCAAAGTTACCTTGGTCATCTACCAGCATCTTGCTATAGACCTCATACGCATGTCCTCTTAGAGATTGAGATAATTTGAGACACCAAAGACTATCATCCAGCCCGTATGCCTTTGCCATCCGTTCAAATTTTTCTAAAAATACCTCAATTTTCTCATTCCCGTTAGGAAAAGAGTCCATCGGAAAATTCATGGCTGCCATCCGGGGCCCTCCGTTTCCTGAGGTGTCTGTTGCCCCTGCTCCGGGAGAATCTCCGTTAGCCGAACTGCCTTCCGAAGATCGGTACTGCAGTTCCAGTGAACGCAGGGCAAGTTCATGCTGTCTCTCTGCTGCCTTCTCCCTCTCTTGGGCTTCCCTCTGTGCTAACTTCTCCTGGGCTTCCCTCTGTGCTATCTTCTCCTGGGCTTCCCTCTGTGCTATCTTCTCCTGGGCTTCCCTCTGTGCTATCTTCTCCTGGGCTTCCCTCTCTGCTATCTTCTCCTGGGCTTCCCTCTCTGCTATCTTCTCCTGGGCTTCCCTCTCTGCTTTTCTCTCCTCTGCCTGTCGGGTCTTCTCTTCTTTCTCCGCTTCCCTTTTCTCTCTCTCCGTCTGCCGGTCCTGTTCCCTCATAATGTAAGCCCTAGTCTCGGCCTCATTCATCCCCATGCTTTTAGCTGCGTCCTTCCATGCAGTAAGTAGCTTGACCAATTCAGCCATCTTACCTGACAAATCAGCAGTACTCACAACGAGGGGAAATGACAAAAAAGGAACAAGAAAAATTTACTGTTACCTACTAGGAATATGCTGTCGCAAAAACCCGCACTCAGACTAGCACCAAGTCTGACTAATAACTACCTGAAAAAAATTCAAGTTATCCAGCTACCCAAAACCCGAATTTACTTTCCTGTTAAGAAAAAAAAAATTCAATTAGCCATCAATTACCTCTAAGTCATAAACAACCTTACTACAACTATCATCTAACTAACTGTAACCTGTGGAAAAAACTTTTAGCTGGATCAGTCTTAATATAGCTCAAGTCTAGGGGATATTATAAAGAAAATCTATTTTTCAGAACTTCCTACAGAGACAATCTATGAATCTAGAATTGATCCCAACAAAGATGATCCCAAGGACGACGCCACCCACTTTGTCAAGATCACAGAATTGAACGTAACAAAGATGATGATCCCGGACGATAGCACCCACTTTGTCAAGATCACAGAATTGAACGTAACAAAGATGATTCACCGGACGATAGCACCCACTTTGTCACGAAATGGATTTATGACTAGAGACTGTCTACATATAGTGACAAGACAATAGTAAGAAGGAAGACTGAAATGATAGATTCAGATAGAAATATAGTGCAAACTGTGAAAGTTGAGACCATTGGCTCCGAGGTTGAGAACCGAGGTTGATTCTTTCCTCGCCACTTCGGACGTTTAAATTGCTATGGCCTCGAACCACCTCTAACTACCCTATGGGGATAAGGTTCAATTAAGATTCACAAACACCAAGGTACAGACAACATATAGCTACTGTACTAAAGGAAATGACTGATGCCAGCTACAATTTATACAAGTTTATTATACACCTATAAACAACAAACATATGCATGTCCCATACATCAAGTGCGAGGATGCACTCCTGAAAACAAAATCAAGCACAGTTAAAAAAATGCATCCACCCCAACCCTTCTCCCACAATTGCAACCTGTATGGAGAAAGAAGGTAAGGTTAACTGAAATGAACTACACTGCACTTGATGTCGCCTACACTCCAAACTAGCTGTTCTAAATTCTAACTCTAAGTCCACTGATAGCTGGAACGACTGCGAAGTGACTACACAATCTCTGCACAGACTTCGGTTCTACACAGCCTATCCTGGAATCTCCTGAACACAACTAACTGCACCTCTAAACTTCAGCAGCTGTCCTCTGCTATGATTCACCAAAACTAACAGTTCTGCCTATCTGTGCTGACTTCAGTAGAGAGAATGTTTACCCTATCTCTCTCCACTACTCTGGATTTGACTGAGGTTTAACAGAACCCCCCCCCTGGATTCTGGACTGGAACTGTAGCTGACTTCTACCACTCTGAAATTACCTGCCCGAGTATCTATAACTGGGCCGTCGGCTTTATTATGGCCGTGAAGAAACGAACACAAAATTACCACAACGCTGGCAGCCTGCCAAATCTGCGTGTGTAACGAGCGTCAGAGCTCAGGATTTATCCACAAAAATCCTATTCGCTGGAAAATGTCTTCCCCTGGCTGGGAAAACGTATTTTCTTCCTCTCCTTCCACTACTGGCAACTAACGTAAAACCCTTGCGGTTCTGCGAATGCCCCAACTTTGCCGTGGGAGAAATTTTGTGGTCTCAAAATTCCGCTCTCATTCCCACAAAGCCGGTACCTGCAAATCTCGAATGTCCTACTGAAGGCAATCGACTTGACTCTGGCAACCCGGCCTTGGCAATTAATTTTTAGAGACCGAACTTATGAAGTTCGGGCGTATTTATTCTCAAGCCCCCACGCGCCGACTTCATGACGTCATATGCGCGGCGTGGTTCTAAAGCCAATGGGTGCTCTGCATTTCAACTGCAGTTAGCTCTCCGCCAATCAGAACCTTAGATCTTTCTGATGCAACCAGTCCCCGCTAGACAAAGAACCGGGAATTGGTCCTAGCCCTATACTGCGGAAATGAAGCAAAAATGGCCGCAAATAATTTAACTCCCGAAAAATGCGTATATGGCCACGCAATATCTTTAAAAAAAAGACACTGGTGCAAATCCTGATCCAGCCTCTATAATCTCAATCTAGAATAATACTTTCTAATTCCCTACACCCCCATTCTAAACACATAAAGAAGAACCATAAAGCAGATGAGATCAAACTCCCTCGTGATCTCATCTTGAAAAAACGTAAATAATAGAAGGAGAAGAAACATGGAGAAGGATTTCCTGTAATCCCTCCAAAAATATTGAACAAATTGCAAGGAGAAAAAGACATGGGCCATTTGAAAGACAGAATCTCAGTACTCTCGTCACATTCGTGTTGAATATAATCACTTAAAAACTCCCCTAGGCAGTTTGGAAAATGAAACTAAACGTCACAGTGTGATTATACACAAACTAATCAATCAAACATCAGGATTTAATTCTTATTTTCAGAGTTGGGGATACTAGTAGAACAAAAATGAAGGTTGCAGAGAATTCTGTTTATGGTATTGTAACAACATGACCTGTGACGTCAAAATCACAACTTTAAATACATCAATGTTATTTATGAAACCCAATTCATTTTTCTTCATCACCCTTCAGCTCCCCAGGGAGCATAGGCCCTCAACAAACGTATGTCAAGTCTTCCTGTCCCGTGCCGTCTGCTCAAGATCTTTCCATGTCTTCTTCATCCCCTTCATGTCTGTCTCCAGTTCTCGTCTCCGTATGTTCTTTGATTTCCTCTACCTCTCTTACCCTGGGGATTCCAAAGCAAGGACTGTCTAGTAATGCTATCAACAGGTTTCCTCAATGTGTGTCCTATCCATCTCCAGCATCACCTGTTCATCTCTTGTTCCACTGGTGCTTGTCTGGTTCTTGTCATCTCTTGTTCCACTGGTGCTTGTCTGGTTCTTGTCATCTCTTGTTCCACTGGTGCTTGTCTGGTTCTTGTCATCTCTTGTTCCACTGGTGCTTGTCTGGTTCTTGTCATCTCTTGTTCCACTGGTACTTGTCTGGTTCTTGTCATCTCTTGTTCCACTGGTGCTTGTCTGGTTCTTGTCATCTCTTGTTCCACTGGTGCTTGTCTGGTTCTTGTCATCTCTTGTTCCACTGGTGCTTGTCTGGTTCTTGTCATCTCTTGTTCCACTGGTGCTTGTCTGGTTCTTGTCATCTCTTGTTCCACTGGTGCTTGTCTGGTTCTTGTCATCTCTTGTTCCACTGGTGCTTGTCTGGTTTTTGTCATCTCATGTTCCACTGGTGCTTGTCTGGTTCTTGTCATCTCATGTTCCACTGGTGCTTGTGAACTGTCTTGTAAAACTATCACTGGCTTCCTCAGCATCTGTCATATCCAACAAAGTGTCTTCTCCTTACCTATTGTGTTACACATTTTGTCATATTACTTCAGTCATCCTAATATGCTTCCTTCCAATCTGTATTTCTTTTGTATTTCCTCTCCCCCCCCCCTCTCTCTCTCTCTCTCTCTCTCTCTCTCTCTCTCTCTCTCTCTCTCTCTCTCTCTCTCTCTCTCTCTCTCTCTCTCTCAGACTTTACCAAGTAACTTGTATAATATCTTTCTAGAGGGTCAAAGTCTGCTTTTATGATCTCTGATGTCATGTTTACTATGCATACAAATAATAATTAATAAATAAATAAAAATGTTTGTTATATACTTGTATTATTTCCCAATTTCTCCCACTGACTTTTAAAAAAGAAATTTCGTTTTTTTTATTTTAGTAATTTTACAGTGTTTGCTCCTTTATTCCAATACACGTTCACAAGTATTTTATTTAAAGCATAAGAATACATTTTTTTCTTCCAGCTATGTTGCTTTCAGAACACATATCATAATCTCGTGTGCCCGAGAATAAACAAATAACACAGCAAGGGTTGAATAGGGTATGCCTTGAAGATAGGAAAATGGATTAGCATCTTATGGCAGTTTTGCCATTAAACAATCTCAATAAAAGAAAAAAATTTAGATTTAGTTTTCAAATGTTTAGTGTGCGACTGTTTTAAGGCAAATCGTCAAATTAAAAAACTTATAGTTGCATCATAATGGCAGTCAGTTTAATCTGTGTCTCATTCTGACAAATGTTGACACAGGACATAGCTCAGGAGACTGTTTCTAGACTTAATCTGCACACGACCAGTAGTAGCAAATGTGAAGATAAGAGGAAATAATGTACTACTAACCTTACTCATGGTACACTCTCCTCTCACAACAGGTGGAAGATCATGAGATGAGAATTGCTGTGAACCCTCACTGATCACAAATTTCAACCATTTGTGAGACTTTTGTGCCAAGGAGGCAACAAACAGAAGATTGTCCTCTAGTGGCAAGTCGTTCTGAAAGCAAAAACCATTAACCAACTTTCAAATATAAAATGGTGACAATCATTATCACAGTTTAGCTAACTAAGCAGGAGCTGACCATAGCTGATAAACCAATCCAACATCATGTCTAGTACATCACTACAAGATGCCAGATTTCAAAAAGCACAAACCATGTTCATTGGCCATAATCAGCGACATGACCACATACATGCTAGTCAGTGTACAAGAGTTACATTACCTAACAGGAAAGGCCTTGATCACTTAACAAGCTCTACCCAATGTACAAGTAAGACATGCAGCAATCAAGAATAATGGGCAGTATAAAAGGTAAAAAGGCAATGGTAGTCCAACAGCAGATAATGCTGTAGGGAAGTGAAGTGTTAGAGACTTCATTTACTCTAGATCTCATCTTTATGAATCAGGTAACCGGTTCTTTTCCTCACAAGAGCAGTGAGGCACTCATTTAAAGCTGGATAGTCTGCAGCGTGAGAATGTCAGATTTCAAACCCAGTAACTTTGCATATGGGCAGTATACATCCACCTTTTCATAATATTAAATACAAAACTGCAATGAATGCGCCCTACCATAGTTGACTTCAAACAGCTTCAACAAATAAATCTACAGAAACTATACAGAAGATAGGAAACAAGAAGAAAACAACTGAAAGTAATTGTCAAATGATGAACTAGCCCATAATGAAGTGGGATTACACAAAGGCCTATTTTTTTCACACAGTTAAATGAAACACTTTAGTCGGTACAATAATTGAAACACTCCAGTCTGCACAATAATTGAAACACTCCAGTCTGTACAATAATTGAAACACTCCAGTCTGCACAATAATTGAAACACTCCAGTCTGTACAATAATTGAAACACTCCAGTCTGTACAATAATTGAAACACTCCAGTCTGCACAATAATTGAAACACTCCAGTCTGTACAATAATTGAAACACTCCAGTCTGTACAATAATTGAAACACTCCAGTCTGCACAATAATTGAAACACTCCAGTCTGTACAATAATTGAAACACTCCAGTCTGCACAATAATTGAAACACTCCAGTCTGTACAATAATTTATAATTGAAACACTCCAGTCTGCACAATAATTGAAACACTCCAGTCTGTACAATAATTGAAACACTCCAGTCTGCACAAGAAGGCTTAAATTACTTACTTACAGTCATTCCTTTTCTACCGTGAGGTGTGGAGGTTTAGAAGAGAGAGCGCCATACTATACTATCGGTTGTCTTCCTCCTGGCCTGTTTCATTCTAGTTCTCGGTCCTTCAGAGATTGTCTCATGTTGTCCACTCAGCAGACTCTGGGTCATCCTGGAGATCTAGATCCCTGGCTCTTAGCCTCCCATACCTGCCATGGCAGCCAATCTTCTTCCATTCTGCAGACATGGCCTAACCATCTTAGTTCTACTTGGTCTGCAGGGGTTGCGTTTTTAGCCCTTGATGTATCATCTGGTTGGGGACCATGTCTCTTCTTATTACTTCAACCCCTTTCTCATATACCTCATTTCTGAGGTTTGGATCTGACTTTAGTGGGTTGTAGTCATTGCCCATGACTCGCACCCATACATCAAGACTGGGACATAGGCAGAGCGGTATACAGCCATCATCGTAGGCTTAAATTACAACTGATATAAATGTAACATGAGGAATTTATGCTATTTACATATTTCTACATATACAAACATAAGTTACAGACTTTCATAAATGGTTGTTGTCATGTAGGCTCCACTCTGTTCAGTGTTAACAACCCTGCCCTTTATTCTCACGGAGAAGCCCTATCCTGATTTCTCACCATGCACTACAGACCATTCAGTGTACACAATGGCATCATCATCCCCAGCATGATCACTTATCAGCTGATTAATCTCCAGCTCTGCTTTTCCATTGCCCCAAGATCTGTCTGCACTCTCAGCAAAAGGCTAATGATGACCTGCTGTTAGTTTATCCAGTTCTCTCCTGACTTATTCCACTCTTCCCCTTCGGATATATTTTCAACCCTGGCCACCTGACCAATCATAGCCTCTGCCTGTGCCATCCATGACATCCCCTCTTTATTCTTGTTCCTTTGATGTCAGCTACGTTCTCATGTCTATTGCATACATGCCACACCTCTGAGATGAAAAACCTGTACAAAAAATTCAAAAACCCTTTACAAAGACCAGCAAAACCTGTACAAAAAAAAGACAGAAAAAACGGATCAAAAGAGTTAATTCGTGTAAAAAAATTTCAATTAGGCCTACATCTGCATCATAGAGGCATGGGGACTTTGTCTTTTAAAACAGGTCTTCATATATTTTAAAACTCAAACAATATTTGTCTGAGTTTATTTTGCACTGTAAAAATGATGTGATCATGTCATCATTTAGTCTATTTCTGAGCTTAATTATCACTAACAGACCAGGAAATCCTGTGTTTGATAGGATCTTATCCTTTAGCACGCTGCATTGTTTTCCCGAAAATGTGCCCTGCAGCTGCATTCTTTTTCACAACACCCCCTTTTTTTAATAGTAGATGACTTGTAAATTCTATAGTTTTTTGGTCAATTGCTCTAATTTTTGGACTGTATAGATATAAATGAATGATGAATCTGATGATATAAAATTTGTTTGTGTACATGTTAGATGTGATAGGAAGAGAGGTATGGAAAGATGAAAAAAACGATAAAAAAATTAAAAAAATTTTTTTTTAAATTTAAAATTTAAAAAAAAACAAAAAAAAAAAAAACCAACAAACGAAGAGTCCTTTTCCTTTGCATCTCAATGAAAGTCATTTGACCAATACAAATCAAATGACGATCTTTTCGTTACACCCATCATCAGTAGCAAAGCAACAAATGCTCTCGTCAGCAGTGACATTCGGCCGTAACCCTAAACCTTTCCGATAAACCTAATCCTAACCCCTAAAATTATACATACTAGCAATGACATTCTACTTTCGTTTCCATCTCTGCCATCACCCATATTCTGAGAACCGATATTAGCGCTAATAAAGACAAAGATCTCCTTGTCATCGCATCGGAGTCAGAATCCATTAAAATTAGAGCGAAAATGGCCGCGTGTTCGATGCCGATTGATTGCGATTTAAAAAATTCACAGAAAATAAACGCGGATACTCCCATTACTAAATTAAGATCGGAAACGGAAGCTAACTCTCTTGCAAATAACATTAAAAATGACGGTAGTGGCACAAAACGATCGATTTATATGTATGTTTAATAATTAGGCGAAAAAACCCGTACAGACGTTTGTACGGGCCGTACACATCTGAAAACGCAAACACCCCGTACAGATTATGGGTAAACCATAGCGTGTGGCATGTATGCTATTGTTGGTGGTTACCCGCATACAGGCTTTTGCCTGGGCGATCGCATATCTGGATCTAATCGACAGCAATCCGAGCATGTATCTCATTGTCACAATGGGGGTATCAAGCGTACAGCCCAAAACTAGTCGCATCCCTTCATTTTGAATGCGTTCCAGTCGTTCACATTGTGACACTGACTCTGTGAATATTCCTAGCCCATACTCAATTACTGAAACCACGAGCTGATGATACAGGAGAAACAGTAGTCTCTGTTCCAAGCGCGCAGCAGCCATTGTTTTTAAGGCTGCCAGTCCTCGCTTGCACTTCTGTATGATCAGTTCAACATGATACTTGAATGATAGCCCATGATCAAACGTTATTCCCAGATACTTCAGCTTGTCTTGCCTTTCAATGCTGTTTTTTGCCTGAGCTATTCTGCTCTTCACCTCTGAGATGCATTCTGAAGATATACCATTATAAAATCATGTCTATTTTCTGGTTTCAGAGTATTTGGAATGTGGAATAAGTTGCACCTTATCTGTAGCTTTTATCTCTGCTTTCTGCAATTTCATCGACAGAGTGGTGGACAATTCAAACTAAATTATATTTTTCTGAATGTTAGCTTTCTGTCAAAGAAAAGATTGCGCATGCAGTTCACAAAAGTAATTTTATTGCTAGCTCCTGGGTTTTCACAGTAAGCATGGAGAAAATACTTTTTAATCCTGAACATACCAGCGATATTAATTGCCTGCTGGAGAGGGGTCTGCCCACATATTCCCAAGCTTAAAAATTCTCGTTTTTCCCTCAATCTACCAAATTGTCCCGTGTGATTTACGAATAGATCAGGGATCTTACTACAGTTACCATCCTCTAGTCTAGACAGCATGGAATTCCCTCCTTATGGAGTTAACTAACTGGATTATAGTAAAAGCATGGCAGAACCTGAAATTCAAAGCTGCTGACTACTTTATCAAGGTCAAAAAGAGTTGTAGTTACCACATGCAACTTTATGACTGTAAGCTTAACAGTTAAAACTAAATAATACTCACACAGGCAATATAATTCTTGCTAAGCTCTTCCAGTGGTTCAAATGATACTGAATTAATCTTTCTGTCTTTCTTCACAAGTCCAGCAGTAAACATCTTTCCATTCATATCAATGTTATCTACCTGCACACTAAGACAAAAAGTATGGTCAGTGGTAACAGTGTAATGAAGTCAGGAGAATATGATAGAAAAATAAGCATAAAAATACAGCACTTCTACAAACAAATGTTCTAAATTGTGCATAAAGCCAATGTTTGTGATTCTTCTAAAATGTTTTATTTTCCCATTGGTTTATGAACATTTCCTTACTTTCAGAGATTATAGATGCAATGTACTTATTTTTTTTCCCCTCTAAATATGCTGACATTAACAAGTCTTCTCTTAGTGAAGTAGGCAGATTCTGTGAAGTATCTTTTCTTTGCAATCAGCTAATTTCCATTACTTTTTTCTTTTAATTTGCCACTTTGTGAAATTCTTTTCATTGCAAGATATTTTCCATTGCTTTGTCCTTCAGCTTTGCCTGGGGAGCATAGGTTTCACGTCCTGTACCATCTGTTCAAGTTCTTTCCATGTTGTCTTTATTATTCTTATGTCCATCTCCAGCTTTCTTCTCCATGTAGTTTTTTGGGCCTCCTTTCACCCTGGGGGTTCCAGAACAAGTACTGCATTATGATGTTATCTGCTGGTTTACTCAGTCTTTGTCTCACTTCTTGTTCCACTAGTATATGTTATCTCCCATACCATTTTAATCTTATTATGTGTAAGCACCAATTTATGAACATTCACAACTTCTTGGCGGTCATTTTACTGCTTTTTCCTGAATCTTAAATTCATTTATTTTTTTTCTCTGATTGTTTCTTTAGCTTTTGTTTATTATCAATTTTTTTTGGAGTAGGTCTATAGCATAAAATGTGTAATACCAAAATGCGGTACGCTTGTTCTAATACTTACATAAAAGTAATTTAACATTTTTGCATGTCTGACATTTACAATCACTGACTTTCAGTCACGTTGAACTTTTTAAAAATTATGCTTTAGATCAGGGATTCTTAACCTGTGGTACAAGGACTCTTTGGGGGCCATGAATGGATTCTAAAGGGCCCATGTACATAACCGAAAATTTAAAATGTTTTAAAAATGCTTTTATGTACATTTTATTCCAAGAACGGGGCCCACAACCTACGTTAGACAGTCAAAGAGTCCATGTCACAAAAAAGGTTAAGAAACCCAGCAGTTGTATCAAGAATTTTTTTCAGCACTTATCATCATGTGTAAACAAGGCAAAGACCTTTATAAGGTATAAGAGTCAGTCTGGACATGCCGAAAACAAGTGAAAGATAAAGATCCTTGTTTGTTGTTTGTTTTTGTTAAACAATTGTTCAAATTAAAACATGGAGTAAAAATAAACTATATTTTCTTGATTTCATCTAGAAGTCAAATTTAAATTGTTCTTAATAAGACTAAATGCAAGACAGTGTCTTTCCTTAGTAACTATAATATGTTTCAATTCATTCATATTCTATCCCCACGTCTGCTGAACCAAAATATAAAGTATTTGTGAAAAAGCATTCTGGCATCAAGTAACACTCCATTCATTTCAAACAGCCTATTTCCATGAGAGAAGATACAAATTAGCACCAAATATACCACGTCAATTATCATTATCACCTACATTAGCAATTCAGAATCTGTAGTCCGTGGACTCCTGGGTGTCAGCAATGTGCTGAAGTAATATTTTTACAACATATTAAAAATAATATAACCGCACAAAGAAAAATGCAAGTTGCCATTTGGAAGCTTTCATAATGTAAATGAATGTCAAAGTTCCAGTACTACTGTATTTTCTGTGCAGGATAGGACTGAGGCAAAAATTAAGAAAGTAAAGCCCTGGCCTCAGCACACGGATAATAATAAATATGAAACGTTCTCTACTCTCAGTGACTTCTTTGCAACAACTTCCCAGTAATATTGTTGAGTGCACAAATAAACACTTGACGTCACATTCACATAAGAGACTATTTTACGTCCTTGTGACAACTTGCCCAATCTTCTCTTCATTTTTTTTATTATTTACGTGACATCGTTTTTTTTTCTCATCCTCAATGCATGATCGCAAAGTCCCGGGAATTGTCACTGGCGGAAATTCTCCTAGCATTCAGTATTTCCTCCTCGCTATTTTTAGATACGACGTCATTGTTGACCAATGACCTCGGTAGCTAGGAACCTGTTTTAATTTAAGACTGCTTAAGCTGATAAAACCAGTTTATGCCACTTTAGGAAGACCCCACGTGACTTTTAACGCTATTGATTGGAGCGTTTATTTGACGCTAATGTCACATGATGCACGCTATGGATCACGTGTCCAAGCGGAAATGTCCCGCTAAAAGTGCGCCAAACACGAGCAATCTTCACTTGCCCGGAACCCTTGAGACAGCTAGGTCTAACCCAATTATCGGCGAATTCTCGCATTAAAAGCACTGAAGCCACGTGTCTAATTGCGGGTTAGCGTCCATCTTTGAGTAGGTAAGTGAAATCTCGCTAGAATATAATGTGATGAAATGTGTAGTACATTGCAAAATCGACGCAAGATTGGTATGTTTACTTTATTCATATTTTTGTTTTACGATCACATCCAGCCACATGTGATCGGGTATATTTTATGATCCCACGGGATATGTACATGTTCATAATAATGTATAACGGGAATATATATATATATAGCTATTAATTTCCATATTATTTGATTATTTTCGACCCGACGTTTAGACTAACGGAAATTAATATTAACGATAATGTTGACAGACCGTGACATATATTCATTATAAATTATATGACGATGCGACCAGACATGAAGTGTGTGATAATGTTGTCAGACAATTCTAAAACACGGATGTCCAATTATTTGTTAAATTCATCATAATGACATGACGATTAGGCTAGAGGCACAGAACTAGAATACTGTTGCCGACATTTCTATGATAAATTTGGTGGGTTTAACTGACATTTATAATAATTCATCGGGTTAAGCTGACGATAAACCAGTCTAAAGAATTATAATACTGCCACTGGGGCAGAGAAATATAATAAAGGACAGACAGGAGAAACTTGAATTCAAGATTAGACTCTAGACATATGATGTTAGAGACTAAAATCTGAGGTGACTGGCAGAGGGACGGCTTAGGGAAAGACTGCTTTCTAAAGCTAGAAAATTAATGAAGCCGTCGTATTTGTCTTCAGTCTATGGTGGAGCCTTGCACGACAGTCCAATCTCAGCGCAGAATACGGAGTCGAGCACAGAGAAGGCAAATCCGAACCATTCAAGACCTACCGGGGCAACGTCAGGAGACCGGAGAACTAACCACACTTCACTATCAGCCGGGGGCTGAAAAGCTAAGTCCACGACAAAGGAAACTCACCTAATCAATGCCACAAAGTTTAGTCATCCATGATGAAAAACACGTGAAGTGTGAGACACATAATACATACAGCAGACACTAATTCCATCGACAATACTATCATTCACCATCTATTCACTTTATTGCAATAAACCAATTGGGTGTATATACTGTACCCCACGCTTTGTTCCTTCCATTAGATGTTGAATATTGTCTATGTTTATCTTCCTTTATAAGGGAGGGGGGGCTCGTAAAATTATATTATATAATTTAAAGAATAATAATAATAGATAACTGAGAAGGGGACGACGGTAGCGAGAGACCAAATATCTCCTTACAATCTTTTCCAGACCTGTCGAGTTAGGAGAATTTACCCTCTTCGTCACCCTTTGGAAGTGGGAAAACCCAGCAGGGATTCCTTGAGCCAAATCTTCCACATCAGATCTATTATTTCCTCTAAATAATTCTCTTATCCTTTAAACGCTACGTGACACTCGTGTCTCGTCCGGGATTTGAACTTATGTATTTTATCATACCTCTGGGATAGTATCATCCATTCAGTCATTACAGTATACCATTTTAACACATGTATTTTCACACAGTGAGCTCTAGAAAGACAGAAAACATTTTTTCTAGAAATTCAGGCATTGATTGGTGAATCCCTTTATATATGTTGTGTTTAATTAAGTTAGTTCTTGATTTTGTATTTCATTGAATTACAGACCTTAAGTCTCCATAACTGTAGTAATTTCATTCTACAGCAGTCGGATAAATAATTAGTATTTACTTGTTGCTAGAAATACTATTGGAAGGTAGCACTAGCTTACTCAGTGTGGACTTTAACTGCAAAAGATGGCTGAAATAGTTAAGCTTAAGGCAGCACTAGGGGAGGCCGGTCGAGATCTAGGTTATAGTGGGGTGGACCTTGCAAATTATGTCAGTGTCGAGACTGATAAGTATTACGCTCGAGAAACAGCGAAAGCTGAAAGAGAAGAGCGAATAAAGTTAGCAGAAATAGATGAGAGGATAAAAGCTGTAGACGCTAGAGAAAGAAGCGAGAGAGATGAACGCGAGCATGCATTGAAGATGAAGCAGTTAGAGATGCAGGGACAAGCTCAAAGAGTTGAACCAGTAGCCGGTGCGACCGCATCTACCTCCTCAGGCAACCTATCGCCACGGTCAGATGATATGCCTTCCTTGCACGCAGGGGGCACAGGACCTTTGCCATCCTCACTCATGTCAACTTTGGGACCCTTGACGTTTCCATTCGAAGCTTTCTCGGAACAAGCCGACTCGATCGATAGGTATCTGGACAAATTTGAGAAGTTTGCCACCACGTTTGGTTTGGAGAAGAGCAAATGGAACCTGAAACTGTCGCAAGGGCTTAGAGGAACTGCTTATGACGTGTATAGCAAGCTTCCTCCAGGTTTACAGGATGACTACGACTCTTTGAAAAAGGCACTATTGGTTCGTTATGAGCTACATGCTGACGCCTATAGGAAGAGGTTCCGTAACTCTAGGAGGGAAGTCGGAGAGAACTTTGCTCAGTTTGCTGCGAGACTGGATTCCTACGTGGAGAAGTGGGGTGCCCTAGGGAATTTTACTCATGATTGGGAAGGCCTGAAGGAAATGGTCATGATCGAACAACTGAAGGACACCATGACTTCCGACATGAGAAGATTCCTGACAGAGAATGGGGCCAGCACTTTAGAATCCATAGTCCAGTTAGCGGAACGATATCAGGCAGCACTATCAGAGAATCCACCACCCAGACGGAAACAACCAGATTACGTACCTAGACAGACAGCTCAGTCACACATGGACCCCCAAGTGAAACCACCGTATACTAACTGCAAAAAGCATGACAAGCCAGACTACAAGACTACTCAGAGATCTAATTTCCAGCAGCAGAGGCAAGGGGAAAAATGGTGTAAGCACTGTAGAACCATCACCCACAATACGCAGGAGTGCAACCGGAAAAACCCACCTCATCATGCTGCCTGCTTACGTAAAAGTGCCGCAAGGGGAAATGGACCGGAAGAACCTCTGGACAAACCCCGACATCCCCCGGTCGTTGAGACAGTCCTCGTAAATGACCAAGAGGTGACCTGCCTTTATGATACAGGCCTTGCATTCGACGCAGTTGTCTGTGCATCCCTAGTCAAGCCTGACCAGATGACAGAAGACACTATAGAAATACAAGGACCTACTAAAAGTGCAGCACCTATGCGTTTGGCCATAGCCAAGATTAAGGTCAAATCAAAATATGTGACTGGGGAAATCCGTGCAGCGATCTTGGACGACCCTATTTATCCCTTGATCTTAGGGTGTAGGTATGTGTTCTTGGGAGAACCCATTCACCCTCTGGTTGTGGCGGCTGTCACCACTAGAGGACAGGCCAAACGGAATACGGAGTTGGAATCCCCACCCAACATCCTTCCTGAGGAATTAAAAAAGGCACAAACGGAGGATCAATCTCTAGCACCCTGCTACAAAAAACTACCGAGAGCGCACACTCCTCTCCAAAAGGGAGACTTCTACAAGAAAAATGGGCTGTTGCATCGGAAAGCAGGAAATGGAGGACAGGAACATGGGCAACTTGTGGTTCCATCAGCATACCGAGCCCAGGTCCTAGAAATGGGCCATGCCCTTCCGTTTAGTGGCCACATGGGCATAAGTGCCACGATTCAGCGTATTTCATGTCATTATTATTGGCCAGGTATCAACGCCGATATCCAGAGATATGTGAAATCATGCCCGCAGTGCCAGAGGACAGCGCCGAAACACTGGACGGCCCCAGCCACTCTGGGAGAAATGCCAATCTTGGGCACACCCTTCGAACGAGTAGCGGTGGATATTGTGGGTCCACTTACTCGTAGCAAAAAGAGAAACAGTTATATACTCACGTTAGTGGATTGTTGCTCCATGTGGGCAGAGGCAATTGCTATGCCCGCCTGTGATTCTAAGCATGTTGCTGAGGCTCTGCTCACCATATTTACTCGGCTAGGGTTTCCGTCACAGATCCTGACAGATAATGGTTCCCAATTCCGAGGAAAACTCACCGAGGAAGTGTTTAGGATATTTCAGGCCCGACATATCCACACCTCTCCCTACCACCCCCAGGCAAATGGCCAGGTGGAGCGGTTTAACGGGACCCTTATTTCCATCCTTCGGAAACTTGCGCAGGAAAAACCAGAGAGCTGGGATCAATACTTACCCGCAGCACTATTTGCTTACCGCGAAGTACCCCACAATTCTACTGGGATGCCTCCTGCCACATTGCTGTTTGGTAGACCTATAAAAGGACCTTTAGAGGCACTGTTACGTACTTGGACAGATGATAAAGCTGATGAGACGGTCACCTCTGCATCCCAATACGTGAAGGAGTTGACCCAACGCCTTAAAACAGGATGGGAACTGGCAAAGGAAAATGTACGCCGTGCCCGTCGTAAACATGCGCGTTACTACAACCGCACTGCGAAGGATAGGGAGCTAGAAGTAGGAGAACAGGTATTATTACTCCTGCCCAGTAGCAATAATAAATTGCAAATCGGGTGGAGAGGTCCATATAAAATTGTTGAGAAAATGTCGCGCACCAATTACAAGATTGCCATAAAGGGGAAGCAGAAAATTTACCACATAAACCTGCTGAAGCGATATTATGAAAGACCAGGTGCAGAACCAGCACATTTCCTGACACTGGCTATTGCGACGGAAACTGAGGCAGAACCCCTGACCTCCTGTGAATACCCTCTTCGTCAGTGCGAAACTCATCAAGATGTTCAGATTAGTTCAACTTTAACGGAGGATCAGCAGGCACGGGTTCAACAGTTGTTGAGAAAACACACTAGTACACTCACGGATAAACCTGGCATGACCAACCTGATAGAATTTGATATGAAGCTAACAGACCTCGCCCCGGTACGAGTTAAGAACTATCCTGTTCCTTATGCTAAAGCAAAGGCATTGAGTGAGGAAATCGAGTACCTGCTTAAGGAAAATATTATCTCAAAATCAGAGTCGCCTTATAGTGCGAGTGTAGTGTTGCTTAGAAAATCCACAGGAGAACATCGCCTCTGCATAGACTACCGAAGGCTCAACGCTGTAACGGAATTTCAAGCGGAGCCCTTACCGGATCAGAATCAGCTTTTCACCAAGCTGAGTAGAGCACGATACTTTTCGAAGATAGACCTTAGCAAAGGGTACTACCAGATCCCGGTAAAAGAGGAAATTCGACATATGTTAGCATTTAGTACTTCTGAAGGCCATTACGAGTTTAATGTATTGCCATTTGGGCTAAGCAACGCCCCAAGCGTCTTTACTCGTATGATGAGGAAGCTACTGGAACCCCTGAACCACCCTGGGATAAGTAATTTCATGGACGACATACTTATTGCCACGAACACCTTTGAGGAGCACCTGGACGCAGTTTCCCTACTCTTCGAAAGACTTAGAGAAACAGGACTCACCGCTCGCCCTACAAAATGTCAAATTGCCTGCGAGCAACTAGAATTCCTGGGACACACTATCTCGCATGGATGCATGTTCCCAGATGCGCGTAATATTGAGAAGTTACAGCGGGCCCCACGACCCCAGACTAAAAAGGATGTAAGGTCATTTGTGTCTCTATGTGGCTTCTACCAGAGATATATTAAAGATTTTAATACCCTGAGTGCGCCATTGACCGCATTAACCAAGAATGGGAACCCGGACAAAGTAACCTGGACAGCGGAGTGCGAAAATGCCTACACGCTGCTGAAGGAGAAACTCACAGCTAGGCCAATTCTGCGACTGCCTGACTTAACTCTGAACTTTACGCTGCGAACAGATGCTAGCAATATAGGGATAGGAGCCACTCTCCTGCAGCCTAGTGATAGACCTTCTGCAACTCTATTCCCCATCGCATATGCTAGTAGGAAATTGAACCCTGCTGAACAGAACTACTCTACCATCGAACGAGAATGTCTGTCGCTAATATGGGCTGTGCAGAAGTTTCAACCATATTTATACGGGAAAAAGTTCACGGTGCAGTGTGATCACCAACCGTTGATATTTCTTGCAGCGTCGAAGAACCTTAATGCCCGGCTTATGAGATGGTCACTACTGTTGCAGCCATATTCCTTTCACATAGAATACATACCTGGGAAGAACAACGTAGGGGCAGATTTTTTGAGCAGACATCCGGACGCAACCGAGGAGATATGAGAAACTGGAAAAGAAGAGGAAGACAGGACAAGAGGAGTTGGACGGAACGTCAAACTTGAGGAGGGGCTTGTGTGACAACTTGCCCAATCTTCTCTTCATTTTTTTTATTATTTACGTGACATCGTTTTTTTTCTCATCCTCAATGCATGATCGCAAAGTCCCGGGAATTGTCACTGGCGGAAATTCTCCTAGCATTCAGTATTTCCTCCTCGCTATTTTTAGATACGACGTCATTGTTGACCAATGACCTCGGTAGCTAGGAACCTGTTTTAATTTAAGACTGCTTAAGCTGATAAAACCAGTTTATGCCACTTTAGGAAGACCCCACGTGACTTTTAACGCTATTGATTGGAGCGTTTATTTGACGCTAATGTCACATGATGCACGCTATGGATCACGTGTCCAAGCGGAAATGTCCCGCTAAAAGTGCGCCAAACACGAGCAATCTTCACTTGCCCGGAACCCTTGAGACAGCTAGGTCTAACCCAATTATCGGCGAATTCTCGCATTAAAAGCACTGAAGCCACGTGTCTAATTGCGGGTTAGCGTCCATCTTTGAGTAGGTAAGTGAAATCTCGCTAGAATATAATGTGATGAAATGTGTAGTACATTGCAAAATCGACGCAAGATTGGTATGTTTACTTTATTCATATTTTTGTTTTACGATCACATCCAGCCACATGTGATCGGGTATATTTTATGATCCCACGGGATATGTACATGTTCATAATAATGTATAACGGGAATATATATATATATAGCTATTAATTTCCATATTATTTGATTATTTTCGACCCGACGTTTAGACTAACGGAAATAATATTAACGATAATGTTGACAGACCGTGACATATATTCATTATAAATTATATGACGATGCGACCAGACATGAAGTGTGTGATAATGTTGTCAGACAATTCTAAAACACGGATGTCCAATTATTTGTTAAATTCATCATAATGACATGACGATTAGGCTAGAGGCACAGAACTAGAATACTGTTGCCGACATTTCTATGATAAATTTGGTGGGTTTTAAACTGACATTTATAATAATTCATCGGGTTAAGCTGACGATAAATCAGTCTAAAGAATTATAATACTGCCACTGGGGCAGAGAAATATAATAAAGGACAGACAGGAGAAACTTGAATTCAAGATTAGACTCTAGACATATGATGTTAGAGACTAAAATCTGAGGTGACTGGCAGAGGGACGGCTTAGGGAAAGACTGCTTTCTAAAGCTAGAAAATTAATGAAGCCGTCGTATTTGTCTTCAGTCTATGGTGGAGCCTTGCACGACAGTCCAATCTCAGCGCAGAATACGGAGTCGAGCACAGAGAAGGCAAATCCGAACCATTCAAGACCTACCGGGGCAACGTCAGGAGACCGGAGAACTAACCACACTTCACTATCAGCCGGGGGCTGAAAAGCTAAGTCCACGACAAAGGAAACTCACCTAATCAATGCCACAAAGTTTAGTCATCCATGATGAAAAAAACACGTGAAGTGTGAGACACATAATACATACAGCAGACACTAATTCCATCGACAATACTATCATTCACCATCTATTCACTTTATTGCAATAAACCAATTGGGTGTATATACTGTACCCCACGCTTTGTTCCTTCCATTAGATGTTGAATATTGTCTATGTTTATCTTCCTTTATAAGGGAGGGGGGGCTCGTAAAATATAATATAATTTAAAGAATAATAATAATAGATAACTGAGAAGGGGACGACGGTAGCGAGAGACCAAATATCTCCTTACAATCTTTTCCAGACCTGTCGAGTTAGGAGAATTTACCCTCTGAAGATTATATTTTCTTCGGTGGCTTTAGTCGACTTTTGGCTACATAAGCAACCCTGCCTTGTATCCTGTTGTTTCTAGAAGGGTGTTATGCATCTAGTAACATCTGTCAAGGGGATGTGTAGTGGGCTTGTGACTTCTCATCAACAGATAACATGTACGGGACGTTTGACAATAATCAATGAACAAAACTGTGTGTACAGTCCCACACTGATCTGTATTTCAATCAGTACAATTTGGACAAATCCTGGCTATGCAAGTGCAATTATAACAATGGTGTATGACTTCAACAACATGCACTAACAACTGGCCGGAATTTCTTGTCACAACCCATCAAGTACAATTCAATTACAAGTCCGTCTCAATTCAATTACAAAACCATTGTTCAAGCTACCACACTACTTTGTCCCATACAAGCTCATAAATCCATCAGCCCAAAAATCTCGCTACACTCTCCTTCTTGCTCGCCTTCCTCACACGGAGTTTACTGAATCTCGCTCTTAGTCAAAACAACTCAGGTGTACTCATTAACTCTTGAGCACTGCTCAGAACTTACAGCCGCTAATTACTTCTTTACAAAGGGTAATAACATATTTGAGGCCTTTTGCCACTACATACCTGAGTGAGTCTACATTTCAACTCTTGTTCATATGAATAAGAAATACAAGAACAGATTTAATGTGGAGCCAGACCTGCGACTTAAAATATCATCTGTGGAGCCAGACATCTTAAAGTTTATTTATTGATGAACTTTAAATAAATAGAATTATTCATATGTCACCTAAGGTATTTTTACCTTTTTACTAGCACAGTGGAATTCCGGCCAGTTGTTGTTGGGACCTAAGATGCGTCAATAGTGAGGAATGCTGTTAACGACCCATAGCTAGACTGCTTGCGTCAGGGTCAGCAAACCAGAGCTGACCAAGACCCTGGAAACAGGCTGCATCACTGCAGTCTGGCTGAGTGAGTAGGGATCGAAGAGGGAAGGCTAACCCGGTCCCAAAAATGCTGTGCTGAAGTTGGATGTGTCGGCCGAAAGGCGCAAATATCACAGCTTTGCTGTAAATGGACACAATGCAACTAACGTCCTTTTCAGGACGAACAAAGATGAAGAAAATATGTCACAATTTTTTAATGACCTAACTTTTAATAACTGTAATTGAGATGGACATATGAGAGGATGCATCCATCGTGTTTACAACCATCGAGCTACAGGAACAGTTAGCATTCACACTCTTTGACATGTGACAGTGCCATCTTGAGATCGGTCGTTCTCGGCGCTGGCGGCATCTTGTCAGCCATATTGTCTCCGTGGTTCACCCATCTGGTCAGCCATATTGTCTCTGTGGTTTAGTGCCTGTTCACCCCGTTATCTTCAAGCAGATTTATTACAAGGCCATAATAAAGCCTACATATTAGTTGTGTTTTTGCTCTAGAAATAGTTGTGTAAATCTGTGTTTTCATGCATTCTAGAGCAATAATCGCATGTGGCGCAGATTAATACGCGTAGCGCGCAGTAAGTTGAGTGATTAGGCCAGGGCTTATAAAAGGGGTAGCAAGCGGCGAAACTGGTCTAATGTTGCCACAGCCGCCCAGAGAGAACAGACGAAGTTAGACACACAGAGCCAAGCTGTAAATGCCTTGAGCACACAGTCTATGAACAATGACTGGGTGTTTGTTTGATTGTTTGTTTGGTGTTCGGTTCTGTTCGGTAGAATTAAATGTTGATCTGCATAAGGCTTTGGGTTGCTTGAATTGTTAAGTCTGCTGCTGAGAGGGTTGCAAGCAACCAATAATTGCAACCCCTGTCAAACGACCCTTTATAAATTTTCTTAGTGCACGGGTCTTGGGTGTGAGGTACACCTAGCCCCTGTCACAAGTGGCGTCGTCGGCAGGATTGACAGACAGCACGCAGTGAAGCAACTCTTCAGCAATCAGAGCAGCAACAGCCGAAACAATAGAACACCCAGTTCAGTGCAAGGCGAGGGATGGGATCATCCAGTTTGTCAAGATTTCTAGTCAACTCTACTAGCAACAAGATGGTGGCACGCAACACACGTGCTGCTAGTAGAACTGATAACGAAGATGTGGCTGAGGTGGATGACCCTGTAGTAGGGCTGGATCGTCAACAAGAACGAGTACAGTACATCGTGGTACCTACTCACAAGAGAGTGCAGTGCTTTGGGGAGCGCACGGGTCCTACGGCCGAGGAATATGTCAGAGAGGTGAGAGCTGCCTGGAGAGTAGGGATGATGAGTAAAGAGGACCAGGCAGATGTTATCCTTGACAGTGTGACCCCAAGTGTCCGCAGGGAGCTGAGGATTCAGGCTGATGACGGTGACCCAGAAGCAATGCTACATTCTATTCTTAGGGTGTATGGGGAGCGTCGGAACATCCCAGAAGTAATGGCTGCGTTCTACTCTACCCGGCAAGGTGCAAGGAAGTCTCTTTGGGAATTCTCCCATCGCATTCACGAGGTGTTTGAAAGTGTTGTAAGGGCACAAAAGCAGAACAACGTCACTCCTTTGGCGCCATCCTTTCTTCGTGACCAGTTTGCTGCTTGTCTGAGAGATGACCTACTAAGAAAGCTTGCAAAGGAACTGATCATCAAGGAGCCTACAGTATCGTTCACGTCGGTGAGGGACTATGCCCTACGGTTTTTGGAGACTGAACCCACTTCTGGGGCTGGTGTTGCCAGTGTCGAAGCAGCTTTGGGGGCTGGTGTTGCCAGTGTTGAAGTGGCAAGAACAGAGACTGTGTCAGATACGCATGCATTAAACGCAGAAGTAGAGCGGCTGAGAGCACAGGTGGCTCAATTAGAGGCTAAAATTGATGCGATGTCTCAGGAGCAGGGGAGACGTACCAGGACAGTTCGTTGTTTTAGATGCAAAGAACTAGGCCACGTACAGAATCGATGTCCACAGGCGTTAAACTAGACCCCTCTGCGGCTGGGAGTCAGGTTACAGAAGGGGAGCAGAATGACTCAAAGATAAAGATGGTTGGTGGTCGACCGGAGTGTGAGGTGCTTATTGCAGGGAAGAAAGTCAAAGGCGGCCAGGGATGTAAGGGTAGCAGGAGGCGACCCAGGGCACCGAGGAAGCCTAGGAAAATAAGATGCTTCAACTGTGGAGACCTTTCGAACCACATGGCAGCCAAGTGTCCCCAGGGCCCGCTTCCTAAGCGATGTTTCCATTGTAAGTCCCCGGACCATTTGATATCGGTTTGTCCATCAAAGAGCGCCCTCTCTAGGCGTACCAACACATCTAGATTGCCGTCACAGTGCAAGCCAAGAGATGGCCGTGGCAACTGTCACCATAAGGGCGCCAGGAAAAGTGGTCGACATTTAGAGGAGGAGACTCATCTAAAACTCGTTGAACGACACGTTTCCAGGCTACGAGGGGCGCACGTAAGAGCAGAGCCACCGTTGCAGAGTTTTGCAGCAGTCCGGAAAGAGAGATGTGACAAGCTGTCGTGTTCTACTCCACTACAGGTCGGAGAATTGGTGAAGAAGAGAATGCACAACGCTGAGAGATCCGAGATTCGTGATATGTGGTCAGAAGACGAGTACGTTGTAGTTCGTGCTCCCACAATGACAGGGGGTCCATATATCATCCAACGAACAGACAGAGCGAGTCCGAGCATTAGAGTCACCGGCAACGACCTGAGACGAAGTGAAGGAAAAGGTGATCCTCCAGATTTGGAGAATATGACTGAGGTGCCTGATTTAGTGTAGTTGTCGGGATGACAACAAAATCAGGCGGGGAATATGTGACAGTGCCATCTTGAGATCGGTCGTTCTCGGCGCTGGCGGCATCTTGTCAGCCATATTGTCTCCGTGGTTCACCCATCTGGTCAGCCATATTGTCTCTGTGGTTTAGTGCCTGTTCACCCCGTTATCTTCAAGCAGATTTATTACAAGGCCATAATAAAGCCTACATATTAGTTGTGTTTTTGCTCTAGAAATAGTTGTGTAAATCTGTGTTTTCATGCATTCTAGAGCAATAATCGCGTGTGGCGCAGATTAATACGCGTAGCGTGCAGTAAGTTGAGTGGTTAGGCCAGGGCTTATAAAAGGGGTAGCAAGCGGCGAAACTGGTCTATTGTTGAGAGAGCCGCCCAGAAGAGAACAGACGAGCTTAGACAGAGCCAAGCTGTAAATGCCTTGAGCACACAGTCTATGAACACTGACTGGGTGTTTGTTTGATTGTTTGTTTGGTGTTCGGTTCTGTTCGGTAGAATTAAATGTTGATCTGCATAAGGCTTTGGGTTGCTTGAATTGTTAAGTCTGCTGCTGAGAGGGTTGCAAGCAACCAATAATTGCAACCCCTGTCAAACGACCCTTTATAAATTTTCTTAGTGCACGGGTCTTGGGTGTGAGGCACACCTAGCCTCTGTCACAGACATATACTGATGGAGACTGAGCACCTATGGGTTTACCTGGAGTGCAATGATGTCAGTTCTGTATAACAATAACTGTACACGTCTTCTTTTTATTGTGTTATAAATGTGTGTGTGTTTTTTTTATATTTTGACTTACCAATAATGCAACACATTAGCTCTGTCCAACACATAAACTTCTGCTGCTGTCCAAACACTGGAATTGGCCTGCCCCTGGCCTTCATTGTGCTGTTCTATCCCAACACCACTCAAAGAGAACTGATGAAACTTTGTGTTACCTGGAGGAGGTGAGCAAATCATAAATGAGACCTATTAATTTGTGTTTTAACACCACTGTGCTAGAAAAAAGGTAATGGTTGTCCCATTGCAGATATTGCTGTAGGGGAATGAAGTGTTAGAGACTTCACCATATTAGGTCCAGCTTCAAGGAGGTGTGATCAATTCCCTTCCTTGCTGCCTTTGCCTTCCCTAACTCAAGAGCAGGATCAGGTACTCATTAACAGCTGCGTAGACTGGAGTGTTTTGAACCAAATACCTTTGCCGTAAGAGGCCAGCATTCTAACCACTCTGCCCATCAAACGCTCATACTGTGCTAGTATACTCAGAAAAACATGTATTTGTGGCAAAATATCACACAATAAATCAATTGTTTCTTGTTATTTTATTATATTTTTAAAGGTGCTCACTTTATCATATTTTTAAAAGTGCCAATATTGACTGCATCTGTTTGTGACTTGTCCTGGATAATTTCTAATCTAGCTGAGCCCATCCCTCCATATACAGTTGAGTTCCACTCCAGTTTGCACCACATGGAGATATGGATGACTCATGCGACTGTAGGACATTAGCAGGCTTAACTGTTGTCCCTATAAAGAGAAGCTAGTCAATATCAGCACTATTGGCTGCAATGCTAGGCTAGATCAAACCTTGCAAGTCTAAGAACAGCTCTTTTCAAAGTTACTATTTTAATACAAGCATATGTTTCCGTAACAGATCATGACAAAGAGGCACTACAGAATTAATCATTTAAATGAATGGACAAAAACTGGGAACTATAACTAAATGATGAAGGAACAAAAGTAGGCCTAACAGGAATAATAGCACAAACCACCGTAGCCAAAATGAAACCAAATAATAGCACAAACCACTGGAGCCAAAATGAAACCAAATAATAGCACAAACCACTGTAGCCAAAATGAAATCAAATAATAGCACAAACCACTGGAGCCAAAATGAAACCAAATAATAGCACAAACCACTGTAGCCAAAATGAAACCAAATAATAGCACAAACCACTGTAGCCAAAATGAAATCAAATAATAGCACAAACCACTGTAGCCAAAATGAAACCAAATAATAGCACAAACCACTGTAGCCAAAATGAAACCAAATAATAGCACAAACCACTGTAGCCAAAATGAAACCAAATAATAGCACAAACCACTGGAGCCAAAATGAAACCAAATAATAGCACAAACCATTGTAGCCAAAATGAAACCAATCTGGCAAAACAAAAATAAATAATTTTTATTTAAAACCAAGATCAAATTAATGTAGGTATATGTTTTCTTTGTATATTATATATGCGTGAAATTGGGACGTTAAGTGGTGAAACAGAAGTGTTACCTATCACTTTGCTCACAGGCGTGTAATTCATCGCTGTGCGCAATGGAGCAGAACGCGAATACGCTTCGAGTGTAAAAGCGTGCGAGTTGTGGAATGTGTGTGACCCAGGTATTTAGTGTATGACGTGGACAAGGTCTGCTGCGGGGGGAACGAAGGTTATCGTTAGCACAGTAAAGTTTGGGCTTGTGTTTTCGAAGTGTATGGATTTTTATGTGAGAGCGACAGACCAGTGTTTATTGTTATAAAATATTTCAGAGTCAGGATAATTGACTCAATTCATTAAGAATGTGTGCCTGATTGTGTGTGGCTTAAGGAGATGGACAGTAAGTGATTTGAATCAATACGGATTTGTAAAGCATGAAGGCGGTGTAGACGATACATAGACATTCTGACTTTAAACCGGCACAACGACATTATTGCTTATGGCTGCTACGGATCACATTTGTATTACTGGTGTAACGTCATATCATCATATGCTCTCAAAAGAAGTGAAGTACACTTATGTTGTATTGTGACATATTAAATGTGATAAAACGTACAACAAGCTGTTGATCAAGAATATTCAAGTTGGCCAGTCCTTACGTTACTGTTTAGACTGTTGTCTATTATATCAAAATACCGTACAAGATCAGTGCAGCACATTAATATACTCGTTACCCAATAGCCTTCAATAAGTATAAGGTAACAGTATAAAGTGGTGGCCAGTATACACGGGATTTCGTTCTACCCACAAGATTTTATCAAAACGATACTACTGTCCCTAGCCACATCTACAAATTTTCTGAATAGAAATTTCTGCGCAACCTATGCCAACCGGTTTTCTTCAAACTAGGGCCGGCAAGAAGAAACTTAAAGAGTAAACAGCACACTTCAATCATAATATTTGCTGAACTTTACCAATAGAAGTTCGTATTTTCTTCATCAACATTTTTGAGACGAAAGTTATCATCACTCTAAGCAGTTCCAGGTTGGATTCGTCACGAAAAATTAAAGTAATCAAACAACATTTCTGCAGTCAAGACAAAGCACAGTCATTCAACCAGTGAAACAAGATGGATAGTTCTACATGTGGGAGCAATCTGTATCGATGAAATTTTGCTCTACCTGTTGCATATGTTGGAGGCAACAATACTGTCACGTACATTTATACTTCGGAGGAAGGATCATAAAAAGATAAGTGGACTAGTTTGTTGTAGCCTTAGTCTTACACAATTCTATAGTAGAGCCTTTCTGTTTATCTGTTTTATGTTTGTTGGGGTTTGTGGGACCTTGATAAGCAGAATTACATCTCATCTTCGGACGGGTCTGCAATCAAGGGTGTCAGTAGGGAAATTTATGTAATATTTTCTCAAAGAGGCCCGGCTCAAAATGCTGTGTGGAAAGCGCTCTTTGTGAATATACTATATTTACTTTATGTTATAGACGTGCTGTCCTGTTTTTTCACTGTTGTTTGTATTTGTCAGTTGTTTTTTTTTAATTTAGTTTTCTGCATTTGTGTACGTCTATTGTTGGTCTTCTCTAGCTATCATTATGTTAATATATGGATTTTTGTTGTAAATTCGTCTTGTCTAGTCTAACCTTATAGTGTAAGCATACATTTCAAACATTATCTTTTTTTCTACACCTTAGTATTTTCTTCTGTTGCTACACTATTGTACTACGTGTTCTGTCTTATAGTGTACGACACTATTTTTTTTGTTTGCATTGATTACTTGCTAAGTCATATTTGCAGAGTACTGAATTTTAACAAATTGGCATTGGTGCTGTTTATCACTCATCAGTACCCATATTCATATTCAAACTAAGTAACTTATTTATATATACTTAAACTTACATAATGTCTAGTTTGGAGCATTTTATCCAGCTAGGTAAAGATATGGGAATGCAAGGCCAGGAGCTTAAAGAGTTTGCCATGCAGCAACTGGAAAGAGAAGAAAAGAAACTGGAAAAAGAAGAAAAGAAACTGGAAAGGGATGAGAGAGCAAGAATGAGAGAGATCGAAAAAGATGAACGAATTCAGTTAGAAAAAAAATAGCAGAAAAGAAAAGACAAGAAGAATTTGAAGAAAAGAAAAGACAAGATGAAATGGCAGAAAAGAAAAGACAAGATGAGATAGATTTAGAGGCTAAGAAAGCCCAATTTCTGCATGAAGAAAAAATGGCTTCTCTAGAGTTGGATAGACTCAAATTGGAAGCTAGTAATAAACAGAGTAATCAAGAAGGGGCAGGTTCTGCCAAGAGAGAACATGCTTCAGCATTTAAACTTCACTTACCTAAATTTAATCAAAATATAGACGACATTTCGTGCTTCCTAAACCGATTCCAGACAGTGTGTGAAGAATACAAACTGGAAAAATCATCATGGGTGATACATTTAATGTCATTACTGACAGGTGAAGCGTTGACAGCTGTGTCAACAATGGATGAGGAAAACATAAAATCTTATGAGGCAGCTAAAACATTACTTTTAAGAAAGTATCAATTAGACGAGAATGGATACAGGCTAAGATTTAAAAAACTCACACCCGAAAGCAACAAGGACTTTAGTGAGTTCATTTCAACTATAAAGTTATGCTTCAATCGTTGGATTGAGTTGGCTAAAATCAAACATACATATGAGGACTTGATGGACCTTATTTTGAGAGACAAAGTACTTTCTTCCATTAGCCCTGATTTTTTGGCCTATTTACATGAATGGAAGCCAGAATCGTTACAATCCCTTGAGTTGTTAGGGCGCCAGTTTATGACGGCACACCCAGGGAAGAGTGTGAACAACTCTGCTATTAAAGAGGCATTACCTGTTGCATCGGCTCATTCGGTGCAGATAAACAACCCTAGAGCTCGATCGCAAAGTATGGATAGAAATTTTGGCAGGAATAATGACCGAAATAGTGGATCTTTCCGAGGACGGTACAATTTTGGCAATCAACCTTATCAATATCAGAGAAACTCCCAACGATATTTTGAGGGAAATAGACCATCACAGGGTTACTTTCAATCTAACAGAGGATGGCGTAGATCTGATAATACCTACATGAACAGAGGAGACAGATCCTATTATACAAAGAACAACCAAAACTCTCCTCCATCTCAACACTGCCCAGGGTGTACGTGTCCTCAGCATTCTAATAACACTAGTCAACAAATTTTCAAAAGTTATTTGTACCAGAAATTAAATATACCATTTCTTATTGATTTTGACATGCTGATTTCAAATATCATAATGAAATTCACCAATTGGCTCTGGTTTTTTTTTAAATGATGAATTTACATTACAGTGATACAAATAATGTATGCTTGTTTAATTCTCTGGGGTGAACAGCTAGTCTTTCTACTTTAGCATTATACAAATTGTGGTTACATACTCAATTAATTGATATTTCAACATAAAATGATAGAAAAAATAAAAACATTATTTAAAGTTCACATATTATGTTTTAAAAAGGCACATTTGAACCCATTCCGTCATTATTTAGTCGCTGTTCGAGCTCTCTTTGCTTGCTTCTTGTAGTCAATCGATGAGGTGTCTCTTGTCACAGTCCAACAGTAATCAGCAAGCATTGAAGGGCTCCAATTGCCTTGATACCTTGTCTCTATAGCAGCAATGTCCTGGTGAAATCGTTCACCATGCTCATAACTGACCGCTCCACAGTTTGACGTAAAGAAATCCAGATGAGAATCCAGAAAATGAATTTTCAAAGACCTGTTGCAGCCAAGACTCTTATACTTCAGAAGGAGAATTTCTACAATTTCATTGTAATTATGAGATCTGTTGTTTCCAAGAAATTGTCCACCACTGACTTAAATGCTAGCCTGTTTTTCCTTGCCAATGCAACACGCAAAGAAACTCGCATCAAGAAGTTTTCGAATTTGTCCAAAGAATACTGACTTAAATGCTAGCCATTTCTGCTTTTGTAAATTCAGATCTGTTGTTTCCAACAACGCAAAATTTTCCCACCACTGACTTTGCTGGTGTTCCATCTTCGAAGCCATGCTGCTTTTTTTTGCCATGCCAACAAATAAAGAAACTCGTCCATGAAGAAATTTTTTCGAATTTTTTCTTTCGGAGCTCCCTCTCTTATTTTAGCTTCACTCAGTCTTGGAAATTTTCTGATGAGGTATTTGAAAGCCTCATCTGTTTTCTCCATTGCCTTGACAAAGTTTTTCATGAGACCCAGCTTAATGTGCAAGGGTGGCAACAAAATCTTGCTGGTGTCGACAAGTGCTGGGTTCTCAACGTTCTTACTGCTGTGACAGTGAGTTCGTCACTTTAGGAATTATCACTTCTAACTAAAACAGACTATAGCTTGGTTGATAGGAATTTGTTAAAATAAAAAATTAAACCATAAATTTATAGTAGAAACAGATCATGATAGTAATAGCGTAGATTAATTATTGTCCAATCGTGAGCTGAATAAACATAGATCACGCAACGCTAACCCAGATTGAGCTGAAACCCAGCGGGCTTCCCCGGCCAAGGGAGTTGCAGATCAGTCTTGATAGTGTCCGGACGTGTTGTCCTTAGGCTGCTAAACTTTTGAGGATTTTTCGATTAAATTAAATGATGTGTTCATTTAACAGTTGCATAATCCTAGTATATAATATGTGAGATATTCCAAACAAAGGAGAACTGTAAGTAGAGTGTTCGGATTTCCTATTATATTTTCATATCAAGGAAAGATAGCCTTTGCTCATGTAGAAAGGAACTAATGGCTGCAGGTTGCACCTTGAGTAAAATGCAGAGATGTGAATTTGCCCTGTAGAAGCACCAACGTTTAGGTAGAATATGAAGCTCTGAAATAAAAATGAGAAAATGAATTAATCTATCTGAACTAAAACTGCTTGAATGTATTTGCATCAACGCAAACTGGTATTTGAAGGAACAAGTAGCCAGGAGCTGAATAAGCCTGATGCATATGATGTCGATTCCCCATGCTATATTAATAAGAGCAACTTGCACTTGTAATTGAATGAATAATGCATGTTTTAATCTTCACACCATCATGTACATAAGTTATGATCAATAAAGATCATGTTGACACCAAAGGGAGGTCGTCAAATTATTACTATGCCATAAACATGAATGGAAGAAAGGAATGTCTGTTGAGAAACCTATAATGTCCTACCAACTGCTCCAAACAAATACACCTTAGAGGACCATCCCAGAACCTGGTACAACCTTAAATCTGTTGAAGAACAATTTCCATCTCTAGCGTATAGGCTAGTCGATTAACTAGACTCTTCGTATAAAACAGCAACCCCCAACATACCCCGGCCACACTGCCAGGCTGCAATGACTGCCTGATTGGCCAATGTCTTCTGATGTAATGGTCACTTCGTGCACGGCTATCCCACTCACAGAGAAAGCAACAGTACTTGGTGTATCCACCCTGTAGTTCAAGCAAAAGAGCGACCACTTTTAAGTCACCACAAAGTGACCAATGATGATGATTGTAGTTTATACACTTCAAAAGCTGCTTAATGTTTTCATAAGTTTCTTTCATATGAACTGCGTGACCAACTGGAATTGATGGTAACACATTACCATTATTCAACAAAACAGCTTTAAGACTCGTCTTGGATGAATCAATGAAAAGCCTCCACTCTTCCGGTATGTAATTGATTTTGAGGGCTGCCATTAAACCAGAAATGTTGTGGCACGCAGAAAGGTCACCCTCTTTGAAAAAGAATGTAATAAGCGGCTTCTGGCGGTTCCTATACACAGAAATTGTAACATCTTCTGCCAGGAGATTCCACTGTTGCAATCTGGAACCCAAAAGCTCCACCTTGTTCTTCGGTAAATTCAGATCTCTTACAAGATCATTCAGTTCACCTTGGGTTATTAAGTGTGGTTTAGTGGATGTAGTTTGCTCAAAATCTGGGTCGCTTGAGGTTGATGGTTCAGGACCACCAATGTCCTCTTCTTCATCAGTGGAAGCAGCTGAAAATGATTCTGGCACTTTGGGAACTGGTAGGTCATCGCCATGTGGTACCGGACGTATTGCAGAGGGGATGGTTGGATATTCCAGAGTCCATTTTTTTCTTCTTTGATATGTCTTTCCCAATTGGAGGGACCATGCAAAAGTAACAGTTGTTGAGATGATCAGTGGGCTCTCTCCAAATCATTGGGACTGCAAAAGGCATAGCTTGCCTTTTGCCAGTCAACCACAGTTTAAGATGTGCTGCACATGTATTGCAGCATACGTGTGGCGCCCAGCTCTTATCTTGATCTCCTATTCTGCAGCAAAAATACAAACTGTATGCCTTCTTAATCACTTTAGTTATATTTTGTTCTTGTGATAGAAATGTCACCTCACCACATATATAACAGAAATTATTAGCGCTGTTCACACGTCCTAGGCATTTCTAACTACGATACTTTTGATAAGGACAAATGCACTAACTAATGGCAAAATTTTATCAGAGATAAGATATTTATACACAAAGGTGACGTAATCATAGGTAGGATTGCATCATCAACTTCTAGTTACATTTTTATTGGTCAATAGAAAAAAAATATGCAATCGCCCACAACAGTTGCGTCATATATATAAATTGACCGTAATTAAATAAACTAGTAGCATATATCTTAAAAACTAGAGCCAATCAACATTTTTTAATGTCATTTTCGTCTTCAGAACACCAAAATTAGTTAAGATCAGCTATTTTCATTTCTGGTACATTTTGGTTGTTGACTAGTGTAATCCTCAGAATGGCAGAGAGAGTCGGAATTATTACCGGGGTAATAACAACTTTAATCGCTCGCGGAGCGTGGATCGAAAAAACTCGAACTGGAGTCATAATAGTAACACAGGAGCAGTTAATCCCAATGGGGAAAACACAAATATTGCAAATGCGTGTGCTGCTGATTTATTTAATCCATCAAACTGTGCAGAATGCAGCACTCTGTTTCAGCCGGATGTGGTCTCCAGACTTTCCTGCGGACATCCTGTGCCCGCGTTAGTACCTGCATTAGCCTCTCATGATGGAAAAGGCTCGCTAATTTTCCACAGGGGTTTTTTAAATAATCAGCTAGTTTCAGTCTTGCGTGATACAGGTTGTACAACTGTTGGGGTACGCAAATCTTTGGTAGACCCATCTTGCTGCACCGGGGAGAATGTAAAATGTGTCCTATTTGAAGGCACGGTGGAATTCTATCCTGTGGCCATTGTGCACATTGATACTCCATTTTTCTCAGGTCAAGTGAAAGCTTGTTTATTACAGGAACCAACTGCCGACATAATTATGGGCAATATTGTGGGTATAAAAGCGTGTTCACTCCAAGATATAGAAATCTGGGAACGTCAGCATATACTACACGCTAATATGGTCATTACAAGAGCACAGGCACAGGCTCAAGAAGAAGAAGAAATGACTAACAATCATGACAAGGAGGAAGATCAACAGCTTATGCTGATGTTAACGAAGACATCATTTATTGATATGCAAAAGAATGACAATTCTTTGAAAAGACTTTTCAAATTGGTAAAATCAGATGATGTTGATTGCTCAGAAAGGTCACAACCTTGGTATACAATTAAAAATGACATATTAATTCGTAATGCTAGAGATGCTACATCGGTACAGCAACACATTATGGTACCAACCAATATTCGACCTTACATTCTCAGACATGCGCATGATACAAACTGTGCAGGCCACATGGGCTTTGCTAGGACGAAATATACAGTCTTACAGCATTTTTATTGGCCTGGAGTAGTCAGGGATGTCAAATTATTTTGTCGTTCGTGCAAGACATGCCAACAAGTGGCTACAAAGGGTGCTTACCATAATGCACCTATACAGGCTGCGGATATTTCAGTGCGACCATTCGAAAAAATGGCCATAGACTTAATAGGTCCACTGTCAGTTCCGTCAGCCAGAGGTCATAGATATGTCCTCACCTGTATTGATATGTGCACCAGGTGGCCAGAGGCAATACCTCTTAAACATATTGCTACCACCGATGTGGCTGATGCACTGTTCCTCATTTTTACGAGAGTGGGGTTCCCTGACAATATTTTATCAGATAGGGGAACACAGTTTGTGTCAGATGTCATGTCGCATGTCATGAAACTATGTAATATTGATAGATCTCTTAGCTCTGTTTATCATCCTATGTCCAATGGCATGGTAGAACGTTTAAATAAAACGCAGAAACAACTACTGGGAAAAGTGACCATGACGTATCCACAAGACTGGGATAGAGTGCTCCCAGCAGTGTTGTTCGCTTATCGGGAAGTCCCAAACGAACACACTGGGTTCTCGCCGTTTGAGCTCATGTATGGTGCTCCACCACGAGGACCCATGTCGATAATAAAACAATTACTTACAGGTTCGGAGATGACTCAGGAATGCCAGTCATCCTGTGAGTATGTGGTGAGTCTACGAAAGACACTTATAGACGCTTGGAAAATAGCGACTGATTCATCTGAAAAGGCAAAAGAAAAAGCTAGATCTCTTCAAAACCGTTGGAAAAAGTTAAGGAAATTACTTCCTGGAGACAAAGCTTACGTCCTGCTACCAACGAGAGAGAATAGCCTTCTCATTTCGTGGAGTGGTCCATATGAAATTATTTCAAAATTGACAGATGTTGATTACATTCTGGACGTGAAAGGCAAGAATAAAACCTTTCACATCAACATGCTCAAACAATTCCATGATAGACCTGAATATCTCAAGTCGATCTTAGATGTTGTTAATGAAGTAATCACTGATCATCCTACATCTTACTCTTCATTATCAGTGATTCAAGAAGAACCCACTTCTTTTCATGATGTACCTTTGCAACTTCCTGTCATGTCTCTTTATCCGACAGAATCATGGTAAATGTATCTATTTGTCCCGATCTATCCAGTGAACAACAATCTCAAATACTATCTATTCTAGAATCATATCAGCAAGTTCTGTCTAATATTCCAGGCCGAACGTCTATAATCACTCACGATATTAGACTCACAGATCACAAACCTATTAAATTAAAGCCTTACCCTATCCCTATCCACTTTCAGGATCAGGTTGAAAAAGAATTAGGTCAAATGTTACAGCTTAACATTATTGCACCATCAGAATCTGCTTATTCTTTCCCAATGGTTATAATCAAGAAGAAGGATAATAATATCAGATTATGCATGGATTTTCGTAAACTCAATTCCATAACGGAGTCTGACGCAGAGCCAATGCCAGTTCTTGACGAATTGCTGTCAAAACTTTCTAAAGCAACCTACTTTAGTAAATTTGATTTAGCCAAGGGATATTGGCAAATACCTCTCACGGAAAAAGCAAAACCTTTCACTGCTTTTGCTACATCTAAGGGCCTCTTTCAGTGGAATTTCATGTGCTTTGGCTTGGTAAACGCACCAGCGACTTTCGTTCGGATGATGAGGAAACTATTTTCTCATAGGTCTGATATCATCTCCTATATAGATGACATTTGTTTGTTCCACAACTCTTGGGACGAACATGTTTCTGGATTGAAATCTCTTCTCGAAATTCTTCGCTCTAATAATCTGACAGCGAATCCTTCGAAAGTTCACATAGGTTTCAAAGAAATTTCTTTCCTAGGTCACAGAGTAGGCCATGGATTTCTTAAAACTGAGGATAAAACTGTCTCAAAGATTCTTAACCTATCAATTCCTAAGACTAAGAAGCAGGTGCGGAGTCTTCTCGGCCTTGTACAGTTCTATAATAAATTTATGCCTCATTTATCTTCAGTTACGTCAGTTCTATCTGAGTTAACTACAAAAGGCTCCCCTAATAGAATTGTCTGGACGGAGGCTTGCAACATAGCTCTAGTCCATTTAAAGCATTACTTTTCATGTGCACCAATTTTAAAACTCCCTGATCCTCATCTCCCATTTATTCTCAGGACAGACGCCTCGATGTACGGTATTGGTGGCTCCTTGATGCAGGAAGTAGATGGAATGCTTCATCCTGTGATGTATGTGTCGAGGAAGCTCACAAAGACGGAAACCAGATATCCAATTATTGAGCGTGAGCTTCTCGCGATTATATGGGCTGTCACAAAGCTTCAGCGTTACCTTCTTGGTTCTCGTTTCATCATTGAGACAGACCAGAAGGCCCTGTCGTTCCTTCAAAAGTCCAACATGAAAAACGCCCGAGTCGCACGTTATGCAATTAATTTGCAAATATATGACTATATCATTCGACCTATTGAGGGCAAGTCCAATGTGCTTGCAGACGTTCTGTCTAGATGCACACAGACAGAAATGCCCGATTCTCAAGAATCTGACATTGCTGCGACCCATTAACCAAGGTACAGTGCTGATCATCTACAAATACCTCGCTAACTTAAAAGAACTACCCTGACAATATCCATAACCAGATACAGATTACCATTGTTATCAAGAGAAACAACTCAAGTCATTTGAAGTCATGATAACAGACTTTATGTGAATACATTCAAATCGTTTGACACTACATCAAGATCCATGAACAGTACACAGAATCTGATTTCCAGACAGTCATGACGTATGCGGTAAATGAACCAAATCAACCAGTATCTCAGATAAACAGTATAAGGCTCTTTGTCATATCTTAATGGCAATCCTTCACAAAATGACTGGGATGCAGAACTTTATAAAGATCATATTTCCTATCCCAGCAACCGAACTTAAAAATGTTGGAGCTCAGAGACTGTGACACTCAAGAGGCAACATATGATAAGAAATCTCACACAAGAAACAATCGATTCGATACGCCTAAGGAGAACTTCGCCATTTGAACATTCTTTTGTGTTATTACTTAAACCAGTTATGTGACTCTAAAGTGCTAAAATTACAAATAGTAATCTTTCACACCAAGGAAAGAAGAACCTATCATTGATGACACTCAGTAACTTTAGTTAATCAGTTTTACACAATGCTACAGACAGCACACACAGGTTCATGTGGAAATTTACATTAACGTAATTATTATACTTACTTAATACTATTTGATTAGTTAGATCTTTCATTTCATTCATCTTTTAATTAAATGCATTCAGATATTTCATTTTCCAAAACTTCACAATTTCACTATCATATTTCTTCACATTTTCTTTGATTTTTCTCATTTTTCCATGGTGATGACTACATTCCATAGACTGTTGCTCAGGTATGACATAGACTGGACGGTAACTTCTCGCATTTTCTAAAAATGACTTCCTATATGGAAAACTTTCAGTTTTCGCTGGGGGGCGGGGTAAAAGTGTTACCTATCACTTTGCTCACAGGCGTATAATTCATCGCTGTGCGCAATGGAGCAGAACGCGAATACGCTTCGAGTGTAAAAGCGTGCGAGTTGTGGAATGTGTGTGACCCAGGTATTTAGTGTATGACGTGGACAAGGTCTGCTGCGGGGGGAACGAAGGTTATCGTTAGCACAGTAAAGTTTGGGCTTGTGTTTTCGAAGTGTATGGATTTTTATGTGAGAGCGACAGACCAGTGTTTATTGTTATAAAATATTTCAGAGTCAGGATAATTGACTCAATTCATTAAGAATGTGTGCCTGATTGTGTGTGGCTTAAGGAGATGGACAGTAAGTGATTTGAATCAATACGGATTTGTAAAGTATGAAGGCGGTGTAGACGATACATAGACATTCTGACTTTAAACCGGCACAACGACATTATTGCTTATGGCTGCTACGGATCACATTTGTATTACTGGTGTAACGTCATATCATCATATGCTCTCAAAAGAAGTGAAGTACACTTATGTTGTATTGTGACATATTAAATGTGATAAAACGTACAACAAGCTGTTGATCAAGAATATTCAAGTTGGCCAGTCCTTACGTTACTGTTTAGACTGTTGTCTATTATATCAAAATACCTTACAAGATCAGTGCAGCACATTAATATACTCGTTACCCAATAGCCTTCAATAAGTATAAGGTAACAAGAAGAAAAAATGCAAACAATAGAAATAAGACTTTACAGTGGTCCTTAAAATCTTACAGCAGGTAATTTACAAACAATAGAGTACAGAACATTATAAAACAGTAGGATTGGGAGGGGTGAGTAGGCGTGGGGGGCACATATTAAGGCTCACTAGCAATTGATCCCATCAAATATGGGAGTGGTGATAATTTATATTACAACTATTATCAGGTTCTTTTATATTTGGACATTCACCATAATATAATTGACAGATCTTGTGTCTGGGTTGAAAAATATCTTGCCAAAATGAGGCAAATGCCCAATAAACTCCTACAGATATATATCACATTAAAATTGAGTGTGCAAAACATTATCCAAGTTACCCTACAGATCTATCCACAAGCCACATGGTGCGCCAAGTTACCCTATAGATCTACCAGTCACGTACATAACAGTCATAAACTATGAATCAACGGCAATAGATTTTTCTAAATGAATTTTAGCATCATCGATCGCTATAATAAACTATTTTTTATCCCAGGGACTTTTAACACATTTGATATTTTTAAGTAATAGATTAATTAAACTGTGTGGGATAGGAATGTGTAAGTGAGATTCCAGTTCAGCAATATGTGACTTTACAAAAAAATCATAAAAATTAGAATTTTTATTTCTTTGTGATCAAACTTCTTGCATTAATTTTCAACTGGTTATACTTCTCGATTCCTGGGCTTTTACCACCAGGGAATTAAGTAGAGACATAATATTTATGCGTAAGTGCAAAATTTGGATTAATTTTTTTGTTTTAATTTTTTGTGGTTTCTATACTTCGCAAGACATAACAAATAATTATTAGCCTACATCATATAAGAACTCAACATTGTTTCACAACATTCTTCAGTCAATTTCCTAAAGTTTCATGCATAATACATAATATCTGCCGAATTAATATATATGTCTACTGCCTGTTTTTAAAACATTATTTGTAGAAAAAAAAAAAGCCTCCATTTTGGGGCCTGGGTAAAACCAGAAAACTGCCTGGGTTAGAATGAGTTAATTAAATAATTAAATCTTGACAATTTATGAAAGGTTATGCATGTTTTAAATAATCAGTATCAAGTTCTGAAAACAAAATTTAAAATAAAATTGGGATTTTGTCTTGGTTAATCAATGAATACTTTAAGCCTAAGTGATACAAATAAGCTACACAAAAGTTATTGTCACTGTTGTTCATAATCAATACCCTTGCACTCCGACCAAACCCATAGGTGTTTAGTCTCCCTCGGTAAATAGCAATGAGTATTATGTTAATTGTTCCTACAGCGAGCTGATAGTATACATGCCTGATCCATCTCTTCTAGTCTCACTTTTGATGTCAAACTCCAGCAATCTTAGCCATGTTGATTCCTCGAATGCAGTGTCATTCTCTAACAGGCGATCATTAAATGTCCTTAGTATCTTACCCTTATTACACTTTAGCACTCCTAGCCATAAGGTTTTATCCTATATCTTCGTTCCACTAACTAAACTGTATTATTTCCATTTCTTCCAGATTCGTTTTTATGTTGCTGATTGTTGCAATATGCTTATTGTTACAATGTTGTTTGCGCATAAATGGGCGCTGAAATTAACTGAGAGATATTGTAAGATTTTTAATAATTACACTTTTGTACACTATTACTGAACGTAGAGGCCAAGGTTTTATTGTATTAACCAATTGATTTGTAGATTGGTATATGACGTTTTCTTTTTTGGTGGGTCGTTTAGTGATGACGTAGATTGGTAAATAAATTCTCATGGAGGACATACGCCTTGTCCTGGGCCTGGCACACTATTGTATAGTTTTTTATATTATATCTTCTGAAGGAAGACTATTCTAAGACTGGTAAATGTCGCTATTGATAAAGGAATAATAATATTCAACCCTTCGTGGACGTGGAAGTAATACACCGTAAAAATCAGAGTTTATAACCTTTCATTGTCACCGAAGTGGAAAAACTGATGTTACATACAATTTGTCATGCTGAACACAGGATCCCACACACGGTAAACAACCGAGGCGAGACTGTGAATAAGACATTTTTTTGTTGGGAATAACGTTGAGGTATGACTTTCATACCAACGGGCTGATCACCCGTTTGCCAGTCACTTCGATTACGGAAACAACAGCAAATGGATTGATTTGCCGTTGCCCTAAAGATGCCAATAGATGTGATGGGAAATAATGGCAGAGAAAACCTATCTGCTGTTGCCCTAAGACGCCACTAGGCGTAATGGCCACTGACTGCTTTGACGGTCGGTGGCTAAGGACGGAAGAAGAAGAAGAAGAATGACTTTCATGGAATACACAAGAACATTATCGGAGACGTTATGCGTGGCCTACCACAGATATACGACTTACATATATAAGTTATTCTGGAACACAGAAATCCAGCATTGAATAATTATTTGAATATTATCTGCATGTATTATGGAAAAATTTGATGACCTGATGACTGGACGTAGAACCTCATTTTACCATTAATCATCATTGGAAAATAAACCTCTGTTTGATCTGCCACACCTCAGCTTTTATGGTCGGTTAAAAATGAAGTTGGCTGTTACAAGTTCGTTCTTCCTTTTTGGGTATAACCAGTGAGAAAATACAGGGACGATTATGTGTTACTACACACTCACGTTTTGACATTCGCGTCTTTTCACTGTATCTTCATCAGTGATATAAAACAAAATTGGGAAGAACTTTACTGCTTTTAGTGAACATTTCAATACTACCCTAACTGTTAATGGAAGCAGGCATCCAAGCGGCAAGGGAGCTTAACACTGATCAATCAATCTCATGTCTTCTTGGTCTTGTACCATCACTTTGTTTCCATTGTGTGTTCCTTTATATTACCAATATCTGGATGTTTTATTCTTCTTTCCCTAAACTACAACTGTACTTTCACCAGAATAATATCAGTAAGGTGCCAAACATACTGCAACAAACATGTTAAAAATATGACATAATGAGTCACCATGAAATATTTATTTAAACTAAGATTACACTTACATATCCCATTTGCCATCTGGCAATAACGAAGTGGAGAACCAAGTACCTGCAAGAGAAAGTGCAATGCATATTAAGGTGAGACTAGATTCATTACAGAAAATGTTACACGACAAAGGATAGAATGCATATACAGTTGACAGAAAGACACAGAAAAGATAAAGATGAATAAGCATGTTGTTTTCTACTGCCAATTCAACCCTACTTAGTACTACATCTTTAGCCAAATGTTGGGCAAAAACTGAGGTGCACAAACCATGATCACACTTTTACAAACATTAATCTCTTGGGGAAAAACTTATTATTAAAATTGTGCAAGAGCATCAAGTGGCATGATTAGGGAGCTTGCTTCTCAGGGCAAAATTAACGGGTTCAAAACCTGGTTAACACCACGCTCCAGTCTACACAGCTGTAAATGGGTACCTGACTTTCTGTTTGCTTCCTATGGGGCAAGGAGCCACCACTGCAACCGGTTCACCCAGCAGGAAGCTTGTTTCAAAGAATTCATGTGCACCAGCAGTGGTGGTTAACTTAGCAATATGTTTGACATGATGAGATTGTCAGCCCTGTACACAACCTCAGACTAGTCACCTCTTAAAAAATGTCAGAGGTAGCAGTAGTCCTCATCTGTTTTCATTTCCTCAGAGATTGCCAGGAACTACATAGGTAAGGAAATATAACTTATCATAATAAATTCCATACTAAAGAAATGACACAGTTTCACAAAATCACCCGTCATCAAAGATGTTCCCAGAAATAGTTACAAACAGTAAATTGAATTAACAATGAACACTGATTTTCAGATAATTTCTTAATTATAATGACTAAGCTGATAGTGCCATTTGCATTCAGATTAGACAAACAACACTCACTCAAAATGGCTAGGTATAATGATCTGGTCACAGACTTGAGACATGATGAGTTCACAGCAAAATTCATAGCTGTAGAGATAGTGTCACGAAGTGGATTTAAGTTTATAGAGTTTGCCTGAGTATAGGCAAGACCCTAGTATGAGAAAGTCTGAGAAGATAGAATTTAGATGAAAATGACAGTGACTGTGGACAGATGAGACTATTGGCACAAGGGTGAGAACCTGGATTGACTCTCCCTTGCCACTTGTGACTAAAATTATGCTATAACCTCACCCCCCTCTAACTACCTTTAAACACAAGGAGATAAGGTGTAAATAACGACCACAGACACCACTATACAGACAACATATAGGTACAGTATAGTATAGAAGCTGATCCAGTCTACAATATATAGATATTTTATTTACACAATAAAACATTAAATATCATCATACAGCAAAGAAATAAATATCGTGCACTGTTGCACAGACCTGAAAAACAAAGAACCAATTAAGTAGATAGACACATAAAACCCACAACCACATTCACTCTGTCAGTCACCCTGCTGGGTAAAAATAAAATGATTAGTGATTGTAACCGCACTCTAACTGGTGGGGCCTCAACTTAAGCCTCCACTGTCTACTACTATATGATTTGCTACTGTCTCTGTCCTGCTGACTCTGCCTAAATGAATGTCTACACAGCTTCCAACTCATTAGGCGATAAGCGCCGCTAACTAAACACTGGACTGCTACACTAGTAGACTTTTATAACATCTATTACTCAAAGGCTATCCTCTAAGGATATATCATCAGACCCTACTGGTCCCATCTCTCTCCTCTCTCTCTCTCTCTCTCTTTGCTTCAGTGTCTCTCTGACACTCTTGACATCTGCTGAGGTGGCGTCTCCGTTACGCATTCTCTCGTTGACTTGTCAGAACCAGGAATGTTCACCCTCTCTCCTGTGTTCTGACTCCTGCAATGATGACTTGATTATCAAGCACGAGGTACTTGACTAAAATACAGAAGCTCCTCTTCTGCTGAATAGCTTTTCTGACTTGCCCCCGTTAGTATAGGACAAACTCCACTCTTCCACTGTACTGTGAACCGATGTAGACAAAAGAAATGCATCTAATGTACAACAACTTCAACCATAACTCAATCTCTAACATAAAGCTCCCATAAATCCTACGATACATAAATATTTCTAACCACGTGTCACTCAATCTCACACTCTTTCCCTTCCCCGCTTCAACGAAAATCTTACTGGTACGTAAACAAACTCCCGACACTGTCTGACCGTAATCTTTTGTAACATGAATTTACCTCTACCTCGTGTCCAAACATTCAAACTAGGGAAATTTCCTGTCCGAAATTCCTTGGTCTCCTTTTTTAACATTTCACATGAGGTTTCCCTGCTAAACCAAAAAATTAAATTACTCCTCTTACTGCATTCCCAAACATTTGAGGCACAATAAAATAACATACGCACCATTAGATGCCCAATAAAATTACACTTGTAAATATACAGAAATAAATGGTGGTTTACCCAACACTCTACATACTACAGAGCGCCCATGTATTAATAGCTAACCCTCACACAGTGAATATCTCAAAACTTCACACACTCCTATATACTGCCAATATCCTAGAAAGAATTAGGCACACTTTACCTTTACATCATTCTACAAAGATAGTAATGGATGGCACTACGTTTATAACTTTAAGTTAACTTCCCGAAGAAAACTTTACTTAAATCAGACTATGACTATTTAAGAACCCACTAATATTACGGCTCTAATAAAATATGAACATACCAGTTTATCGCGTTTTCTTCCGCGTGGAGCAGACAATAAATGCTAGGTTCACGGTAGTGACTTTCATCAGACAAAGGGGATCTGTTAAAAGACTGCTCTGGTTTATATACAAGAAAATCCCAGCGGACTTTCGGCCTACGTCATAGCTATAGCGTCTTACTAACCCAATGGAATCACTTACAAAATTATAACGGGGTCTACGCCAATAGATTTGAAAGCACATCATGACCTGTTTAAGAGCGCGTTCCAATTGCGTCATGTTACGCTGACCGCGATATGTCTTTAACAAAGAAACTGGGACTACATGATCGCAATTCTTTTATCAAAGGAAGACCCTCATGATCGCAATTAACTTAACAAACAGAAACTGGTGCGAGTATAAACTAAACCTACCATCAAAAACTGTAGAATAACAGCGGGTACCCAAATGATATAAATTGAATCAGAAAGTCGAGGTCACAGTTCCATACATATAATATCGACAGCATAGTCCTGGACATCAGCAACAATAGTACAAAATACTTGCATAATTAGAATATGTAGTACAGTCATCCTTACGTACTGGTAACAACTGCATTCAATGTAAGTGCGGCATTCACCCCTCGCACATAAATCTCTATCTCTGATCTATATTCAATGTAAGTGCGGCATTCACTCCTCGCATATAAATCTCTATATGGTCTGTATACAATGTAATACAATGTAAGTGCGGCATTCACTCCTCGCACATATATCTCTGTGGTCCTACTTTCAATGTAAGTGCGGCATTCACACCTCGCACATATATCTCTATCTCTGGTCTAATCACCAGGCATCCAAGTTCCTCCAGAACTTAACAGCGCTGGAAAACCACAACGCGCTTACGTAGACCTCCTATTGGCGCGGGAAAGCACACAACGCGCATTCAAATAATAGCATATAATGGTCCTACCATAGACCTCCTATTGACACGGGAAAACGACGTGTCTTTATAATCCAAAGTGCGGCATTCACTCCTCGCACATATATCTATACCTCTGGTCTAATCACCAGGCATCCAAGTTCCTCCTGAACTTTACAGCACGGGAAAATCACAACGCGCTTATAAATAATAATATATAAAGGCCTTGTAAATACACCTTACGCGGTACATCATCGCGTCACATCCAATATATTATAATGAAAATCACATACACTATTCACATACTCTAGAAACACCAACCGTCTCCCTCAACGGATGGTCACAGACTCCCCTTTAACAACTCAGTATTCTTCTCTGACACGTATGCTAACTTCATTCACTTCGCACGCTTTTCTCATGTCCTGTAAACCTCAATTCACACATGAACGTCCCTGAGTATTCTTCAACCATACTCTACGTGCTTCTAACAGTGAACTTTTAAATGTCACATTCCAAGCTTGCATACTTCAATAAAAATACACTCTAAACATAGTTATTCCTTTCTCTACCCACACACATGTATATACACGTCATGTATCTCATGACCTTAACCTACTTACTAACAAACTCTAGCCCCGTACACCAAAATCCTTAACACCTAACTGTAACTTCGAATATGACTTAACAGTTCACACCGACCCCCGGGGAAAAAAATTATAACATCATTTTTTTTTTAAACATTACATCAACCAAAAGTGTGAGGTCGGTGAAATATGTTAAGTCATACTAAACAACAAAAGAGGGATGGAACTATATTGGTGAACCAAAAGGTTACCACATTAACAGTGGCACCGGAAGGGTGATATAGGCTTTGCCTTAGCAATCATACTCTACTGGCAAACCAAACACAATTTCATCCTATACAACACACAATAAAATACCTACAGAAAAAGACCAAACACAAAATAATTGAGAAAGAGAAGAAAACTGGGCCACATGAAAAACAGAATTACAGTACAGCATCACAGATAGGTGCATGAGGTCTAGTGGCTGCCTCAGTGTATGATCTACTAAACTTCTGGGTGTGATAGAACAGTCAAGAACAAGGGCACTTAAAAGGTTCGATGAAACTGCAGAAAGAGCATTGTGGTGGCTGTGGAGCAACCGCAACGGGCTATGAAATTCAGGACAGTAATTTATATACAACATAATGGTTACTTTTACAATTGCTGACCTGGAGTGAAGTTGAAAGTGGAAAGAATATTTTTCAGAGCTCCTGGATGGTGAGCAAGGTCAAGCAGAAATGATAACCACTGACACAGAAGAGGAAACCAATGGTGATGAAGATGACATAAAGATGGAAGAACTGAAGGCAGCACTGGAGAAAATCAAGATGGGCAAAGCAGCAGGACATGATGGCATAACGCCAGAAATGGTTAAGTACATGGGAACAGCAGGCAACCTATTACTCCTAAGGGTCCTACAGGCAGCTTGGTGCAACAAGACCATACCAAAGAATTGGGAGATTGCCATAATAACACCGATTTTCAAAAAGGGTGACAACCGACAATGTGGAAACCATAGAGGCATATCCCTTCTCAGTGTCCCTGGTAAAATCTACTCTAGAATACTGGAGCAGAGATTGAGACGCCTAGCTAAGCCACAAATGGATGAGGTCCAGTGTGGCTTCAGAGCAAATGGAAGTACTCAAGATCTAATCTTCACACTCAGACAGTTGAGTGAAAAGGCTCTTGAATATAAGAGTGAGATCCATCTTTGCTTCTTAGATCTGGAAAAGGCATTTGACAAGGTCCCCTGGAACAAACTCTGGGACTGTTTGGCAAGGAAGAACATTCCAACACCTCTGATTCATGCTATACTGAGATTCTATAAGTCTTGCAGAAATTATGTAAGGACGGCAAACCATAAATCAGAAGAATTCAGGACCACCACTGGTGTAAGACAAGATGATATCCTGTCGCCTTATCTTTTCATACTCCTCATGGACGATGTCATCAAGGCATGTAAGGAGAGGACAGGAAAGTATTCAGGAGACAGGTCTGTATTTCAGAGCTGGCATTTGCTGATGATGTTGCTCTGATTGCTAAATCAGAGGCACATCTTCAATCCAACCTGCAAGTCTGGAAGAAAGAGCTGGAGAAGAGAGGGATGATTATAAGCAGCCCAAAAACAAAAACCATGGTGATTTCACGAGAGGAAAGAAGACATCAGATAAAGCTGGGAGAACAGGTCCTGGAGCAGGTCGACCACTTTAAATACCTTGGAGCTGTCATAGACCGGAAGGGAGGCATCAAAGAAGAGTTGGCTACCCGAAGAGCAGCAGCTGGGAGACTTTTTCAAGCCATAAATCGAGGATTCCTCAGCAAAAGACAAGCTGGTAAGAAGATGAAGATGGCTGTATAGATGGTTTGGCCATGTCTGCAGAATGGGAGAAGATCGACTACCATGGCAAGCATGGGAAACTAAGAGCCAGGGATCCAGACCTCCAGGATGACCCAAAGTCTGCTGGGAGGACAACATTAGACAATCTTTGAAGGACCGAGGACTAGAGTGGAACCAAGCCAGGAGGAAGACAGCCGATAGAATAGTATGGCGCTCTCTCTTACAAACCTCTACACCTCACGGTAGAAGAGGAACGACTAAGTAAGTAAGTGAAGTTGAAAGTCACAACTAAGGTGGCGTTCCCCTTAAAGTGTAAAGAAGACAAAGGGCTGAAACACTTGTCCAACAGCGGGACGGCTTCTGATGATCAGATTGCCTCCTGTTGTAAAGCTCTGTACAGAGTTTTCTGCCAGAATGCACACTGTTTTTCAGATATTTTCGGAATAATTAAGTTGTTTCATTATCAACTGGTGCAGTTCTCTGGCTTAAAATTATTTTAAAATGTTTTTGCATGTAAAAACCCAAGCAAAATAAAGTTTTACAATTTCATTTATCACTGCACCACCTATGTTACAGTCTTGACTTATGAGTGCAAGTCATGGCCAATGACTACAACCCACAAAAAGCAGCTCCAAAACTCTGAAATGAGGTATCTGAGGAAGGTGGTTCAAGTAACAAGAAGAGTCATGGTCAGCAACCAGACGATATGTCATGACCTCAAAACCCAGCCCCTGCAGACCCAAATGGAACAGTCCTAATTGTGATGGTTTGGCCATGTCTGCAGAATGGGAGAAGATTAGCTACCACAACAAATATGGGAAACTAAGAGCTAGAGATCCAGACCTCCAGAATACGCTAAGAGGACAACATTAGACAATCTCTGAAGGACTCAGGACTAGATTGGGAGCAGGCCAGGAGGAAGACAGCCGATAGGATAGTATAGCGCTCTCTCTGTCAAACCTCTACACCCCAGGGTAGAAAAGGAATGACTAAGTAAGTAAGCAAGTAAGATTTAATTACATTAAAACTTATTACAACTTGCATTTGCATTATATTACACTTTATTGCAACTTAACATCCAGACTCGCTACATTTTACAAATATTAACTCAGTTTACCAATCTTTTATTGCTTCACCACATAGAAAGAGCAGAAAGATATGTTTACACTAGTATCTAAAATTCAAAACCTAAAATAATGATGGATGTAACACAAACTTTCCTCTAAACAGAGAATGTCAAACTTTTTAGTTTCTTGTGGAGCTTAGGGTGGGTAACTGTTGCACACTATAGATTTCTATTTTAGGCTGTTTCTTCACCTCTAACCATGACAGATGGTTGCCAAATTTTCTCTTTCTCTGATATTCTTCACGTTCTCCTTGGCCTCTCCATTTTTCTCTTCCTGTGCGGTTTCCATTCAAAGGTATGTTTGATTATACTGGTTGTTTTCTAAGGATGTGTCCTATCCATTTCTTTGTTCTCTTTTAATCTCTAACTGTATTGGTTCTGTTCCCCAGTCTGTAATTACATCTAGCTATCTGATGCATAGGATGTGATACAGGCATCTGTTGGTGATTGTCTTCAGTTTAGATGTGACATTCTTGGAGACAATGCCACGTTTTTCAGTCAATGAGTTAGTCAGATTTTACATCACCAAGAAAAAAGCTTAATTTCACTTTTCTGGGAAAAAGCTGCAGATTTCCATACTGCTCTGAGATAGCTATCAAAGTACTATCTATACCAGCATCAACATTCCAGTTTGCTTCTCCGCCTAAGCCGATGTCACCTCCAAAACAGGTAAAGCCCCAAAAAAATTAATCGGCATTGGATTTGTCTGTCCATTACTCACCCTCATTTGCCCTAGTTTATTTATAACAAAGTCTAGCCCAGCCCTTACTGCTTCCAACGTCCTGCTGTCCATGCAACAGAAAATGTAAGTAATCTGTAGAATCCAGTCAAAATCCTCCAGCCACATGCCAAATATTCAATGCACCCCCGCGCCCCCCCAAATATTCAATGCACCCCCCCCCCCCTTGCAAACTGCAGTGATGCTGCCCTGCAGGTGCTCCTGCTCTATTACTTTATGTTGCGATATATTCTTTAGTCTTCTTCCTCTGCCATTTTCATTTTTTATGAACCACAAATGAGAGGGTTTAATATTTTAGTCTGCCTCATTACACATCCACTGAAATGTTCTTTTATCTTGCCACAGCTCTTGGTTTTAGATCCATTCTAAACTGTATTATTGATATAATACACTGCATTAGTTCCAGAATATCTGTTTCCCGACATGTAAAGTGCATTACTTAAATCACTTGCATACAGAGGCATATAATTGCTGTTACCTGCAAGAACTGGCTATCTAATAATGACATATAACAGATAACACTTCTCAGCTGTAAGATAAGGAGTAATACTCTACATGAGGACATATGCCTTCCCACAATTCTTGTTTCAAACTAACTGCCTGTATAATCAGTTCCCATTTACTTCCTAACATCAGTAAGGTTAAAATCTGAACTACAATTTACTACTTTTGTTCTCATTATGCACAGGGACACATAAGGCTGTTGCAGCTTCTTTTGTTGCAGACCATTTTGATACAGTTCCTTTTTTATAAGAGTGTTTATTATTTCTGGCTGCATTTTTGTTTCTCCTTATCATTTGACTTATTCTCTTGAGCGATCGTGCTAGTATATGAAGGTGACGAATGTTGGGTAAAAACTGATCAAACTTCAACGATAGTGAGTTGATAAGTCCGTAGGGTTAAGAGTCCACAAGATATATTTTTATTACGGGAACGAAATCCACAAGACATGGCATTAATCAAATATACGTATTATTCATATAATCAAAACTCGTCTCCTGTATTTTCAATTCATCAGTCGTCAAAACGTCTAACTGTTTATGCGCGATGCCATAGGTCGGTCATCCGGTAATGAACAGTTATAGGTTCAGCGAAGATAATGTTTTTAATAAAATCACAAATTAATACTCCCTTGTTGTTCCAAATCCACGGAACTTAATCATCAATAAGGATACTTCATTATTGTATTCTGGAAACGAGATATCTGACCCCATAGCTTATCTTTCAAAAAAATACTTCAACGCAATTCACTTTATACTGGGAGTAATGAAGGATACGTCCGACTTGGACAAAGTTCGGAGTCTGAAGGGTAAAAGTAGAACGTTGTCAAGTGGCACTATACCGACGTACCACGTCATCCTAATCTAAGACAACTATTAAAATTCGCGTTCACTAAAATATTGTGAAGCACAAAACATCTCACATTTTTAGCATATTAATATATATCCGCGCAATTTTAAAAGTGCTCACAACTGTAGCAGGCGACATAATTAAATGTGTCGTAACATTCCCCTGACCGACGGCGGTAAAAAATCTATTCTATAGATTTTTGTGTGAAATAACTTGATTAATTATATCAAAATTTAAAAATTTACGACATACGGCTTCGATGTTTTAAGTAAACCATTGTCGAAGGTCGTCGTCAATAATCTAAGTGTCATAAAGTACATATAATTAATACTAAATTAAAGAAACGTCAACAGTCAGATAGGATAGTTCATAATTAAATATCTAACTAAAGTGTTTTAATTAAAGAAGATGTGGTGTATTAATCCAAAAAATACTAAGATATAACTAATTAAATAAAGTTAGGTAAGTAATGTAGTGTGTGTAGGATGTTATTGAAGTAGATTAAATTAACTAACATAAAGTATTGTATTAGAATTAACCAAGATAAAGAAAAGGATTACGAACACATGAAAGGGAAGCAGTAAAGAATAAAAATAATTGATTAAATTAAATAATATGTGTTAAGAGAATTATATGTAACATAATTATCTAATTTACAACTAAATTAAATTAATCTATCCACTAATAACAAATAATACATAGCATCTTATAAAACAATTACGTCAAAATGATTAATTGAAATACCTATAATGTTTACCAGTTACATAAATATAATAATTATATTAATTATTTGTGTGATACTGTTTGTATTCCAATTTTTTTTTTTTTTGTTGTTGATTATTTATTCAATCACATCAAAGTATAGTAATCAATAGTGTCAATCCTGTTGAGTAGTCTGTTAATAGTTCATGTCTGTACTCCATGTACAGCATAATACGTTAGATTGAACAGTTTATTCAACTAAAGATGATTTGGAGTTCAAATGATACTGCGAGAGTGTATGTATCACTACGTTCAATCCTAAGTCTGGAAGAGTATTGATTTCAGAATGGAAACGTGTGACAAACGGGTGGACACTAACCAAAGTCCATAATTCCATTACTGATCAACGAACTTGATTTATATTGGATCAATTCTTGCGTATGTTTGAGTGATAATTTAGTACATTGTCAGTATTGCAAGTTCATGATCACGTATGTACTACGAATTGTTGTTCGTAAATATTCAAGCGAACTCCGCCAATGCCGGTCCCAAGCCCGGATGAAAAAGGAGGAGGGCGGCCTGCATGGAGGCCGTAAGGAGGCAGCCCCTCCACCATGTAAAGGCACAACAGGCCAATCACCCGTTTGCTTTAAACCATGATTACGCGAACTACAAGAGAGAAAACCGGACTGATTCTAAAGGCGACGAACTGGAACGGACTAAGGACTACGACTTATGGAACTTGGAACACAAGAAGTATAAATGGGAAGGAAGAGGAGCTGGTGGAAGAGATGAGGAAGGCAAAACTAGAAATCCTGGCTATAATGGAAACGAAGAAAAAAGGACAAGGAGTCATGGATCTCGATGGCAACACGTTGCTCTACAGTGGTGTACCCATATCTGAAAGAGCTAAAGGGGGCGTGGGTTGCATTGTGGCCCAAAATCAAAAGATAGTATCAAGGGATGGAACTTTGTCTCGGAGCGCATTATGGTTGTAAAACTAAAAGAAGGAGAAACCATAGTCAACCTGGTCATAGTGTATGGGCCAAATGAAGATGAGAGAGCAGAGGTCAAGGAGGAATTCTTCGAGCTGCTTCAAAGGACAGTGGATGACTGCCTAGATGAAGTTATTATGCTCGGAGATTTTAATGCCAGAGTTGGAAATGACCATGCTAGATGGGGTGGAGTTATCGGAAGATATGGAGAAGATACTCTCAATGACAATGGAAAGCGACTCCTTAGATTCTGCAGTGAGCAGAATCTGATCATTACAAACACAAAGTTCCCCCATAAGCGCATACATGCATACACTAGATGTGAACCAACCAAGAATGAGAAGTCAGTGATCGACTATGCCATTGTTCGGAGAAGCTCATTCAGATATGTCCGAGATGCAAGAGTCTGGAGGGGGCCAGAGATTGGAAGTGATCACTACCTGCTAACAATCAAACGAACAACTGAAAGAGTTGCTCAGCATAGGAACTGCCCAACATCACGCAAGAAACCAAGTAAACGAGCAGGAGAAATGAGCATTAGGACCTACAAGCTGAGAGAGCCAGAAATTAAGACCAGATATCAGGGGCTTATTGCTACAGCAGTGAGCAACACAGAAGAACGACCTGATGACTTGGAAACTCTCTGGAATAAATTCAAGGATATCATAAAGACAGCTGCTGCAGAAGCATGCGGTGAAGTCCAACTTGGGAACCAGAGAAAGAGGACACCTTGGTGGACAGAGGAAGTCAAAGAGAAAATAAGAGAGAAGAAAATGGCATGGAAACAATACTTAGGAGCTAAAAACACAACAGGACAAATGGAAAAATATAGAGAATATGTGACACTCAGAACAGAAGCAAACAACAAAGTGCTAGCAGCAAAACAGAAGTCCTGGGAAGAATTTGGAGAAAAGCTAGAAAAAAGATGCACAAGAAAACCAGAAATTGTTCTATAAGACCCTAAAGAACATGAGGAAAGAAAAACAATGCCCTCTCAAATTTATAAAGGACAAGCAAGGCAAATTGCTTACTGCCCCGAAGGAAGTAATGGAAAGATGGAAAGAATATTTCTCAGAACTCCTGGATGGTGAGCATGATGAAGCATCAGAAATGATAACCACTGACACAGAAGAGGAAACCAATGATGGTGAAGATGACATAAAGATGGAAGAACTGAGGGCAGCACTAGAGAAAATCAAGATGGGCAAAGCAGCAGGGCATGATGGTATAACACCAGAAATGGTTAAGTACATGGGAGCATCAGGCGACCTATTACTCTTAAAGGTCCTACAGGCAGCATGGTGCAACAAGACCATACCAAAGGATTGGGAGATTGCCATCATAACACCAATTTTCAAAAAGGGTGACAATCGACAATGTGGAAACCATAGAGGCATATCCCTTCTTAGTGTCCCTGGTAAAATCTACTCTAGAATCCTAGAGCAGAGACTCCGACACCTAGCTGAGCCACAATTGGATGAGGTCCAGTGCGGATTCCGAGCAAACCGAAGTACTCAAGACCTAATCTTCACACTCAGACAGCTGAGTGAAAAGGCCCTTGAGTATAAGAGTGAGATCCATCTTTGTTTCATAGATCTGGAAAAGGCGTTTGACAGGGTCCCCTGGAGCAAACTTTGGGACTGTTTGGCAAGGAAGAATATTCCAGCACCTCTGATTCATGCTATACAGAGCTTCTACAAGTCTTGCAGAAATTATGTGAGGACAGCAAACCATAAGTCAGAAGAGTTCAGGACCACCACTGGTGTAAGACAAGGTGATATCCTATCACCTTACCTCTTCATACTCCTTATGGACGATGTCATCAAGGCATGTAAGGAGAGAACAAGAAAGTATTCAGTGGGGTACTGGAAGATGAGACAGGTCTATATTTCGGAGCTGGCATTTGCTGATGATGTTGCCCTGATTGCAAAATCAGAGGCACATCTCCAATCCAACCTGCAAGTCTGGAAGGAAGAGCTGGAGAAGAGAGGGATGGTCATAAGCAGCTCTAAAACAAAATCCATGGTGATATCACGAGAAGAAAGAAAACATCAGATTAAGTTAGGAGAACAGGTCCTGGAGCAGGTCGACCACTTTAAATATCTCGGAGCTATTATAGACCGAAAGGGAGGCATCAAAGAAGAGTTGGCCACTCGAAAAGCAGCGGCTGGGAGACTTTTTCAGGCCATAAATCGTGGATTCCTCAGCAAGAAAGAGGTTGGTAAGAAAACGAAGATGGCTGTATACCGCTCCACCTATGTCCCAGTCTTGACATATGGATGCGAGTCGTGGGCAATGACTACAACCCACAAAAGCCAGATCCAAACCTCAGAAATGAGGTATCTGAGGAAAGTGGTTGAAGTAACAAGAAGAGACATGGTCCGCAACCAGACGATCCGTCAAGGCCTAAAATCCCATCCGCTGCAGACCCAAATAGAACAGTCCCAACTAAGATGGTTTGGCCATGTCTGCAGAATGGGAGAAGATCGGCTATCACGACAAGCATGGGAAACAAAGAGCCAGGGATCCAGACCTCCAGGACGACCCAGAGTCCGCTGGGAGGACAACATTAGACAATCTTTGAAGGACCGAGGACTAGAATGGAACCAGGCCAGGAAGAAGACAGCTGATAGAATGGTCTGGCGCTCTCTCTTCCAATCCTCTACACCTCACTGTAGAAGGGGAACGACTAAGTAAGTAAGTAAGTAAATGTTCAAGCGTCTGTAAACAACATACTTTCATTGACAATATAAGTTGCAGGTTTGTATGACATTGAGCACGAAGTGACAAGTTCGAGAGTATAACTCTTCATAGTTCCTTACAACTTGAGTCATTATGTTAGTTTGACGATGAAGGAAGTCTTGAAAGTGAGTCTGCCATAACATTTTCGGACCCTGGAATCGATTCAATTGTAAACTGAAATGTAGATTGTGTTGTAGTCATTGACCAATTCTCTCGAACTCAGAAACATTACGTTCGTGGAATATATTCGAATTTGTAGTCATCCTGACTCGTATCATCGATTTACCTTTGATGTGAAACAGTCATACTCTTCGAAATAGAACTGTTTCAACCGTAAATTTGGTCATGAGGTCAACCAACATATAAGTAGAAATTGCCTGCATCTGATGAATAATATAAAATTTAGTCATATCTGTTGACCTCAAAATAGAAGGTTTAACAAAATTTTCCTAGAAATTTAGTGAACGTGGTGTTGCAATTATTAGTTCACGTTTCATTCACAAGCATGTCCATCCATAAAGTAATAGACAATATACTAGCCTATGCTGGAAAAGTTAACATTGTGTCTAATGCTAAGTCCCATGGATATGGTATCCTTATTAGTTGATGTCACATGCTGATTTAACTTAGTATAATACCTCTCATTATACCTGGTAGTAGGTCTTAAGTATGTCGTCGACAACTGCCTGCTAGGCAAAGTGAAAACTTTGCTGACAGCCTTATTGGTTTTAATTTTACCATATGAGTCACACCTAACTTTAACACTATTATTTATATTAGGAACATATTTTCCCTTTTTTTCAACTTCAACAGTTTTATTAAGATCAGCTGCCAGCTGATCATGTCGCCAAGACTTATTTACAGAATTGGCAGTATTATTCTGCCGCGGGAAAGTATATATACCTCGGAATGATTTCCTAGCGTTCACTGGAGTTGTAACATTGACACCGGTGGAAGTATGTAAAGATACATCATAAGATGTAGTATCAACCTTGCCAATTTTATTGACGATAGTTGTACATTTAGCGTCAGTGCTCTCAACAAAGGCCAAATCAGATATGGTTTTGTTATTGAAATCCTCATCCTGAGGGATAGCTGCGTCCTCTTCCAAAATGGTAGTAAGACCAAAATGGGACAATGCGGTGCTTCATGTATTCAATGTGTTAGCACGAAATGGAGTCATAGCAATAACAGCGTCAGTATTGCCATTGGGTTGCAAATTTGTCCTTTCCCAATCCGCGATTTCCTTTGGTGTGCAATCCTTCCTGCCGTGGATGCGTCCCAACATAAGATCAGCGATTGGATTTTGTAACATTCAGACCTTGACATTACCTGTAAAGAATGGTGTGTTAACATAAATAATGGCAGTGGGGTAGTACTCTACAGTACCACCAAAGGTAATGCACCTAACAAATTCGTTAGTGGAGCAACTCGGATGGAATAATGACTGCCTAATTCCGATGGTAGTCGATCCTGAATCTCTCAAAACGGATATCACTGTCCCGTTGACCAGACCTCTATTGAAGATCAGTGTGCTGGTACCATCATTTGCAGCGAGACTAACTGCCGGGGTTGGATGTACGTACTTCACCACAGTTGGGATGTCCTTCTGCAAAAGAGTTAAGCATTTTTTGGCAACGATTTGCCGCATCAACTGCACAACTAGACGATGAATGTACTACATTATTATTTTCTTGAATACCAGGTGGTGTACCGCTAGTCATTGCTGCCCCAGCGCTGTGCTCAAAACGTTGTGGTCTACGTGAATGAGAACGTTGTCGGTGATGATCACCGGAATTATTTACCTGTCTACCATTGTAGCTACTGGTTCTGGATCTGTAATTCTGAATATTATTACTCCATTTGTTACCATTGTTATTCGTATTAAAATTATATGATCTCTTCCAGTTTCAATTTTGTTGACCATTGTTATTATTTCCGAATTGAGGTGACTGATGCCTGAATTGCTGTCTACCTCGGTTGAAATTATCATTATTGTTGTAATTATTTTGTCTATGATAATTGTTGTCAGTATATCTCCTATGTAAAATTTCTATCATGGCTTTGAGCTTTTGATCTATCATTACCATGCCATGCAGCAGCAGAAGCTACTGGTAAAGCTTCTCTCAAGTGAGAATTAGCTATACTAATCCCTGGGTGTGCAGTGCAATAATTTACTGTCATTTCTTCTAATGCAGATATAGTAGGTGGTTTGCGTTCTTGCAGAAATGATAAAAATGGTGCGCTGACTGAGGATAGAACTTTATCCCTAAGCAATAAATCAACTAATTTATCATAGGATTCATCCACTCCCGCGAGTTCAACCCATTGTTTAAAATTATAATTGCATTTATTGCTTTAATTGAAATTGAAGAAGTATTATGTGAATCATCATTATTGCTATTAGTAGCAAGTTGAGCTCTTAATCTTATTTCATCCATACGCATCTGTATTAACTCTTTTTCTTCTTTTATTTTTCTTTCATCTAATTCTCTTTCATGTTTCCTTTTATTTTCTTCATCAATACGTTTCATTTCCTCCCTTGCCACCATTCTTTCTTCTTCTACGTTCTTCTTCTTCTCCTCGCCTTAATTCAGCTTTTTTCCTTTCTTCTTTGGCTTCTCTCTCAATCTCTTCTTGCTTAACCTTAGCTTTTTGTTCTTCTTCTTCTCGTTTTAATTCAGCTTTTCTCTCTGCCTCCTTAGCTTCTGCTTTGGCTAGTTCCGCCATTGCATAATCACGGAGAGCTTCTCCTTTTAAAGCAAAGTCTTTACCAATTTTAACAAAATATTCCAAAGTTGCCATTTTAAATAATTACAGTACCTAATTAGTCAATATCAATTTATATATATACAAGTTTAATAATCAATGTGGTATTGTGACTCCCTGTAGTCAACCAAATACCTATCACATGCTTTACAATTAATTGTAAGTTCAAAATTTATTATTTTACCAATATTTTATATCACTATGCCTTCTTCATGCAAAACAACTAGTGGTTACATGACCTACTAGTGTACGATGCTGAAAATATTTCATGCATCCAATATTTTCACTTAAATAATTATGGGTATCATCCTTCCATTATTATATTGTTATATTTTACTTTTATTATATTAGGCCATAATCATCATAATCAAATAGTAGTTACTTGAACTTCTTGTGTCAAAATGCAAGAATTATTTCAGTCACCTGATATATTTAACTTATATCTCTACAATTATTATAATGTTATTATTGTAATATTATCTTATCATATATCAATATTATATTAATTATCAATAGAGAAGTAAAACAAATAGGAAACAAAAGAATTTACAAGCACAATTTTACATTACAATATGAATCACAAACATTTGAATGGTGCTAAAAAATAAATAAAAGTACAAGAAGTAACGAATTATACTGAAATAAAATGTAGGTCAGAGCACAAGAAAATCTAAAAAATGTGTACGCACAAACAAAATGGACTCTACATATGACGTCACAGTTTATATGATGTCACAGTTTTACGTGTAAAAAATGAAAGATAGTAAGGTCAGGGTGACAATATAGTTAACAAACATTTGACAAAAATAAGTAAAATAAAACTAAGGACAATGATAATACACCATGCATATACATAACTTCACGGCTAAACAGATAATGTTGGCTGAATTCGACATGAACAGATTATGCCACAGCCCTTAGTGGAGCTTTCACGAATCGAATTTAGTCAATCTGTCCCTATAGAACGATTTGAAATCTTCTCACCGTCCGCAGAGGTATATGAGAAGAGATCAAATTCCCTCCATCCGCCCGCTTATATGAACAATCAAGATACATAAACATATTAGAAACATGGAAGACCAACAATGGGTACTTAGCTTTTTGCGAAAAAACAATCTCCGCCAGTGCTGGCATGCACCAAAGAACTATTCTGATGTCTTGAAGTATCGAAGTATATATTGATAGTCATGGTTCATTTGCTTGAATTATTTGAAGCAAGCTGCCTTGTTGATTGGAAAGTTCCAACGGCTGTCTCCATTGATCTTTACAAGGTCGTGACGTCATATACATCTCTAGTACGCATGCGTCTTGGTTACAATACTTGTTTGAGTTATTTTAAAAGTAGGAAGAATATAGAATGTTCTTGACAATGCGAATATTAACTCTGCATCACAGTCTGTTATTTCCTCCCCACACACTGGGCGCCATTTATTGTTGCAGCATCTTTTGTTGCAGACCATTTTGATACAGTTCCTTTTTGATAAGAGTGTTCATTATTTCTGGCTGCATTTTTTGTTTCTCCTTATCATTTGACTTATTTCTCTTGAGCGATCGTGCTAGTATATGAAGGTGACGAATGTTGGGTAAAAACTGATTAAACTTCAACGATAGTGAGTTGATAAGTCCGTAGGGGTAAGAGTCCACAAGATACATTTTTATTACGGGAACGAAATCCACAAGACATGGCATTAATCAAATATACGCATTATTCATGTAATCAAAACTCGTCTCCTGTATTTTCAATTCATCAGTCGTCAAAACGTCTAACTGTTTACACGCGATGCCGTAGGTCGGTCATCCGGTAATGAACAGTTATAGGTTCAGCGAAGATAATGATTCTAATAAAAATCACAAATTAATACTCCCTTGTTGTTCCAAATCCACGGAACTTAATCATCAATAAGGATACTCCATTATTGTATTCTGGAAACGAGATAGCTGACCCCATAGCTTATCTTTCAAAAGTACTTCAACGCAATTCACTTTATACTGGGAGTAATGAAGGATACGTCCGACTTGGACAACGTTCGGAGTCTGAAAGGTCCAAATATAACGTTGTCAAGTGGCAATATACCAACGTACCACGCCATCCTTATCCTAGACAACTATACAAATTCGCGTTCACTAAAATATCGTGAAGCACAAAACATCTCATTTTTTTAGCCTATTAATATTGTGGCGTGAGGTTTTATTTGGCTCTAGGGTCAGTATAGTACTGACAATTACAGAAATAGAATTTCTGCAGAAAATGGTGAAGTCCCAGTATCAGAGAGAACTACTGGTATCACAAATTAGTTACGGATGTGAATGTTCTGATCTCGAAAAATTAGGAGAGAGGAGACCGACATAACTTGCCACCTCCGTTGTGTAACTAACTGTGATATTAAGACAAGGAAACAGATTTTACTTAACAATGATAAAATTGACAAGTCTTCAAATACAATTTCCTTATTATTTATTTAGTATATGCACTATCTACTCTTGTGCTGAAGGGTGAATGTTGAAAAATGGAACGTAATGAATTTGTAAGTTTACATATGATTTACAAATATTTATATTTATATAGATATGTAAATATATTACAACAAGTTTTCCAATTATAGGAACAAAAATTATATCAGCTGTGCTGTTATTCAATTATAGTACATGTATCAGCTGTGCTGTTAATTACGTATAATTTATCAGCTATACTCTTATTATTGTCTCTTGCTACGCTAATTCACTTTCTCGTCACTGACACTAGCTTTTGCTCACAATGCTGACAGAAATGGTACTAATGTGTATTCATCTCTTAAAACGTTTTGTTCTCCTTAGTTTGGGTCACACAACTCCTGCTGAGGCTCGTTACTTTAGCCCACCCAAGACTGAGGGGGACTAAAGTTGAAGCTTCTGTACAATCTCTATGCTCCTGCGAAGTTCCAGGCAGCTGGATTGACTCAAACATACGACCTCAGGTTTTATGACACGAATAAAACCTGTAACAAGGAAAAATAGGGGTTAATTTCTGTCATCAAACCCACCTATTTCTAATGTGGATGAAATGAGCGTGTGCCTCGGGTGTCTGCATGTAGGATGAATGACAACATGGCTCAGTATGATTTAGCAATAGCGAGACAAGACAGGTGTCTACCTGCAAAACCTTCTTTCTGATAAATTAATACATGGATACATTCAATAATATAAATTCAATACATGAATACATCCAATAAATTCAATACATGAATATATCCCATAATATATATTCAATACATGAATACATCCAATAATATGTACACCTAGGTGTGATACAACCATTTCCTTCCCCCTATAATATACCAGGCCCTCTCTGACAAGTGCTATAATATATCCTAACAATAACGTTATGTTCTTATGATAGGAGTATATGAGACGAGGACTGTTGGTTATATTTCAGGTGGGAGTAATCAGAATAGACTGAAGTATGTGAGACAATAGATTGAGATATATGAGACAATAGATTGAGCCCTAACAAGGACTGTTTTGGTTATATTCCAGTTGGTTTTATCTGAGATAATAGATTGAAGTTATAGGAGACAATAGGTTGAGTCCTAACAAGGACTGTTTTGGTTATATTTCGGTTGGTTTTATCTGAGATAATAGATTGAAGTTATAGGAGACAATAGGTTGAGTCCTAACAAGGACTGTTTTGGTTATATTTAAGTTGGTCTGAGATAATAGATTGAAGTATATAGGAGACAATAGGTTGAGTCCTAACAAGGACTGTTTTGGTTATATTGCAGTTGGTTTGAGATAATAGATTGAAGTATAGGAGACAATAGGTTGAAGTATGAGTCCTATTAGTCTTCGTCTTCATCAATCCATATTAGGAAATATATATATATATTATACATATATACATATATATACATATATATATATATATATATATATATATATATATATATATATATATATATATATATATATATATATATATATATATATGTATATATATATATATGTATATATGTATATATGTATATATGTATATATATATATATATATATATATATATATATATATATATATATATATATATATATATATATATATATATATATATATATATACATATATATATATATACATATATACATATATACATATATACATATATATATATATATATATATATATATATATATATATATATATATATATATATATATATATATATATATATATATGTATATATGTATATATGTATATATGTATATATGTATATATATATATATATATATATATATATATATATATATATATATATATATATATATATGTATATATGTATATATGTATATATGTATATATGTATATATGTATATATGTATATATGTATATATATATATATATATATATATATATATATATATATATATATATATATATATATATATATATATATAACATATATTGTTTGAAATTGAACGTATCAGGTTACTGATTGTATCTTGGGGAATTAGGTATAATGATTTTATTTCCTAATATGGATTGATGAAGACGAAGACTAATAGGACTCATACTTCAACCTATTGTCTCCTATATATATATATATATATATATATATATATATATATATATATATATATATATATATATATATATATATATATATATACATATATATATATATATATATATATATATATATATATACACACAGGTGTATCTGCTGTAGGCCTATTTTCCTACCAGTTTATAGTAAAATTATATTTACCCTCCAAGATTTAAACAGGCCAGATTTTGTCTCGACTTAGCGAAGCAGGCTGCAGGTCAATGCTCCCAGGTAAGTTATAAATCAAAGCTGACAGCTCCTCTCACACAGTCGGTCGTCTCTCTGGCTTCGTGTCTGGTGTTGCACGTTTTAGCATCTTCTTCTTCGTTCGTCCTGAAAAGGACGGTGGTTGCGTTGTGTCTGTTTGCGCCTAAGCTGTGATATCTGCACCTTTCGGTCGACACATTCGACTTCTGCACGGCATTTTTTAAGGACCGGGTTTGCCTCCCCATTTCGATCCATGCTCGCTCAGCCAGCCTGCACTGCTGCAGACTGTTCCAGGACCACCACGTGGAGGTGGAGCACGGTCTTGACCAGCTCTTATCCTGACGCAGGCAGTCAAGCTATGAGTCGCTGACTGCATTCACTATAAATCTCGCCCGATTATATAGGCAGGTAAAATAACTTCTACTGATTAAGGAAAGCGTTTGGTTGGTTCCTGGCGGAGCAAGCTGATTGGCGGTCTGCAGTTTTGTCTTATGCTTGTACAGCCTAATTTTATTCAGTTTCTTCCGCCATCTTGCGTGAACAAGATGGCCACGACCCACATCCGAAAAAACAGGGCTTAAGTTTTTTTCCTGGCGTAACTTCTTGTAATTTATTCCGGCTCAGCAACTGTGCGTTGATTGGATGGGGCAAATTTGTATCCCGACATAATGATTTAACAAAGTAGTGGGGTTACACACACTCGTTTCACGACAAATATATTACCGCGCAACTTTAAAATTGCTCACAACTGTAGCAGACGACATCATTAAACGTGTCGTAACATCTACGAAGAAGAGTCCACGCGTGCTGACAGTCAGTTATTGATGAATGGCGGCTGACCAGTGCCTTCTTCGGTGAAGCGAAAGTTTCTGTAGGGAAAAGCTGTGAACGACGGCGCAAAAAATCAGTAACCACGACTGGGAGGAGAGGAATGCAACACGCTTTCGGTCCTCATCGGTTGCCGAAGGGATCAAAGACACAAACTTGTCAATATCAATAAGCCATTGACGAAAGTGAGAAAATTAATATTAGACAAACATAAAGGTATGTTTTCAGGCACTCGTAAGAAATAAAGAAGTAGAACACTTGGACAACAGAAAAACAACAGACGTGAGTGGCTTACCCAGGGTTCGAACCCCGTACCTTCCGTACGACAACTCCGCCTAGCTATCAAGCGAATTACACTGACCCCACGGCCAGCTAGGCATCCCCCCAAAAAGGATGCTTTACTGACTATTTATCAGTACGAAACACAAGATAACACCGGAAGTATACAGTGGGCAACTCAGCCCCTTAATGACGCAATCACTTCTGTTGTTCCCCTATTAACAGTATGTGTCAGTCCAAACAAGACAAAGACCTTGATACTGGGTCCAGTAAATAGTAGAAGACTTAAGGACAGTAGTATAGAACAGAGGGTAGGTTTCTGGTATTGTATAAACATAAATAACACATAAGGAAGGGAAACCCGAGGCCTGTAAACAGTAAATTAATATTAGACAAACATAAAGGTATGTTTTCAGGCACTCGTAAGAAATAAAGAAGTAGAACACTTGGACAACAGAAAAACAACAGACGTGAGTGGCTTACCCAGGGTTCGAACCCCGTACCTTCCGTACGACAACTCCGCCTAGCTATCAAGCGAATCACACTGACCCCACGGCGAAGCTAGGCATCCCCAAAAAAAGGATGCTTTACTGACTATTTATCAGTACGAAACACAAGATAACACCGGAAGTATACAGTGGGCAACTCAGCCCCTTAATGACGCAATCACTTCTGTTGTTCCCCTATTAACTGTATGTGTCAGTCCAAACAAGACAAAGACCTTGATACTGGGTCCAGTAAGTAGTAAAAGACTTAAGGACAGTAGTATAGAACAGAGGGTAGGTTTCTGGTATTGTATAAACATAAATAACACATAAGGAAGGGAAACCCGAGGCCTGTAAACAGTAAATTAATATTAGACAAACATAAAGGTATGTTTTCAGGCACTCGTAAGAAATAAAGAAGTAGAACACTTGGACAACAGAAAAACAACAGACGTGAGTGGCTTACCCAGGGTTCGAACCCCGTACCTTCCGTACGACAACTCCGCCTAGCTATCAAGCGAATCACACTGACCCCACAGTCAGCTAGGCATCCCCAAAAAAAGGATGCTTTACTGACTATTTATCAGTACGAAACACAAGATAACACCGGAAGTATACAGTGGGCAACTCAGCCCCTTAATGACGCAATCACTTCTGTTGTTCCCCTATTAACAGTATGTGTCAGTCCAAACAAGACAAAGACCTTGATACTGGGTCCAGTAAATAGTAGAAGACTTAAGGACAGTCTTTGTCTTGTTTGGAAAACATGTACAATGTATCATCTCATCTCAGCCCGTAACCCGTCATGGGTCGTAGGGGTGCCATGGTGGAAGCATCAGCAGACAGGGTCCTCCACTGCTCTCTATCCTCAGCAATGCGTACAAGTGTGGAAAAACCGTGTCCTGCCCATTCTTTGATGTTATCAGCCCAGGATTTTCTTTGCCTTCCTCTTCTCCGTTTACCTTCGACTGTCCCCTGAAGGATCGTTTTCGAAAGGGAGTCATGACGAGTTACATACCCAAACCAGGCAAGCTTTCGATGTTTCACTATTGACAAAAGTGGTTCTTGGTGGCCTGCATAGGTGTTTATCTTCTCTCTAACATAGACATTTGTTTTGTGCTCTTTATAGCAAATGCGCAAAATTCTTCTATAACATTTATGCTCGAAAGCCTGAATCCTTCGCTCCGTATCTGCAGTGAGTGTCCAGCTCTCACACCCATACAAGAGAATAGATAATACAAGTGATTTGTATAATTTGATCTTCACAGGAAAACTGATGTTACTTTTCCAGATCACATTCAACTTTGTCATGGCAGCTGAGGCCATCTCAAGTCTTGTCTTGATTTCTTTACTTGATCTTCCATCACTACATATAGTGGACCCGAGATATTTAAAGGTGTTAACTTCTTCTAACGTTTGCCCATTTAACGTAATGTTGGTCGGAACATGTTTCTTATGGCTATTCACCAATATCTTGCTTTTTTCTATATTAATTTCCATCCCATACGTTCTTGTTACTTTCTCCAGTCTAGAGGTAAGGTCTTGAAGTTCTGATTCTGATCCAGCTATCAGATCAATATCATCAGCAAAACGTAGGTTGCACAGAGGTCGGCCTCCAATCGATATGGTTGATTTATAATCGTAGAGAGCCTCCTGCATAATATGTTCTAGATAAATATTAAAGAGCACTGGGGACAGGATACATCCCTGCCGAACTCCTACAGTTGTTTTGAAAAATTCTCCAATGTCGTTGCTTGCAAAAACAGCACTGCTTGCGTCCTTGTATAGTGCTTCAATGATATCTATGATGTTGGTATCAAAATTGAATTTTCTCATTACTTGCCATAAGCCTTCATGCCAGACTCGATCGAAGGCTTTTGTGAAATCGATGAAGTTATGGTATAAATCGTGTTGATGTTGGAGATGTTTTTCGATAAGTACTCTAATATTGAAGATTTGTTCTGAGGTACTTCTTTTTGGTCTAAAGCCAGCCTGTTCCTCTGACAAGATTTCTTCACTACTATCATTACAAACTGCTTTGACGGTCGGCGGCTAAGGATCAAAGAAGAAGAATCATTACAAAAACATGTACAATGTATAACCCTTTTAAATGTGCAAGAAAGAGTTTTTTGTAAATGAGTGGGTGCGAGGAAGTGAAAGTTTTTTTTATTTTTTCTTTCTTTCTTTCTATACAACTGTGTCTTTTCACTGAAATTTCTTTATGAAAATATGTAAAATGAACATGTTTTGTAAACTCAAATGGAATGCGAATAAAGATTGAAAGAAAAAAAATTTCAAAAAAAAAAAATTGTATTTTTTGAAGGCCGATTCGGGCAATTCCCACTCGGCCGTGAAATCAGATCTGAATGAATGCTTCCTGTGACAAAGACGAGTTATATATGGTATATCCAGCTCTCAGCAAGTATAGCACGACTGTAGAAATAAAATGGAATCGCACATAAGAAAGACAGGGTTATTTTTTTATAATACAAACGAAAAAAAGTGTTTTCATTATCCCTTCGCTGAAACTTCTTTGCCATCCAGGTGTTTTTTTTTTTTTCCCAACCCCATGTTTTGACTATTACCACTATCAAAAAGAAGGCGCTTTAAAATTTCAAGAACGAGGGTGTGTGAATTCTTTATCCGTTTTCCCCTTCTCTTTTCAATCTTTAGTATCATCACAAAAAATGTGCAATGTACAACTTCAGAGTGCAAAAAATAGTGTGTAAATAAGTGTGTGCGAGGGAGTGAAAGGTTTTCTAAGCAGCTGCTCATTGTATTTTCATTGAAACTTCTTTATTGAAATATGTAAAATGAACATGTTTTGTAAATTCAAACAGAATACGAATAAAGATTGAAAAAAAGGTGGAGAGGAAAGGAAAAACTGCAAGCTTTAGCTTCGATGGCAAAAGGCTTACCACTTTCAGAAGTCGTGTTATGGCATGTCTGGACTCTGGAAAAAACCTAACGAAATAAAACATCGATTCAAAACTTTCAATAAACTAGATCGAACTCACATGATGTGGAGAAAAGCACATTACAATTCGTAGCAGGGGTCAGCGCTGGTTCACTGATGGCCCTGGTTGATAGTGGATGTCTGGACAGTTATACACATGTCCTAACGTGGGAGTCAAAGGCTTTTTGTTCTCAATAGGGGATGCGCCAGGTTGCTCCACACCTCAAGAGAGAACGCCTTATGTTGTTTTGACTCTTGCTACTAAGATAACTATCTCAGACTCTGATTGGTTACTATGATGCATCAGTCTTTATACTAGTCCGGTGCTATGGCTTCTAATTGGAGTAGAGACCGGAAAAATTCTTATGATTGGTCTTGGGGCCTAGCTGACTGTTAAAATAATCTTTAACCTAACTAACTACGAAACCTCTAGTCTAAAATTATTGTTACCTAAGTGAGAATGACCAACCATTGTTCTAGGTTCTCTCTAATCTAAATGATTTCTGGCCTAACTTGTATGGAGGCCACACAAGGTTTGATGACATCATGGGGTCATGTGTGCCATGACTGCCGATGTCATTGATTCTTGACTAGTGTTTATGTTTACTAACTAGTCATTCATAAGTACTTTACTGTAATTCTAATAGTTGTAGCGACGTAGTAGGCCATACGATTACAATATTCTGAGATTTGTTTGCTATGGATTAAACTGGATCTGACATATATAAGTACACAGTTTTATTTATCTTTTTTTTTCCAGTTATTTTTGATCAGGTCTACACCTCACATAACATGACAGACACTTTTCCTACATCAAATAATTATTTACAGCATTTCACAAGATTCTTCAGTCAATTTCACACATGTTTATGTACAACATCAACACTTAGTGAAATAAAATGGGTATCTACTGCCTGTTTTTAAAATATAATCTGAAGAGAAAAATTGCACACATTTTGAGTGGTTGTTTTTACAAACATATGTGGTTTTGAGGAAAAAAATCATAAAAATTACATCTATAAAGTGATGGTGATAAAAGTTTCTAGATATGTTTCAAACTAAATATGCACTGACATTCTGAACATTTTGTTGCCATACATTAATTGGGAGCTGAAATATTTAAGTTTAAGTATACAATTTAATTAAATTTTTTAAACACTTTTTTAAATCAAGCCTACACTTCACAAGAAATAACACACACCTATTCATATCAATTAATTATATGAAGCAATTCATAAGATTCTCCAGTCAATTTCACACATTTAAATGTATAACATATGTACCTACTGAACTTATGTATTTGTCCACTGTCTGTTTTTAAAACTTCACCTGTCTGAAAAAATTGCATCCATTTTGGGGCCTGGGTAAAACCCAAAAACAGCCTGAGAGAGAATGAGTTAAGGAGAGAGAGAGAGCTACAGCAAAATTATATAGGGACAATTTATGAAATGGCTAAAACAACTATAAAAGCCACATTCAATTCCAAAATTATGTCTGTCACGAGGTCATCATTTTCTGGCTACATGCTGATCATAACATATTAAGTGTGAAACCATCTATACTGCAAGTATAGGATTGCTACAACAGATCTCTGCACCTGTGGCACCAGCCACATGACAGCCGAACATCTGCTCCAGTCCTGCATAACTTGCAGCAGTAAATGGAGTAGCATAGTGCAACAATCCATTTCTCACCATGAAAACTGTTAGGAGATATTAGGAACCTTGAGCTGACTACTGCCTTTATTAGAGTCATTAATATAGAAGTCTGAGGGTGAAGAAGGAAGAAGAAGATATAAATGATTCAGAGACTTCTGTGTACATTTTTACAATCTTTTCCAGCTTGGCCTGATTAGAACACTTCCTTCATATCAACAACTCTCTGTCTAAGATTACTTTTGGTAACCAACACAAAGTATAAGCAATGTGACAATTTTCGTTTCAAAATTAAGTGAGAACTCTCTTTATTCATCCTCCACAATTTGACAGCTTGGTCATACATGCCTCATGTAGTTCCTGGGAGTCTCTGAGAAGACTAAGAAAGAATAGAACTACTGCACAACTAGAACTACATGTCGTACAAGGTAAACTAATATGAAGTTGTGCATGAGGCTGGCAATTTCATCATGTAAAACAAATTGCCATAGAAACTACCACTACAAGAGCATGTGACTGCTTGGTGCAGGCTTCCTACAAGGGGATCAGCTAAAGTGGTGGCTTAGCTTAGTTGTTTCTCTTCTACCCTGGGATGTAGAGGTTTGCCAGAGAGAACACCTTACTGTCCTATCGGCGTTCTTTCTTCTGGCTGGTTCCAATCTAGTTCTCAGTCCTTCAGGGATTTTCTGATGTTGTCCTCCCAGCAAACTCTGGGTCATCCGGGAGGTTTGGATCCCTGGCTCTTGGTTTCCCATATTTGTCATGGTAGCCAATCTTCTTCCATTCTGCATACATGGCCAAACCATCATAGTTGGGACTACTCTACTTGGGTCTGCAGGGGCTGGGTTTTGAGGCCTTGCCATATTTCTGGTTGCAGACCATGTCTCTTCTTGTTACTTCAACCTCCTTCTTCAGATACCTCATTTCTAAGGTTTGGATCTGGCTTTTGTGGGTTGTAGTCATTGCCCATGACTTGCAATCCATATGTCAAGACTGTAACAAAGGTGGAGCAGTCTACAGCCATCTTCGTCCTCTTGCCAATTTCTCTTTTAGAGGAATCCTTGATTTATGGCCTGAAAAATTATCCCAGCTGCTGCTCTTCGGGTAGCCAACTCTTCTTTGATGCCTCCCTTCCAGTCTATGACATCTTCAAGATGTTTAAAGCGGTTGACCTGCTCCAGGATCAGTTCTCCCAGCATAATATGCCTTTTTTCCTTCTCTTGAGATCACCATGGTTTTTGTTTTGGAGCTGCTGATTACCATCCCTCTCTTCTGTAGCTCTTCCCTCCAGACTTGCAGGTTGGATTGAAGATATGCCTCTGATTTAGCAATCAGGGCAACATTGTCGGCAAATGTCAGCTCTGAAATACAGACCCAGTCTTATTTTCCAGTACCCCACTGAATATTTTTTTATCCCTTCCTTACATGGGCCTTTTCACTTGGCTGCAAGTCTGTATAGCATGGATCAAGACAAGATCATCTCACCTTTATACTCAAGGGCCTTTTCACTTGGCTGCCTGAGTGTCAAGACAAGATCCTGAGTACTTTGGTTTGCTTGGAAGCAACACTGGACCTCATCCATTTGTGGCTCATTCAGACGTCTGAGTCATCTTCATCACCATTGGTTCCTCTTCTGTTGCTCACAGTCAAGGAGCTCTGAGAAATATTCTTTCCATCACTTCCTTTGGGGTAGTAAGCAATTTGTCTTGCTTTTTGTCCTTTATACATTTAAGTGGGCAGTTTTTCTTTCCTCATATGCAGTGGTGGCTCCATGCTAAATAAGGAGTGCAAAGGAAAATAATTATATTGGTCATACATCCTCCATATGATAGCTATGCATCAATAATTTCTGACAGTTCATACAGTCAAATGGAGTTAAACATATTAAATTCTCATTTGATTTAATGTAATAAACTTAACTCCATTTGGACTGATTGGAGGGATGAAATGATACCATATTCAGATATCTGAAAGCTAACTCATTATCAGGAATTAGTGACACTATACCGTAATCAGAGGTTGAATGGGATGCTATTTCGTTTTTCTTCTTTGAGGTCGGAGTGGCTAAGAGGTATGGTGTTCACCGCTAATTCTAAAGGTACCGGGTTTGGTTCCCAGTACAGGGATTATATTTTTTTCAGAACTAGTGAGTCCTAATGATGTCATACTTTCTCTCTTCCCCCCCCCCCTCCTCCCCTTATCTCACGAGTAAGGAGATCAGATGCCTAGCATTCTCGGATAAAGATTGAAAACATAGGAGGTCCTGTGTGCAAGTTGTGCGTGTTAAAAATCCCTTGGCAGTTGGAAGTTGTTAAGAGTAGGCGATACGGCCGCTGCACTGGCAAAATTTACATAATTAGGAAAACCTACCCACCCCCACAAATATATATATATATATATATAGAATGTGTGATTCCTGTATACACACACATTGGGATCCTCACCAGTGCTACAGAGTTTATGCACTGTGCTGAGATCATCCTTGTGTAATCTAAGGGAGGAGATCAGAGCACTGATGAAGTTGTCCGTGTGGTATGAAGATGGTCCTTTTAAAAACCAAACCAAACTTTTTTTTCTTCATAAATTTTTGTAAAAAATATAATAAGCTTCAATATGATTCAAATCTGGGGGATGTTCCTTATCTTTTTCAGAACAGTTAACATACCAGATAACTAGTGGAAATATAGACAACCTGTTTGGTCTGGACCCAAACAGTGGAAGCCTAATCTTACAAAAATCACTAGACTTTGAATTAAAACAACAACACATATTAGTCATTACTGTGAGGGTAAGTATTTTCTTATGATACACCTGTGCATTTATATAACAAGAATTAAAATTAATATATAAGGATCAATGATGGTGTGAGGATACCGGGTAGTCTGATGGGGTGCTTGTATGGCTGATGGCAGATAACTGGTGGATTTAGTGTCATCTCAAACACCTCTGGGCTTTCTCACCCCTTTTCACCTTGTTAACAACAGGGCAGTTATGAGAGACTTTACGTTTTCTTTTTTTGATTGTCATTTTGTTGTTGTTTGTTTGTTTCTTGGAAAGAGTAGGTCACACACACATACATTCACACAATTTCGGTTTTGATTTACTCTATTGGGACTGAGTGGAGGGGGAAGAAGATGCTATATTTAGATATCGGAGATCAGATTTTATTGTCTGGAATTTATTATGCTAAATATCTTAATTATAACCCATCAAGGGTTGAACGGGATACTTTGTTTTAAAAACACAAAAAAAACCCTGTGCATGTCCTCATTCATTTGCTCATTACCATTCAGCTCCCCAAGGAGCATAGGCCTTCAACAAACCTATGTCAAGTCTTCCTGTACCACGCCATCAGCTCGCGGTCCTTCTATCTGGATGGCTAAGTTCATTATTTGTTGTTTTTGGCTTGTCCATTTTGTTGGTGAAGTTTCTGAAGCTTAAGTTTCTGCATGATGGGGAAGCTAGCCCCATGCCCAACCTTCCTTAATGGACCAACAGCTGAACTGGAATAAACACATAGATAAACTAGTGGAGTCTTGCAGAGGATTGACTAACTTATTAAGATATTTGAAAGGTAATGGATGGGGTGCAAGCACTAAGACAATGCTCACTTTTTATAAATCTTTTATTAGAGGAAAAATAGATTATGGAAGTATAATATATGACTCTGCTGCACACAGTAACAAGATTAAATTAGACAGAATTCAGCATCAGGCTTTATGTACAATAGCAGGTGCAATCAGATCAACATCAGTGGGAGCTATAGAGGTGGCTTTAGGAATCATACCCTTGGAATTACGGAGAAAGGAGTTAAGACTAAATTACATGAACAGAGTTATGTTGGATAAGTCTCACCCAGCACATACAGCTTTTACCAGATGCCAACTAACAACTCAGGTCAAGCCAATGAATACCACTAGATACCCTACAGGATGGAAGTGTATGGAGGAAATTGTCCACCTGGGTACATTAATTACATCAATTAATAACAGTTGTGAATACAAGCCAGTGATTCCGCCCTGGGAGATCAAGAAACCAGACACGGACTACCACCTAGCAGAAATACTTAAGAAAACAAATAATATAGAAAATATTAAAAACACAGCCAATAAATATATACAACAAATATCAAAAGACAGCCTTACTGTGTACACAGATGGATCCAAGGGAGAGGATGGCAAATTGGGGATAGGAATATATATTCCAATATGGAAAATGGCAAAAGAATATAGCATCACGGAAAATACATCCATTTTCACTGCAGAGATGGTGGCAATACTAAAAGCACTAGAAATATTTTCTAATAACCCTCCCAAAAAATTAACAGTTTTAACTGACTCTCTTTCAACAATTAAAGCACTTAGAAACTTACGAGAATGTAGTAGACCTGATATAGCAGAGGAGATTTTTCTGGCTACTACATACTTATATTCCAGAGGATGTTCAGTATTAATTGCTTGGATACCTTCACATGTTGGCATAGAAGGAAATGAAAAGGCAGATAAAGAAGCCAAGAAAGGTAGATCTGATAAAAATCTAATAAATGTAGGGATGAGTAAATCAGAAATTAAGAGCTTAATTAAAGATTTAATAACAGATGAATGGAAAGCAGAGTGGGATAAAAATCTGAAAGGAAGACATGCATATAAGATGTTCAGGGCTCCAACAAGAAACTGTCAGATATCTAGGGAATTGAAAATTCCCAGTAATAAGAAACTTCTCAGACTACAGCTGGGAAAAGGCTAATTCAGAATAGAAGAACCTTACTGTGCAGGATGTCTTCAAGACAATAATATAGAACATTTCTTGTTAAAGTGTAAGAGGTATGACCAAATAAGAATACCAATATTGGATTATTTGCAGGCATCCAACTTACCTATAAATATAGAGGAGGTGTTGAGAATAGACAGACCTAGGGAACTGCATAATATAGTCAAACAATATTTAACACGAACACATGTTAATATATAGTGGCTGGGAATGTGAAGGTCTGATGCTGTTCTTACAATGCATGTGACTTTAAACAGATGAAAATCAATTAAATATCTGGTAAAGTCTGATATATAACTAGAACCACCAGGCCTTTACACCCCTCCACTTTAATATTATTCTTGTTCATAGTTTCTTCTTGATTTTGTTTGTTTGTTTGTTTGTTTTATATTTTTCTATTTAACGTATAGGCCTAAGCACAATTGTGAGTATCCCTATTTTCAAATGTGATGCCACTTTCTCATGTCGGCAGTTGTTCATATTATTTGAAATTGAAAACAATATATATCCTAATTATAACACATCAGAGGTTGAACAGGATTTCTGTTTATCTTCATTAATTTAAAAAAAAAAAAAAATGAATATGTGTGTGAAAATAGAAGGATTGAAGTTATATGATAAGATCACTAATGTGGAACTGATATTAAAAGTATGAAAAAATTTAGATGCTGATGTTTTTTCATTGCCATGTAAGCAGAAGCCATATTGTATTTTGATGCCAGATTTTAGTTCATAAAAGCTTTTTATTATTTTGTGAGCTTTAAATACAAAACGGATAGGAAATGCTGTCATCACAGTTTAACATATTTTTAATCAAAGATATTTTTATATGTTCAGTATGTATTGTGGTATAGCACTTTGAAGTCTAAAATTAGTAGAACATTGCATTATTACATTTTACAAAAATATTCACAATAATTTCTATTTTGATAATGTATCAGAATGCTTTCTTGACAAAAGTTTTAAAATGCAGCAGACAATGTATGTGTCAGATTTCACGTGTACTGATAAGTAAATAAACAGTTGTAAGAAAATTTGTAACACAAAACAAAGTTCTGAGAGATTAATATTTTTTTTCTTCGTAACAAAAGTGTAGTTGCATAATTAAAAATCATTTTCAAAGACCAAGTACAAACAAAAAGATGAGCAACCCAGAAATATGAAAAGAAATAAATGACACAGGTAAGTCTAGGAAATATTAACAATAATTAAGCTAGTAAATATAATGAACAAGTAAGAAAGAAATATCAATGCAAAAAATCTTGCCAGCAATAAAAATGCAAAAGAAAAAAATGAAATAATACAATAATATGAAAGAAGTAATCTGAAAAGAGAGAAAAAATTGAAAAAAAACAATGCTGGTATTAAAAGGCTTAGCATTTAGGTGGAAGTGGAAAAGATGCAATCATATAGATATGTAGGGGAATACAAATTCAAACATTAGATCAGGAATTAAATAACAAAATTGATGAAATATTTAAGTGAGACTGAATAGCAGGAATTAAACAGATTGATGCCTGGTGTTCAATACCCACGGGGGAAATACAACCCATTTTGAAAATTAGATCATTCTCTAAAGAAAAACAAGCTCTGTCATCATCATGACAGGAGCAGATTGCTATCACCTGGATATCACAATTACCAGAATGATCAGAACCATTAAAGCGAACAGCCACAAGTTTATCATCCCTGTGAGAAATGTCTGTCAAATTTTCTCAGAATCTGTCTGATAAATGTCTGATTGTTTCTCCAATAAAATTAATGCAACGCCTTTTACAAAAAATAGTTAAGATGTGATTTCTTGATTCACATGTAGATGACTCTCTAATAACAAAGGTGCCTTTCAAAAATGAAACTACAATTTGAGCAGTAGTGGACAAGCATGACATCTACAGCATTGACAAACCTCAGTGCTAAAATGTGCAGGACTAGTAAATATGAAGCAGCTGTGAACAAGAATGTCCCTGAAATTTGTATCCCTACAATATGCCACCAATGGGACATCATGAAATGAGTTGCAGGTAACTAACAAGGTCAGGTAATATTATTTTACTGCTTGCTACAATTATTCTTTTATTTTAAGGATCGGGGAAACCCAGCCAGGTCTGTCACTGGCACACTGACAGTGACAGTTTCAGATGCCAATGACAACTCTCCATTGTGTAGTCCACCTATATACAATGCAGCAGTACGAGAAAACTCCGCCAATGAAATTGTCGTGACTGTGTCATGTGATGATCAAGATGTGACAGGATTGGTTACATACAATATAACTGATGGTAAGATCCTGCTGTATGGAGTTACATCATTATTATCATTTTCCTTTTCACTCTCTCTATAGAGCATTGAGCCACCAGCATGGCTGCTTCTCTTGCAGGAACCCTCGGTCGGGACTGGATTAATCCAAGAAGAGCCCCTAGGCTTTTTTGGGCTCCCCTTCACCTAATAGGCAATAATTTTAAATTTTATTTTTCAAAAGCCTTAGCATGATGGTGGTGTATTCCAGTATTATTAATAGACTGGTATGTTAGTTAGTTACCATAGTGATGGTATATACTAGTATTAATAATAGACTGGTATGTTAGTTTGTTAGCACTGCTTACCTCTTTTATTAAAAATTATTTTTTATTAATGTTTATTAGCAAATAGTTCATGCGCCGTTATGGTTTTGCCAGATTGCTTTGTCTTTTAAGCTATTTTTTTTTTTTTTGTTTTTACTGTCTTTTAAAAACGTTATCAATGCGATTGCACAATCAAAATTTTTGATTTGTACATAAATCTATGCTTTTTAAATTTTTTTTTTATCTGATGCACGGGGCTTCAAGAGCTCCGGGCCCCTAGGCTTCGGGCTATTTGGTCTAATCGATAATCCAGCCCTGCCTGCTGTGGTGGTTTCTTTATCAATTTGTTTGACATGATGAGGTTGGCAGCCTATGCACAACCGCATGTTAGTTGCCTTGTACAAGAAGCCTGATGGTTCAGTTGTCCTTAGTCTTTCTTTGTCTCATCAGATACCTGTGGAAACTACACAGGAAATGTATGATATGAAAGCAGATAGTAAAAAAACAATAACGTGAAGAACTGTGACTCCCTATTATTTTTGTTTGTTAGTTTCCTCATTGCTGCAGATAATAAACCCGTGATTTCATCAACACCAGGTGCCATCTCCACATTGAAGGTTGGCTGCAATGGATCTCCAACGTCTTCTGTCTCTTGTCTTGATGCTGCACACAGAAAGAATCTTTCCTTTCCATCTTTCCTGTAATTATTTTGATCTCCTTCATTAATTCTCTTTTAATTCCTAGGTTTTCTAGGACCTATTTATTTGCTTTCTTCTCTTTCCAAGATATGTGTCCCATTCTTCTATATATACACATCTTAAGGGCCTCAGTCCTTTCTTCTAACTGCTTGTTCATTGTCAGTCTTTCTATACCACAGTAAAGGTAGGTAAAGGATCCCGTTACACGCCCATTGTGGCATATTGGGAATATCATGTTAGGCCCATATTTTCTTGACCATCGGCACACTAGGGGTGATGTGGTCAGCATCACACCATACCATACAGTAATAAAGAATATATATGTAGCACTTAATGATTCTCAGTCTGAATTTGTGAGTTATTTGTTAAGATGTCAGTATTTGTCTCTTACTTACTAAGTCGTTCCTCTTCTACCGTGAGGTGTAGAGGTTTAGAAGAGAGAGCACTATACTAACCTATCAGCTGTTTTCCTCCTGGCCTGGTTCTATTCTAGTCCTCCAGAGATTGTCTAATGTTGTCCTCCCAGACCACTCTGGATCGCCCTGGAGGTCTGGATCCTTGGCTCTTAGTTTCCCATACTTGTCATGGTAGCCGATCTTCGTCTGTTCAACCTATTCTATTGCAGACATGGCCAGACCATTTTAGTTGGGACTGGTCTACTTGGATCTGCAGGGGTTGGGTTTTTAGGCCATGACTTTACGTCTGGTTGCGGACCATGTCTCTTCTTGTTGTTTATTTGTCTCATGTTGTTGAATGTAGCTTTGGCCATTCCTATTCTCTTCTTGATTTCTATTTTGCATATGCCATCATCTGTTATTATGTGACCAAGGTATGAGAAACCCTTGACTTGTTCCAGACTCTTGACTTGTTCCAGACTCTTGACTTGTTCCAAACCTTTGACTTGTTCCAAACTCTTGACTTGTTCCAAACTCTTGATTTAATCCAAATCCTTGACGTGTTCCAAACTCTTGACTTGTTCCAAACTCTTGACATGTTCCAAACTCTTGATTTGTTCCAAACCTTTGACTTAATCCAAACTCTTGACTTGTTCCAACTCATTTCTTGTTCCAAGCTCTTGACTTGTTCCAAACCCTTTGACTTAATCCAAATCCTTTACTTGTTCCAAACCCTTAACTTAAAATGGAAGAGTTTACATTCTTTGTGGTGGTTGATGTTTAAGAATTATGACTGCTCACATCTTCGGTGTCCTAGTATTCTTTCTTTTCCTTTTCACTATAGAACATGGAACACCACTGCAGTTGTTTCCCTTACAGGAAACTTGCATCCAAGCATTATAATTTCCCTTGAAGACAAAGTTTCTGTAGCAATTTGTTCTATATGAGGAGGTTGCCACCCCATGCATTGCCTGATATTAGTCACCTCTTTTATGTGGGGGGGGGGGGGGGGTTCTGCCCTGGGTGACAGCCAGAAAAGGGGTGCCATCGGACACTATTAATATAGTACTTACTGTTAAAATGTTACTAGTTTGTTTCTTGTCTGGGGAAGGGGGTGTCACTGGTAAGATCTGCCCCCGGGGGCCAAGTACTTTAGGGATGCCTCTGCTTTTGTGATATTCCTAAGGTAGCAGAGGTCCTATTCTTTCTTTTTCCTCAGAGACCTGCAGCATCTATGTGAGGTCATTTTCTCTTTTCTTCACCTTTCTCCTCAGAGACCTGCTGCAACTATGTGAGGTCATTTTCTCTTTTCTTCACCTTTCTCCCCAGAGACCTGCAGCAACTATGTGAGGTCATTTTCTCTTTTCTTCACCTTTCTCCTCAGAGACCTGCAGCAACTATGTCAGGTCATTTTCTCTTTTCTTCACCTTTCTCCTCAGAGACCTGCAGCAACTATGTGAGGTCATTTTCTCTTTTCTTCACCTTTCTCCTCAGAGACCTGCAGCAACTATGTCAGGTCATTTTCTCTTTTCTTCACCTTTCTCCTCAGAGACCTGCAGCAACTATGTGAGGTCATTTTCTCTTTTCTTCACCTTTCTCCTCAGAGACCTGCAGCAACTATGTGAGGTCATTTTCTCTTTTCTTCACCTTTCTCCTCAGAGACCTGCAGCAACTATGTGAGGTCATTTTCTCTTTTCTTCACCTTTCTCCTCAGAGACCTGCAGCAACTATGTGAGGTCATTTTCTTCACCCTTCACCTCCCCAAGGAGTATAGGCCTTCAACAAAGTATCAGCTCAAGGTCTTTCCATGTTTTCTTCATCCCTGTTATGTCTGTCACCAGGTCTTTTCTCTGTGTGTTCTGTGGACTTTGTATACCTCTCTTACCATGGGGATTACAGAACAAGGGCTGCCTGTAAATCTGTTTAAAAATGGTAAAGATTTGTCCCATAGCAGATACTGCTGAAGGGGAGTGAAGTGTTAGAGACTTCACCATACTAGGTCCAGCATCGAGAGGTGGGATGACCAGTTCCCTTCCTCGCTGCCTTTTCCTTCACTGACTCAAAGAACAGAGTCAGGTACCCATTTACAGCTGGGTAGACTGGAGTGCATCAGTACCACGATTCGAACCTGGCACCTGTGCCGTGAGAAACCAGCACTCTAACCACTCTGTCAATTGGAAGCTCAAAATCTGTTTACAAGTGTAAAATATTTTGATATAAATACTCTATGGGAGGAATATTTTTTGAAAATATCAGACCAAAAGAAGGTGCTGAGAGGCAAAATTGCATTGGTAAAGTAGTCCAAAAGAAGTTTGTTTCAGTATTCGGAGTTCAGCCAATTTCTAAGTGTGGCAGCCTAACTCAACTCAGCTAGTCCCATTGTTGTATTGAACCATCACCAAACTGACCAAAGACCTAGATTTAATCCTTTTCCAGAATATATGGACCCACTTTGCTGACTTCCCTCCTGTAGATTATTACCTATTACTTTCTGCAGATGTGGTTTAACATATCTGTATCATGTCCCAGAGGGGCACAGTGCCTAGTTGACAGAACAAATTTGGTAAAGAACACAGTGACTTAATAGTTTTAATATGTTAGGCTGATACTATTTTATACTGACTAATATATTTGACTGACCAATTTATCAGACCAGTGGTCAGTCCTTAGATTTGACCAATATCCCATATCAAGTGCTTGATACATCACGGTTACCCCAACCTCCAGTAACTATTTGTTAAATCAATGGGGGGAAAAAAAACAAAAAATCAGATTTTGTCTTCATGTTTAAGAAAAACTTGATCAAGCTACAGAATCAAATTATAATCCTAGGTTGTCTAATGACTAAAGTGACATATGTTACTACTGATCTAGATCTTTATCCTCCTCCCCCCCTGTAATTTACCACTAGCTGCTGACTACTTCGTTTGATAATTGTTGTTTTGATATGACTAATACATTAGGCTGACTGTAACTAAGGCTTTGTTCTAGAAATGATCTAGCTCTGATGTACTGTTACAGGCAATGACGGCAACTTCATCATTGACGCCAAAACTGGAACTATTACCACAATAAGTGATGCTCGTCTGGACTTTGAGCGTGTACAGTTCTACAACCTGGAGGTTACAGCCTTTGATGGCACTTATTCAAAGACAGCCTATGTCAGAGTAGGTGGATTAACTCTACAGTAACATTTACAAAACATCTATTTTTTGCATTATTAATTGTGCCCAGTGTAGTTGCTGTATAACAGAAACCAAATAAATATGGGGATAAGTAGAACAGAGATCAAAAAGTTTAATTAAAAGAATAGTACCTGATGAATGGACAGTAGCATGGGTTGGAAGTCTGAAGGGCAGACATGCATACAAGTTGTTCAGAGCTCCAATAAGAATGTGTCAGATATCTAGAGAACTAAAAATTCCCAGCAATAAGAAACTACTTAGACTACAACTGAGATTGGGCCATTTCAGAATAGAAGAACCTTACAGTGCAGAGTGTCTTCAAGAAATATAGAGCATTTCCTGCTAAAATGTAGGAAGCATGAACAACACAGAATACCAATATTAAATTATTTACAGGCGTGCAATTCACCCGTAATTCTAGAACAGGCATTGAGAATTGACAGAACTACACAGTATAGTAAAACAGTATATCATCCTCTCATCTTAGCCCGTAACCCGTCATGGGTTGTAGGGGTGCCATGGTGGAAGCATCAGCAGACAGGGTCCTCCACTGCTCTCTGTCCTCAGCAATGCGTACTAGTGTGGAAAAACCGTGTCCTGCCCATTCTTTGATGTTATCAGCCCAGGATTTTCTCTGCCTTCCTCTTCTCCGTTTACCTTCGACTGTTCCCTGAAGGATCGTTTTCGAAAGGGAGTCATGACGAGTTACATGCCCAAACCAGGCAAGCTTTCGACATTTCACTATTGACAAAAGTGGTTCTTGGTGGCCTGCATAGGTGTTTATCTTCTCTCTAACATAGACATTTGTTTTGTGCTCTTTATAGCAAATGCGCAAAATTCTTCTATAACATTTATACTCGAAAGCCTGAATCCTTCGCTCCATATCTGCAATGAGTGTCCAGCTCTCACACCCATACAAGAGAATAGATAATACAAGTGATTTGTATAATTTGATCTTCACAGGAAAACTGATGTTACTTTTCCAGATCACATTCAACCTTGTCATGGCAGCTGAGGCCATCTCAAGTCTTGTCTTGATTTCTTTACTTGATCTTCCATCACTACATATAGTGGACCCGAGATATTTAAAGGTGTTAACTTCTTCTAACGTTTGCCCATTTAACGTAATGTTGGTCGGAACATGTTTCTTATGGCTATTCACCAATATCTTGCTTTTTTCTATATTAATTTCCATCCCATACGTTCTTGTTACTTTCTCCAGTCTAGAGGTAAGGTCTTGAAGTTCTGATTCTGATCCAGCTATCAGATCAATATCATCAGCAAAACGTAGGTTGCACAGAGGTCGGCCTCCAATCGATATGGTATATAACAAGAACAAAAATTAATATATAAGGATTGGTGAGGGTATGACGAAAAATTGAGAGTCTGGTGAGGCTCTCATAATGCATATTGATGATGATAGACGATTAGTGATTTGAATGTCCTCTGGCTTCCCTTGTTAACAATATGACAGGTGTGAGAGACTGCCATTGTGGGACACACACACATACGCACATTCCCTCAATTTGACACTTCTGATTTAATCTGTTAGGACTGATTGGAGGCGTGAAATAAAGTCATATTCAGAAATCAGAAAACAAAATTATTATCTTGAATTAACCACACAATATATCTAAATTATAACCCATCAAGAATTGAGTGGGCTATTTTTTCATAAATTAAAAAGAAGGTCTATGGGGAGGAAAGAAAAGGACTACTGGTTTTTCAGGCAGGATGTAAGAAGTGACTAATGTAAGGTTGTACATGAGGATGGCAACCTCACCATGTAAAACAAATAGCTACAGAAACCACCTCTACAAGAGTTCTGAAGACTTCCTGCTAGGTGGCCAGCTGTATTGTTGGCTTTGTGCTGAATAAGGAGCAGAAACCAAATGAATGAACTACTAAATGTAATATTTGATGAGAAGAGGATGCTGGCGATGGATAGGATGCACGCTAAGGAAACTTGTTAGTAGGCTAGTATTACAAGGCAGTCCTTGTTCTGGAATCACCAAGGTAAGGGAGATAGAGGGAGACCAAACAAACACACATGGAGAAGAGAACTGGAGAAATACATGAAAAAGATAAAGACATGGAAAGAGCGTGAGCAGACGGCACGGGACAGGAGGACGTGGCATGAATTTGTTGAACGTACATGCTTGAAAGAGAGCTAATGAGGATTAATTATAATGTCTTTCTGAATAACAATTAAGAATTTCTCTTCAAAATTTACTTCTTCTTCGTACACTCTCAGACGTCTACTTGAATGTTTCCAAAGAAAGCAGTAGTCAGTTTGAGGCTATTTGAATCTCCGTAGAGCTTTTTCACGAATGGTACTAATGTCGACCATATGCACTTTCTCTGTTCTGCAACTTTGAAGCAGATGTTCAGCAGTTATTTTTTCAGTGCCACATTTACATTAATCGGTAGTTTCTATCTTTTAGCTTGTTGAATAGATGATATCCCAGTCTGTTGTGGCCAGTGCAGAGTCTGAAGATTACCACTTGTTCTCTTCTGTTGAGCTCAAAATTTACAATTTATGACATAGTGTATTGTTTTAAAGTGCATTTAAATGCCTGTATGTAATGCCTGTGTCACCGGCATGCTTCTTGATGGCAGTGAGACATGGACAACCTATGCTATGTAAGAAAGAAGGCTCAATACCTTCCATCTACGGTGTCAACACCACATCCTTGGTATGTGGCATAAAGATAAAGTGACAGGTGTCAAGGTGCTGTCACGTGCTGGCCTTCAAAGCATGTATACACTGTCTAGACAGTACAGACTGCTGGCTTGGCCATGTCCGCGGCATGGAAGATGGTTGCATCCTCAATGATATTTCATACGGACAACTAGCAGATGGCCAAAGAACAGTCGGGTGACCTCAGCTGATGTTCAAAGATGTGTGCAAGAGAGACATGAAGGTTCTGGACATAAATCTATCAACCTGGATGAAGCTGCTGATCACACCAAGTGGCGATGCTCCCTACGGCACCACCTCAGATTGGGTGAAAAGAAGCTATCAAAACAAGCAGAAAAGAAAAGAACACGCCAAAAGGAAGACTAGGGAAAAAAATCAATGCAGTGGCACGTTCCCATAGCTATTTTAAAAATAAAATAAGGAAACAGAAAATGGTAAGGAGTTAGTTTTATGAATTGTCCATACACTGGACGATTCAGAGTTCACCAGTTGTCAGCTAAAGTTACAGACAACAAAGACAAGAAATAAATAAAGAAGTGCATAAAATACAATTGAGATAAAAAGAAAACAGGAAATCAGCAACAAAGCATTATAGTTTTCATAACATTTGAAAACCTTACAGGTCTAAATTTATAATACTTTAGATATGATATTTCTGTTACCAAACCTTTTTGTTACCTCTAGGTCTTAATTCAAAATTTATTCATGATGATATTTCTCATAATATTTATTTTATTATTTATTGTGTTAATTTAAAAAATATATTTTTTGTTATAAGTGACATTATTTGAATGACTTGCTGGCCTGAATTTAAAATGTGTTTATGTGTTTCTGATATTATGATATATTCATTTGCTTGTGGCGCGTTCTCCCTTCGGCAGTGCTAGGTTTTAGCCACTTTTAGGGAAGTACCCAGTTTTTATGTTTATTTTTATTTAGATTCTTATGTGTCCTTTGTAGCTCTCACTTTCTGTCCTTTCCCTGATGAAGGCCATGTGGCCGCAACCTTGGCTATTTTCTTCATCTTTTGTTCCCGTACGACGAATCACCTTTCTTCGATTTTTTTTTCATACTCATCCTTGATATTATCATACAGATTTTAATGAAAGCATCACTAGTTACTTCCAATTACGGGTCATATTATTTTTGTTTATTTTTTATTTATTTAACTTAGTTCTTGCTTTCTTTCTCCTTCTGTTTTTTTTTTTTTGTGTTTGTTAAAAAAATTTAAGACATTTTAATTGAATTTTTAAATATTATATTAACTCTTAGTATACGAGCGGCCTTTTAGAAAGGCCGATGATCGATCCCCGTTTTACGGCCGGCCTTTCTAAAAAGCCGAGACGGTTTCCGTGTCAATAGCGAAAATGTATAGGTGAATGCATGTTTAAAACCACTGAACAATTTAGTTACATGCATGATATAGGGGTTTCATTTCTTCACATTTTGATATATAACACTTTATGTTATCTTTATAAATAAATTATTTATTGCAAAATCTGTAACGGTATTCATGAAATTAGCTCGTAAAAACGTGGTTTTGATCTCGTATACTAAGAGTTAATTTTCTGTGCCACTCATAATAGATGCATGTACATCTATTTTCCTGTTTGCCAGGTCAAAGTTCAGGATGTTAACGAGTTCTCTCCAAGGTTCACACCACCAGGTCCTGTGAGTATTGCTGTCCTTGAAGATGCTGAGATTGGTTCCCTGGTTTATGAGTTCAAGGCCACTGACCAAGACACTGGTGATTTGGTGAAGGTGTTCTCCATTGTTAGTGGGAACTCAGCACAAAGATTCATGTTGGACTCCATGACAGGAAAACTTCAGGTTTCATTTTCATTCCAGTTTTTATACTGTATTCATTATCTTTTGTAAAATAATTTGATGAAGTTATCACTGCTGTCAAAATGCAGCATTACAGAGTTGTCACTTTTTAAAAAAATGTGACGTCACTGATAATGTGACACATTAAAGCTGTCACTTCACCCCAAAATGTGACATAACAGAGCTGCCATCCACCCAAAATTTGACATAACAGAGCCATCATACACCCAGAATGTTACACAATAAAGCTGTTACTTTACCCAGAATGAGACATAATGGAACTGTCACATAACCAAAGTGTGACATCTCAATCATCCTGAAATTCAATTTGCAATGGGAGCTGAAATAATATCTTTAAATATGCTTTAGATGATATCCAAACAGATGGTCTTTCCTAAATATTATTCGGATTTATCCTGCATGCAATATTCAATAACAGCCAATATAATGGCATATTTACAAAAAAAAATTACAAGATAACTAAGAAAAATAAAAGAAAAGAGGGAGGGACAGAAAAGGCTGAAACAAATAATAGAAAAATAGAAGGAAAAAAAACCAGCCATGTTAACAACTCAAATAGCTGTAGTTCTCTTGTCAAAAAAAAAAAAAAAAATTTGAGAGCTTTATATAGATTTTTATAAAACTTTGACATGAAATAAATACAGGTTCGTAACTCATAATCTGAAATGCTTGGGGATGGCCGAGTTTCAGAAATTGGATTTTTTTTCATTTTTCGCTCAAAATAGCCCAAGTCGCTCAAAAGTCGGTCCAAAAAAAACTTACAATTTTTTTTTTAATATTTTGGGTTTCGGGTGTTTCGATTCTAGGTTACTGACCTGTACTGTTCATAGTCTTTCTGTTTATCTTAACATATTTCAGTTTTATCATCAATATTCATTTTCTTTTTTGGCTCCCTAAAGACTATGGAGCCACCACTGCAGTTAGTCCCCTTACAGGAGGCCTGCATTGTGCTGTTGTAGTGCTGGTTTATGTAGCAATGTTTTTGACATGATGAAGTTGCCAGCTGCGTACACAACCTCATATTAGTCACCGAGCACGACATTCCTGAAGGAGTAGTGGTTCTGTTCTTTCTTGTTCTCATCAGAGATCCCCGACTGACGACATGTGGCACTCTGATCATTATGTCGTGTCTAATTTTATCTGGGTTATTTCTTAAGTAACAAAACATTGTGTGCATGCTGCTCTCATACTTATCTCATATTTATCATCATCAAAGCTTATTTTCTTACTGCTCAGGGAGCACAGTTGGTTGTGTACTGGAAGCCTGGACCAAAGCATTGAGGTTACTGTTGTTGCACTGATTTCTGTTGCTGTTTGTTTTAAGTGATGAGGTTGCCCGGCCCCATGCACAGTCTCATGTTAGTTACCTCTAAACGACATGCTTAAGGTAGCAGTAAACCTATTCTTTATGTCCATAGAACCTTTTCACACACCCCCCACCCGGAAAATATAAAGTAGTATACTTTAGTAATAATATAGAAAACTCTGCACAGAACGATACATGAGGAGGAAATCTGATTATCAGAAATGGTGCCCTGTCAGACAAGTGTTTTGACCCTTTATCTTCTTACACTCTGAGGAGGCTGGGCCCACTTGGGTCATGAACCCCAAGTGTCCGCCTCCACTGAAAATTGAAACCACTCTTCCTTGGTGGCAACTTTTAACTCCACTCCTAGTTGTATCCATGCTACCAGCTGGAGGCAGTTCTTAAAGTAACCATTATGATGTATATAAATTACTGTCCTAAATTCCATAGTCTGTTGCCGTTGCTTTATAGACTGTCATGGTTGCTATGTATATGTATATGTTGTCCATGTGTAGCATACGGGGGTCTCTAAGGAGACAAAGACATAATACATCTACTGCTCCCTCAGGCGTATCATAACGTGACTCATACGAGGTTGTGCATTGGGCTGGCAATTTCATCCTGTCAAATATACTCGTAGTTATGGCAACTACTTCTGCAAGAGTTTCTTGCTTTGGCATATGTCCTTCTACAGCAGTGCTTCTTAACCTTTTACAGGTCTCGCATCCCTTTGTAACATCTTAAGAAGCCTTGCACTCCTTTACATCATCATAAGAAGCCTGGCAACCCATTATTTTCCAGCTCGTAATATTTACCATAAATAAGAAAAAAAAAAGATTAAAAGTATGTTTAGAAAAATGTTACATACAAAATGCGACTAAGGGTCGATATTTAATTCATGTTGTCACTTCGATTTTGTAGAAATACATATGAGTTCTGTTTATCATATAGTGATTATGATGATTCACTTTCTAAAATATCCAGCATGTCTCCCACCCCCAGAAGTCAGGTTTCGCACCCCCAGGGGGTGCAGCCCTGGTTAAGAACCACTGATCTACATTGTTCGCTCCCCGCTCCATATAGAACAATAAAGGAATTGATAATGTACTGTTCTAGTAATTTAATTCTGATCTCATTCTTCTTCAAGTACTATGCCTTGTAGCGTAGGAGATCATGTCTCTCTACAACTTCCTGTCTCCAGTAAAATTTATCAATCCTGCAGTTACTTCTTTCCCTGCAACGATGTTAAATTGTCCAGTATTCACTCTCTATCTCTTTTTCCTTCAATCTTACCCGTTGTTACGATATATTCCAGCTTTCCTCTTCTCATAACATGCCCATTCATGTATTGTAATAATGACCGAATGTTTTGTGTACCCTCCAGCTGCAGAATACATTAGACTATGAAAATGAAGCATCTCACACCCTGACTGTGACAGTCAAGGATTCAGGAGGACTGAATGACACCATGAAGCTTCACATCAATGTCACGGACGTCAATGACAATGGTCCAACATGTGAGAACAAATTTGTGAAAGTAACAACACCAGAAGGAACCTTACGTCCCTCACTTTACGTCCCTTCATGCTCTGATGCAGTAAGTTGAAAATATTTAAATTGTTTGTGGCTTTGTTAATGATGAAATTTTTTAACCTTTGGGCTATATCAGTGTGGTCCAACTTATTCTACCCCGAGAGCCACATAAACCAAAATTTAAAGTTTTGGGCCATTCATGATAAAAAATTATTTAAAATAAAATCTCCATGAAACATGGATGAAAGTAAAAATAAAATACAATAACAATTACAAGGGCATTGAATTTCTATTGAAATAATAGTTTTATTCTTACCTCTTGATGAGAAGTTGGGGAAGTGGTGGGGATTCTCTGTAACAAGAGTCTTGGTATCAATGTCAGTTGAACTGTTTTGGATGCTGACCTTTGGCAGTAAAAGTAAGTAAGTATTAAAGAAACATTTTTTTATATGAGCGCAGGCCACAAAACAATTTTATGCGGGCCACATTTGGGTCCCCGGGACTGCAGTTGGACCACGCTGGTCTATATCACCCACAGGTTGAATTTAATACTATGCCTGCCTGTGTGTATGTATGAGTATATATAGGGTGATTGAAAAGTCTACTACTTAGTTGTGCCCCTTCTACCGTGAGGTGTAGATTGAAAAGTCACTTGCTCTTATTAAATTGTTATATCTTCACTCGAATCCAACTAATTTTTATGAAACAAACGTCAAAATAAAGACCTTTTATTACACAAAATGCTGTGTTACATTAACATTACAGCAGATGGGGTTAGAGTGGCTAAGAGGTTTGGCATCCACTTCAAATTCTTGAAGTACCGGGTTTGATTCTCAGTTGAGGGAATATAATTTATGGACATTTTTTTCAGAACTAGTTGTCCTAATGATGTCATAATTTCTCTTCCCCCCCTCCCCTCCCTCCCTGTTTCCTGGATAGTGAGATCAGATGCCTATCCTTCTCTGATAAGGGCGAAAAAATAGGAGTGCAAGTTGCACACTTTAATAATCCCACTGCAGTTGGAAATCGTAAAGAGTAGGCCTATCTGGAAGGCCGCTGCCCTGGCAAAATAAAAAAATTAGAAACCTGCCCACGACAAAAATATTCATAGAATGTATGATTCCTGTACAATGGAATTCTCGCTGGTGCTATGGAGATCGTGCATTGTGCTGAGATCCTCCTTGTGTGATCTAAGGGAGGAGATTGGAGCACTGATGGAGTTGTCCATGTGCAATGAAGATAGTCCTCAAAACCAAAGCAAACCAAACAGCTGAACATGAACTCATGTTGTTCTACACGTCATTTCATAGTTGGTAGCAATTTTTGCTGTAACGTTAGTTTATTGGCCATTTGAGATTGTATTTTGTTTCTAGAAATAAATAATAGTAAAAATAAATAAAACTGTTTTGTCAATTGACAGTTATTTCCCCTTACTTTAATGCTTGTTTCATGCACATCCAATGGACAAAAATGAAGATTTAAAAATATGAAATAAGAAGTGATTTTGTAATCACTCCTGTGCATGTATGTGTTTATATGTGCATGTATGTGTATATATGTGCATGTATATGTATATATGTGCATGTATGTGTATATATGTGCATGTATGTGTATATATGTGCATGTACATGTATATATGTGCATGTACGTGTATATATATTTTGTTGTTGTTGATTAACTAGAGCTGCTGAGCTCGTTGCTCTTTAGCAGTCAAAGCCAAGCTGAAGAATTTACGTGTGTTCTGCAGCTGTTGAGCGGTGCTGTATGGAGTGTTTATCATTGTTAGGGAGCCTGGCAATAGCTGTCGTCTTTCTCTGGAGAGTCCTGGGCAAGTGAGCAGCACATGCTGAACTGTCTCATACAGATTGGTACAGTTGCGGCAATTAGGCTGACGTGTGGGGTTTAATTTGTTTAAGTGCTTGTTGAGTCTGGTGTGTTCTGTTCTTAGTTGGAAGATTGTGCTCTGCTCCTTACATCGTAGGTTATTAATGTTGTCATTTTTGTTGGGATGGGCCATTTCTTTATACAAGGCACGTCCAGTAGACCCTTTTGCCCATCGGTTCAGCCATTTCTTTTTGAAGTTGTTTTGGAGTATTCGTTTAGCTGTCTGCATATTTGCTGGAGTGTTTGTTTGAACCATGCTTGCTCCTAGTTTTGCTAGTCTGTCTGCTTTATCATTGCCTGGTATGTCTGTGTGCCCTGGTATCCACTGGAGAGTGACTCTGATGTCGTATTTTGTTAGCAGGTATATATATATATGTGTGTGTTTTTTTGTTTTTTTTTATGTTAAATAGAATAGAATCCTCGAGTCTTCAAGAACTGGTGTGGACTTGCTGTCCTGGTCATGCAGGGGTAAGTGGCAGTGAGAAAGCTGACAACTGGCCTCGAGAGCGCCCATAGTGGGGACACTGGATATGGATACATGAAAGATACTAAGGGCAATTCATAATCGCTTGCTAGATAATGACACTGCAATGGATGAATCAACAAGGCTGAGACTGTTAGAGTTTCGCATCAAACGTGGGACTAGCAGAGATGGACATGAGAGAGAATGCATCCGTCGTATGTACAACCAGCGTGCTTCAGGTATAATTAGCATTCATACTCTTCGACATTCGCTCAGGGAGACTGAGTACCTGTTGGTTTGCCCTGAGTGCAGTGAGGTCACTTCTGATTAACAAGAATGATATAATTATATATATATATATATATGTGTGTGTGTGTGTACACACACAGATATAAATATCATGCAGACGGCTAAACGAATACTCCAAAACAACTTTAAAGAGGAATGGCTGAATCAATGGGCAAAAGGGTCTACTGGACATGCCTTTTACACACAAAAAAGTAAACCCAAACAAAAATGATAACATCACAATCTACAATGCAGGGCACACCATACTCAACTGGCACTTAAAATTAAACCCCATACATGAGCCTAATAGCTGCAGCTATATCCATCCATATAACACAGCTCAGCATATGCTGCTTACATGATCAAGACTCACCGTTGAAATAAGACCACTATTGCTGGGCTCCAAACAGTCTCAAAAACTATATACAACACCACTCAACACCTACAAAACACACAAACTTTTCAACATGACATTACCTGCAAATGAGTGATGAGCTCAGCAGCCATATTTAAACAACACACAATATAAATATTTATGTTTATATTGCTAATATTTTGAATTCATTAGAAATATATTCTAAAATACACTGCAAATATAAACATTTAACAACTTAAATGTCTGGGGATGAAGTGGTTGTTTGTATTTTTGTTTCCCAGCTCAAGAGCGCTGTCGGTCGCTGTCTCGAAAGACTTCGTGTGGTGATCCCGGTAATGGGCCCTCCCAGTTCATCGGTTAGCGAGGCAGTGGTTTGGTGCGTGTTTGGCTCCTGTGTCCTTAAATCACAGCCCCGGTCGTGTTGTGAGCAAGCCGTCGCATCTCCATATCGTGGCTCGACAACAGTCTCGAAAAAGGCCCCGCTTTCGCAATGAGTCATGGGCCGGCAGTCAGTAAGCTGGTGTTGCTTTTGGCCCGTCTTGTCCGACTAGGGGAACGTCTTGTCAACAGGTGGCCAGTGGTTCTTGCAAGAATAAAATCACCGGGGCCTGCCAGGATCCACTCTGCACAGAGTGCTGTCTCCCTCCCTGTGCGACGAGATGTTCGAAGAAGACGCACGTCTGTCCGGACAGTTATCTGGTTGATCCTGCCAGTAGTCATATGCTTGTCTCAAAGATTAAACCATGCATGTCTAAGTTCCACTGTACCTGGAAACGGGGCCTCCCAGTACTGAGGCACAGTTACATCTCCAATATCACTCACTGGTGCAGCCACCTCACTGAACTATTGTATAGGACATGAGGTAAAGCATACATAGACGTGAGGTGGCAGGGAAGCAAACCTGTAAAAATTGCTTCTGAAATCAGATGTGTCGGGCCGAAAAGCGCAGATATGCAGCATAGCTGTAAACAATGACACAACATGATTACTGTTCAAAATGGCCAGAGTTGAGAGATGGCTGAGCAAATGCTAACAACAACTTAAATAAAATATTGTGTGACAGGAAATTTAAGCTTTGATTTAACAACAAACATGATAAAAATTGTCTCTAAATCAGACTTCTGTACGCAGTCACGGTTGAACAATTAGAGAAAAAAATAATATTGATACTGTTTCTGTAAAATTATTTTAGAATGTACAGAGAGAGAAAAAGATTATTACAAACATCTTGAATTGTATTTCAGTCATCGTAAGGCGGTTTGCGTTGCACTATGTTGTGCACCTTGTGGCCCAGTGCATCCGACTTAAGCATGCATTTATATGGGGGCTGCTTCCCTGCCTTTTGGTTTTTTCTCGACTTCCTTGCAGTTCTGCTACACTGTATGACTGGTCTGTACTTGACTGGTGACTACAAAAATGCAGAAAACTTGTAACAACAAAAATTAAGCAGCCATCTTGGCTAGTAGTCAGAAGTCCAACTTACAGCAGTGAACGGAGTTGCCAATGGCAACAACCCACTTCTCTTAACGAAAAACTGTTTGGAGATGTCAGGAACCTTGAGCTGACTACTGCCTTTATTAGAGTCATTAATATAGAGGTCTGAGGGCAAACAAAGAATAAGAATAATAATTGTTTTTGAGTCACTGAATGATGATTGTACATGAACAAACAGTAATGTTCTTATAGCATCGATGTGGTCTCAAAGTATGGACAAACATTTATTGTTCTTTCACACAGCCTGTGGTGACAAAGCATGAGAGTATCTTAAGTCACCTTTATTGTAGTGGACATGCATATCAAATGTAATGTTCTTAAAATCATCAAGTAGTGACAGAACATGAAAAAAATGGTTTTATAGTCACCAGGTGGTGACAAAGCATGAGAATATCTCAAGCCACCATTATTATGGTGAAGAAGAGTAAAGAAAAGTAATTTTCTTACAATATCAAGCAGTTACAAAATGAGAAAAAAAATGGTCTTATAGTCACCAAATGATGACAACATGAAATTTAAAAAAAATATTCTATAGCTACTTGATATAATTTCTCAAGTTTAATATGAATTAACCTAGATTGATTGATTGATTTGTAGCTTCTGTACCAAGACGTAGTATTTATGTGGCTTATAATTTAAGTATGTAGTGTTCTTGAATCTATATTGTATATTATATTTGTATTCTGTATCTACTTCTTAATGTGGCCAGGATAAGATGGCAAGTCCGCTCTTGGAATACAGCCTTGCTGCTGGTGCAAATAAAGCTGTTGCTATCAACAGTAGCACAGGTAAGTTTTTTGTTGGCATAGAAAACACAGGTCAGTTTTGTGTTGGCATAGAAAACACAAGTAAGTTTTGTGTTGGCATAGAAAACACAGGTCAGTTTTGTGTTGGCATAGAAAATGCAGATAAGTTTTGTGTTGGCATAGAAAACACAGGTAAGTTTTGTATAGGCATAGAAAACAGGTCAGTTTTGTGTTGGCATATAAAACACAGGTACGTTTTGCGTTGGCATAGAAAACACAAGTAAGTTTTGCGTTGGCATAGAAAATTCAGGTAAGTTTTGTGTTGGCATAGAAAACACAGGTAAGTTTTGGGTTGGCATAGAAAGTCAAACAGCCAAATGAAGAAATACTTGCCAATGTTTTCACTAAAGCCAAATATGAAATGGCCGTGCGTACGTGCTGAAGGTCAAGGGTCGATGACAGAATAGGACCACTGCACCCACAAACATATCGTACAAGGTGACTTATATGAGGTTGCTCATGAGGCTGACATACAAGGTGACTAATATGAGGTTGCTCATGAGGCTGACATACAAGGTGACTAATATGAGGTTGCTCATGAGGCTGACATACAAGGTGACTAATATGAGGTTGCTCATGAGGCTGACATACAAGGTGACTAATATGAGGTTGCTAATGAGGCTGACATACAAGGTGACTAAAATGAGGTTGCTCATGAGGCTGACATACAAGGTGATTAATATGAGGTTGCTCATGAGGCTGACATACAAGGTGACTAATATGAGGTTGCTCATGAGGTTGACAACCTCATCATGTAAATCAAAGTACCACAGAAACCACAGCTGCAAGAACATGTGAATGTTTGGTGCAGGCTTCCTGTAACTGGACCAGCTGCAGTGGTTCCATGCTCCATGAGGAGCAAAAACAAAATGATGATGATCGGCAAAATTTATACTGTGAGCAAAATTTATGTTAAAGCTGCTGTAGGCAGAATTTATGTTAAAGATACTGCTAGCAGAATTTATGTTAAATATACTGCAGGCAGAATTTATGTTAAAGATACTGCTAGCAGAATTTATGTTAAATATACTGCAGGCAGAATTTATGTTAAAGATACTGCTAGCAGAATTTATGTTAAAGATACTGGGGGCAGAGTTTATGTTAAAGATACTGCAGGCAGAATTTATGTTAAAGATACTGCAGGCAGAATTTATATTAAAGATACTGCGGGCAGGGTTTATGTTAAAGATACTGGGGGCAGAGTTTATTTTAAAGATACTGTGGCAGAATTTATGTTAAAGATACTGCGGCAGAATTTATGTTAAAGATGCTGCAGGCAGAATTAATGTTAAAGATGCTGCAGGCAGAATTAATGTTAAAGATGCTGCGGGCAGAATTTATGTTAAAGATACTGCTAGCAGAATTTATGTTAAAGATACTGCTAGCAGAATTTATGTTAAAGATACTGCTAGCAGAATTTATGTTAAATATACTGCTGTCAGAATTTATGTTAAAGATACTGCTAGCAGAATTTATGTTAAAGATACTGCGGGCAGAATTTATGTTAAAGATACTGCGGGCAGGGTTTATGTTAAAGATACTGGGGGCAGAGTTTATGTTAAAGATACTGCGGGCAGAATTTATGTTAAAGATACTGTGGGCAGAATTTATGTTAAAGATACTGGGGGCAGAGTTTATGTTAAAGATACTGCAGCAGAATTTGTGTTAAAGATACTGCGGGCAAAATTTATGTTAAAGATACTGCGGCAGAATTTATGTTAAAGATACTGCAGGCAGAATTAATGTTAAAGATGCTGCAGGCAGAATTTATGTTAAATATACTGCAGGCAGAATTTATGTTAAAGATACTGCTAGCAGAATTTATGTTAAAGATACTGCTAACAGAATTTATGTTAAAGATACTGCTAGCAGAATTTATGTTAAATATACTGCAGGCAGAATTTATGTTAAAGATACTGCTAGCAGAATTTATGTTAAAGATACTGCGGGCAGAATTTATGTTAAAGATACTGCGATCAGAATTTATGTTAAAGATACTGGGGGCAGGGTTTATGTTAAAGATACTGCGGGCAGAATTTATGTTAAAAATACTGCGGGCAGAATTTATGTTAAAGATACTGCGGGCAGAATTTATGTTAAAGATACTGCTAGCAGAATTTATGTTAAAGATACTGCAGGCAGAATTAATGTTAAAGATGCTGCAGGCAGAATTAATGTTAAAGATGCTGCGGGCAGAATTTATGTTAAAGATACTGCTAGCAGAATTTATGTTAAAGATGCTGCAGGCAGAATTAATGTTAAAGATGCTGCAGGCAGAATTAATGTTAAAGATGCTGCAGGCAGAATTTATGTTAAAGATCCTGCTAGCAGAATTTATGTTAAATATACTGAGGGCAGAATTTGTTAAAGATACTGCAGGCAGAATTTATGTTAAAGATACTGCAGGCAGAATTTAGGTTAAAGATACTGTGGGCAGGGTTTATGTTAAAGATACTGGAGGCAGAGTTTATGTTAAAGATACTGCAGGCAGAATTTATGTTAAAGATACTGCGGGCAGAATTTGTGTTAAAGATACTGTCTGCAGAATTTATGTTAAAGATACTGCAGGCAGAATTTATGTTAAAGATACTGTAGGCAAAAATTATGTTAAAGATACTTTAGGCAGAATTTATGTTAAAGATAATGAGGGGATAATTTATGTAAAAGTTACTGTAGGCAAAATTTATGTTAAAGATAATGTAGGCAGAATTTATCCTGAGGTAATTGAAGGCATTGTTCAATGAATGTGGAACAGATGAAAATATTCAGACTAGTGCCTGTGGAACAGGAGGTTAGAAAAGCACTGGTTAGAATACAGTATGAGAAAATTGATGATAGCATTACAAGGCACGCCTTATTCTGGAATTCCCAGGTTAAGGGAGCTATGAAGAGAACTGTAGACAAATATGAATAGGATAAAAAAAGGACACAGAAAGTCTAAAGGGATGGGACAGGACAGGAAAACGTGGCATGAATTAGTTGAAGGCCTACGATTTTATGAAGAATAATGAATGAAATACTGTGGACATAATTGATCTGGAACACGCTGTAAGCAACATTTGTCTTGAATATGCTGAATTTGTTGAACTCTTGTCAGTGTGTCTTATTAATTCATGAACAAAATTGTTACATTATGACTCACTGAACATATACTCAGCATTATCTCCCACCCCTTTTATGAAATCAACAAAGTTATATCAGCTGTCAGTCTGCCACTGAGCACTACTCTATTATGACTCACTGAACAAATATACTCAGCATCATCTCCCCGCTTGTTCTTTCCTCTTTTGAAATTATGATTATCACTGCCTAGTATTTTGCTGGGATACTGAGAGGAGGGTTAATTCCTCTCCAGTTGTTGCAGTCTGCAAGGTGCCCTTTACTTGGCATTTGACTTGTTCCCTGTACTGTTGGTGTTGTCTCAGTTTCCCAGACTTGTGCAACATATACTCAGCATATTCTCCCTACCCCTACACAGGGTTGTCTTGACAGCTCATGCATTCAAGATTGTCGTGACTCAGCGCTTTTCATTTTTTAGCACTGAAGCTGTGACATTATCTTCTTTTCGTGGAATGTCTGTATTTACTCAGCATCATCTCCCACCCCTACACAGTTACATTATGACTCACTGAACATATACTCAGCATTATCTCCCACCCCTACACAGTTACATTATGACTCACTGAACATATACTCAGCATCATCTCCCACCCCTACACAGTTACATTATGACTCACTGAACATATACTCAGCATCATCTCCCACCCCTACACAGTTACATTATGACTCACTGAACATATACTCAGCATCATCTCCCACCCCTACACAGTTACATTATGACTCACTGAACATATACTCAGCATCATCTCCCACCCCTACACAGTTACATTATGACTCACTGAACATATACTCAGCATCATCTCCCACCCCTACACAGTTACATTATGACTCACTGAACATATACTCAGCATCATCTCCCACCCCTACACAGTTACATTATGACACACTGAACATATACTCAGCATCATCTCCCACCCCTACACAGTTACATTATGACACACTGAACATATACTCAGCATCATCTCCCACCCCTACACAGTTACATTATGACACACTGAACATATACTCAGCATCATCTCCCACCCCTACACAGTTACATTATGACACACTGAACATATACTCAGCATCATCTCCCACCCCTACACAGTTACATTATGACACACTGAACATATACTCAGCATCATCTCCCACCCCTACACAGTTACATTATGACACACTGAACATATACTCAGCATCATCTCCCACCCCTACACAGTTACATTATGACACACTGAACATATACTCAGCATCATCTCCCACCCCTACACAGTTACATTATGACACACTGAACATATACTCAGCATCATCTCCCACCCCTACACAGTTACATTATGACTCACTGAACATATACTCAGCATCATCTCCCACCCCTACACAGTTACATTATGACTCACTGAACATATACTCAGCATCATCTCCCACCCCTACACAGTTACATTATGACTCACTGAACATATACTCAGCATCATCTCCCACCCCTACACAGTTACATTATGACTCACTGAACATATACTCAGCACTGACTCACTGAACATATACTCAGCATCATCTCCCACCCCTACACAGTTACATTATGACTCACTGAACATATACTCAGCATCATCACCCACCCCTACACACTTGTGTATCATCAAAATTTTTTTCTTTTCACTTCTTGTGGAGCTGCAAGAGTATGAAAATACTTTGATGCAGACTTCCTGCCAGGGGAGACTAGCTACGTAAGTGAATCTACAGGGAGCAAAATGTAAAGTAATGATGATTGTACTCATTTATTCTTTGCTCTTTGAACCACTTTCCAGGTCAGCTGAGTCTTAAGGAACCTCTGGACTATGAGGTGGAGACAGTTGTAGGGTTGAAAATTTTGGTCAAGGAAAAGGGTGTTTTGTCACCTAGAGAGACGTCTATTAGTGTTAGCATCATTGTGGAACCAGTTAATGAGTTTGCACCAGTTTTTCAACCCACAAATAATTATGGTCCATATAGTATCCCAGAAAATACTGTGATAGGTAAGTGTTGTTTTTTTTTAAGTTGTTGTTCTGTGTTGTGGCTCTTGCCCTTAAGCCCATCTTGTTTTTAAAGACACGCTGAGATATTGCAATATTTTGCTTCATTTTATCTATCTGTAGTGTTTATGATAGGATCACTAACATGGAACTGATAACAAGAACCAGACAAGTGCCAGTTGAACAAGAGATGACAATAACCAGACAAGTGCCAGTTGTACAAGAGATAACAAGAACCAGACAAGTGCCAGTTGAACAAGAGATAACAAGAACCAGACAAGTACCAGTTGTAGAAGAGATAACAAGAACCAGACAAGTGCCAGTTGAACAAGAGATAACAAGAACCAGACAAGTGCCAGTGGAACAAGAGATAACAAGAACCAGACAAGTGCCAGTTGAATAAGAGATAACAAGAACCAGACAAGTGCCAGTTGAACAAGAGATAACAAGAACCAGACAAGGGCCAGTTGAACAAGAGATGACAATAACCAGACAAGTGCCAGTTGAACAAGAGATAACAAGAACCAGACAAGTGCCAGTTGAATAAGAGATAACAAGAACCAGACAAGTGCCAGTGGAACAAGAGATAACAAGAACCAGACAAGTGCCAGTTGAACAAGAGATGACAATAACCAGACAAATGCCAGTTGAACAATAGATAACAAGAACCAGACAAGTGCCAGTTGAACAAGAGATAACAAGAACCAGACAAGTGCCAGTTGAACAAGAGATAACAAGAACCAGACAAGTGCCAGTTGAACAAGAGATAACAAGAACCAGACAAGTGCCAGTTGAACAAGAGATAACAAGAACCAGACAAGTGCCAGTTGAACAAGAGATAACAAGAACCAGACAAGTGCCAGTGGAACAAGAGATAACAAGAACCAGACAAGTGCCAGTGGAACAAGAGATAACAAGAACCAGACAAGTGCCAGTTGAACAAGAGATGACAATAACCAGACAAGTGCCAGTTGAACAAGAGATAACAAGAACCAGACAAGTGCCAGTTGAACAAGAGATAACAAGAACCAGACAAGTGCCAGTTGAACAAGAGATAACAAGAACCAGACAAATGCCAGTTGAACAAGAGATGACAAGAACCAGTCAAGTGCCAGTGGAACAAGAGATAACAAGAACCAGACAAGTGCCAGTGGAACAAGAGATAACAAGAACCAGACAAGTGACAGTGGAACAAGAGATAACAAGAACCAGACAAGTGCCAGTTGAATAAGAGATAACAAGAACCAGACAAGTGCCAGTTGAACAAGAGATGACAAGAACCAGACAAGTGCCAGTGGAACAAGAGATGACAAGAACCAGACAAGTGCCAGTGGAACAAGAGATAACAAGAACCAGACAAGTGCCAGTGGAACAAGAGATAACAAGAACCAGACAAGTGCCAGTTGAATAAGAGATAACAAGAACCAGACAAGTGGCAGTTGAACAAGAGATGACAAGAACCAGACAAGTGCCAGTGGAACAAGAGATGACAAGAACCAGACAAGTGCCAGTGGAACAAGAGATAACAAGAACCAGACAAGTGCCAGTGGAACAAGAGATAACAAGAACCAGACAAGTGCCAGTGGAACAAGAGATAACAAGAACCAGACAAGTGCCAGTGGAACAAGAAATAACAAGAACCAGACAAGTGCCAGTGGAACAAGAGATAACAAGAACCACACAAGTGCCAGTGAAACAAGAGAAGAGAAGATGCTGGAGATGGACAGGACACACAGAGTGACAAACTTTTGGTAGCATTACCAGGCAGTCCTTGTTACGGAATCCCCAGGGTAAGAAAGGTAGAGGAAACCCAGACCACACATGGAGAAGAGAACTGGAGACAGACATGAAGGGGGTGAAGAAGACATAGAAAGACCTTGAGCAGACAGCACGGGACAGGAAGATTCTGCAAAAGTTTGTTGAAGGCCTGTGCTCCTTGGACAGTTGAAAAGTGAGGAAGAAGAAGACAGATAAAAGTTGTGAGTGACTGAGTCAGTGTGCGAGTAAGCTTGCTAGCAAGGGGGGAAATGGGAGAGAGAGTTCTTCTAGGGTGCAATTGAATGCACACGGCATATTTCATGGTGTCTGTGTGCTGTACAAGGCATCACTGTGAAACTGATGACAAGAACTAGGCCTGTTGATAGCATGGCAGTCCAATCCCCTAGATGGAAGAGATAGACCAAAAAACACATGGAGAAGAGAACTGGAGACAGAAATTAATATGATGAGGAACACATGGAAAAATCTTGAGCTGATGGCACATGACAGGAAGACTTGGGATGTGTTTGTTGAAGGCTTATGTTCCGTGGAGAGCTAAAGGTTAATGAATGAGTTTATGCTCACATTCATTTTAATATACAGGTACAGTGTTTGCTCAAGTGACAGCAATTGACTCGGATAAAGGTCTTAGCGATGGCACTGTCCGCTTGGCCATTTCTCATGGAGACCCAGACGGGTCCTTTTATATTGATGATACGAGCGGTGAAATTCAAACCCTAAAACAACTGGATAGGGAGGCCTTCCCAGAGTACACCTTGACTGTAACAGCCATGGATAGCATTCCTGGAGCAAATACAACAAAGAATGGTTAGTATCATGGTTGTGGAGTGAGAATAGAATTTGTTTGACTCTGACTTTGACTCCAATAATTTAATAAGTATGATTCTAACAACCCAGACAAGAATGATTTTAAAGAAAAGAATCCCAATTTCTTGAGAAATACCATGATTTTTCCCCCGACATCTGGGAATTTAAAAAAATTATGAGAGTAGTCAGAGTTGGAGAGCTTGTAACTGACTCAAACTCCATGATTCCCAACTCCAACTCCATGATTTTCAACTCCATGATTCCCAACTCCATGATTCCCAACTCCAACTCCATGATTCCCAACTCCAACTCCATGATTCCCTACTCCAACTCCATGATTCACAACTCCAACTCCATGATTCCCAACTCCAACTCCATGATTCCCAAATCCATGATTTCCAACTCCATGATCTCCAACTCCATGATTCCCAGCTCCAACTCCATGATTCCCAACTCCAACTCCATGATCTCCAACTCCATGAATTACAACTCCAACTCCATGATTCCCAACTCCATGATTCCCAACTCCAACTCCATGATTCCCTACTCCAACTCCATGATTCCCTACTCCAACTCCATGATTCACAACTCCAACTCCATGATTCCCAACTCCAACTCCATGATTCCCAAATCCATTATTTCCAACTCCATGATCTCCAACTCCATGATTCCCAGCTCCAACTCCATGATTCCCAACTCCAACTCCATGATCTCCAACTCCATGAATTACAACTCCAACTCCATGATTTCCAACTCCATGATTCCCAACTCCAACTCCATGATTCCCAACTCCATGATCTCCAACTCCATGATTCCCAACTCCAACTCCATGATTCCCAACTCCAACTCCATGATTCCCAACTCCAACTCCATGATTCCCAACTCCATGATCTCCAACTCCATGATCTCCAACTCCATGATTCCCAACTCCAACTCCATGATTCCCAACTCCAACTCCATGATTCCCAACTCCAACTCCATGATCTCCAACTCCATGATTCCTAACTCCATGATTCCCAACTCTGTGATTCCCAACTCCATGATCTCCAACTCCATGATTCCCAACTCCAACTCCATGATTCCCAAATCCAACTCCATGATTTCCAACTCCATGATCTCCAACTCCATGATTCCCAACTCCATGATCTCCAACTCCAAGATTCCCAACTCCATGATTCCCAACTCCAACTCCATGATTCCCAACTCCATGATTCCCAACTCAACTCCATGATTCCCAACTCCAACTCCATGATCTCCAACTCCAGCTCCATGATTCCCAACACCAACTCCATGATCACCAACTCCATGATTCCCAACTCCATGATTCCCAACTCCATGATTCCCATCTCCAACTCCAACTCCATGATTCCCAACTCCAACTCCGAGATTCCCAACTCCAGCTCCATGATCTCCAACGCCATGATTCCCAACTCCATGATTTCCAACTCCATGATTCCCAACTCCATGATCTCCAACTCCATGATTTCCAACTCCATGATTCCCAACTCCAACTCCATGATTCCCAACTCCAACTCCATGATTCCCAACTCCAACTCCATGATTCCCAACTCCAACTCCATGATTCCCAACTCCAACTCCATGATCTCCAACTCCATGATTCCTAACTCCATGATTCCCAACTCCATGATTCCCAACTCTGTGATTCCCAACTCCATGATCTCCAACTCCATGATTCCCAACTCCAACTCCATGATTCCCAAATCCAACTCCATGATTTTCAACTCCATGATCTCCAACTCCATGATTTCCAACTCCATGATTTCCAACTCCATGATCTCCAACTCCAAGATTCCCAACTCCATGATTCCCAACTCCAACTCCATGATTCCCAACTCCAACTCCATGATTCCCAACTCAACTCCATGATTCCCAACTCCAACTCCATGATCTCCAACTCCATGATTCCCAACACCAACTCCATGATCACCAACTCCATGATTCCCAACTCCATGATTCCCAACTCCAACTCCATGATCTCCAACTCCATGATTCCCAACTCCAACTCCATGATTCCCAACTCCAGCTCCATGATCTCCAAATCCATGATTCCCAACTCAATGATTCCCAACTCCATGATCTCCAACTCCATGATTTCCAACTCCATGATTCCCAACTCCAACTCCATGATTCCCAACTCCAACTCCATGATTCCCAACTCCAACTCCATGATTCCCAACTCAACTCCATGATTTCCAACTCCAAGTCCATGATTCCCAACACCAACTCCATGATTCCCAACTCCATGATTCCCAACTCCATGATCTCCAACTCCATGATTCCCAACTCCAACTCCATGATCTCCAACTCCAACTCCATGATTCCCAACTCCAACTCCATGATTTCCAACTCCAACTCCATGATTCCCAACTCCAACTCCATGATTCCCAACTCCATGATCACCAACTCCATGATTCCCAACTCCATGATTCCCAACTTCATGATTCCCAACTCCATGATCTCCAACTCCATGATTCCCAACTCCAACTCCATGATCTCCAACTCCATGATTCCCAACTCCAACTCCATGATTCCCAACTCCAGCTCCATGATCTCCAACTCCATGATTCCCAACTCCATGATTTCCAACTCCATGATCTCCAACTCCATGATTCCTAACTCCAACTCCATGATTTTCAACTCCAACTCCATGATTCCCAACTCCAACTTCCGACTTCACTACCCCATTTAGTATTCAGAATCAGGATAACTTCAGTATACAAGCTAGAATGTAGAATTTTACTTGCATTCATTTTTTTTTTCTATCACTATGCAGCAATGAACCAACGGGCTGATCACCCGTTTGCCAGTCACTTCGATTACGGAAACAACAGCAAATGGATTGATTTGCCGTTGCCCTAAAGACGCCAATAGGCGTGATGGGAAACAATGGCAAAGAAAACCTATCTGCTGTTGCCCTAAGACGCCACTAGGCATAATGGCCACTGACTGCTTTGACGGTCGGTGGCTAAGGACGGAAGAAGAAGAAGAAGATGCAGCAATGAACCACCAGTACAGCTGGACCACTTACAGGAAACCTGAATCATGCATTTATATACTCTAGCAGTAGTGGTGCCTGTAGCTTTCTTTTTTTAAATATGAGGCTGGCAGTGTCATCTCTTCAAATTTTGCTGCTTTTCTCAGGCATAACCAATTCACATAACATCTCACTTTTATTATTGCTGTTATTGTGACGGATTTGATTTGTCCATCAAACTGTCAGTCTCTGTTTGATTGTATTTATTCTTATGCAAATGAAATGCCTTTGTCAGCTTGCTGAGCTTACTATAGCTGAATTATTATTCTTCTTCCTTTTATGCAACTTATAAAATATAGACCCACCACTACAGCTAGACCCACCACTACAGCTAGACCCACCACTACAGCTAGACCCATTGCAGGAAGCCTACACCAAGCATTAGTGGTTTCTGTGGCAATTTTTTTCACATGACGATGCTGCCAGTCCCACACACAACCTCATTAATTACATTATACAAACAGGGAATAGAAATACTGCTTCCTTATGAATGTTAAAAGAGGTGGCTAAAATTAGGTTAAATGTGTTGTGACAAACTCATCTTGTAAGGCTAGTTGCTATAGCAACCACTACTGCTAGAGTATGTACTTTGACATAGGCTGTCTGCAGTGGTGGCTCCATGGCTATAAGGAGTGAAAAGGACATGGTGATGATGATAGTTGTGTTGATGATGATGATGGAAGTGGTGGTGATACTGATGTTGATGATGATGATGGAAGTGGTGGTGTTGATGATGATGATGGCAGTGGTCCTGATGGTGATGATAATGGACATGATGATGGAAGTGGTGTTGATAATGATGATAGCAGTGGTGCTGATGATGATGGTCATGATAATGGAGATGATGGATGATGATGGAAGTGGTGATGATAGTTGTGTTGATGATGATGATGATGGAAGTGGTGGTGATACTGGTGTTGATGATGGCTGATGATGCACGTGGTGGTGATAGTGGTGTTGATAATGATGATGATAACAATGATGATGGTGAAGAAGAAATATATACCAAATTTGTGTATAATTCACATTTACAAGAGAGTAAATATTTCACATGGAAATACAATATGCAAAGACAATACCTATTTGCAGACCACCACAAGGCATTGTAGTAGTGTTATGAGTAAAGTTCATAACATGTATGTCAATATCAATACAGTTCGACATGTAGTTGATTTGTTTATGAGACCGTTGCCCTGGTTTCAGAAAGTGACATCATTACTTTTGGTGGCCGAAATTGCAGATGCCAGTTTTGCAGTCTGCTAACTAAAGCATCCCTTGGTTTGGGTATTCGCTGTGTGTCTATTCAAGGTGTTGGACGTATGTGTTTTATGCTCCTGAGTGTTTGAAGATTTACTGGTCATATTCCTTTGTATTCCATCTCTGGATCCTCCATACACCTCCGTGCGAGGATACCAGCATTTATGTTAGAGGAATGATGTGTGACCTGATGAACGTGAGTTGAATTATTATAATAAAAACTGTGCGGAAATGTCTTCGACATCGTTCCAGTTATAAGACTGTACAGCGACACTAGAGACTGTCTAGTTGATGCCATACCTTTATGTGCATATTATCAAGAGATATTTGGAGCTTCAAAATGTGTAATAAATCGTTATGTGAATTGTCCAACCTGGCCTTTAGAGTGTCTTTCATGTTTTGAAGTATACGACCTTTTGGGCGGGGATTGAATGGACATACCCTTATCTATGCTTGGTTTGGAATCTGTGCATGATTCCATGTGAAATTAATCTAAATAAATATATGAAGGACTTCTAGCCTTAACAAAGAATATAAGCCCATAAAAAGGACTGTATCAAGTAGATTACAATAATATAATGATTCCTATCACTTCCTTCAGCCACAGCTACAGTGAAGCTGATCATCACAGATGTGAATGATCACAGGCCACAGCTGATACCTTCACTCTTATCACTGAACATTCTTGAAACATCTGCGTATGGAGCTTCAGTGGTGCTGACACGTTTAAAGGTTGAAGATAAGGATGAGGGAAACAACAGTGCCACCACGATCACTATCATTTCTGGAAACACTGAGAATAAATTCACCATATCGGGTAAGTTCCCTGGGTGTACACACATATTTCTTTTCTTTTTTTTTTCTGGTCTATGTAATAACTTCATGTAATGATGATAATGGGTGTTCCATGGCTATAAGCAGCGAAAATGACATGATGATGATGGTGGTGGTATTGGTAATGATACATTTCTGTGTATAAGCCACTGATTTAATCTTTCCAAGGATGTTTCTCTTTGGATTTTTATACGCATCCCTAATTGTAAATTGCTCATCTATAGGTCATTTTTCAGTCTCTCTTCCCCATGTTTTTTCCTTTCTTCACATTGTTGCAACTTTCTTTTGGATTTAGCAATATTTTCTATTCCCAGACCTTGATTTCTAAGTTGAATTTTTGTTTCTTTTTGTGCATATTTATATAACTTTTTAAAAAAAGCGTATCTTCAACTCTTCCTAGTCATCTTTTGTAACGTGCTAAATGTCTATATCCTTTTACCCGAACATCTGAAACCGAAATATTCTGAATATTGAAAGTATTTTTGGGGCTACTTTGAGCGACTATTCAATCAGAGTTTTGATGATTTCTGACTATTTTGGGCAACTTTAAGCTATTGTTTGAAGCGCATTTTGGGAAATTTGGGCAACATTTGAAAACCTATTAAAAAAACCGGTTTTCAAAACAACGCAGTCCCCAGGGATTTCAGATAAAAAAAGATACAGACCTGTAGTCATATATCCATAGCAGCACCGAAATATATGTTTGAGTTTATTTACAGGACATGACTTAATTCTGAGGGACCAACTGGATTATGAGACTACAACATTTTATGAGCTATTTCTTGAGGTCACAGATGCTGGCCAACCCCCCCTCAAGTCAGAGGGCAGAGTTAGGATCAGGGTCCTTTCTGTAAATGAGGCAGCTCCACGTATGGATGAAGCCAGTGCCAACTTGACCATTTCAGAAAATTCTCCAGTGGGATTGTTAGTCTATGATGCAAATGCTACAGGTTTGTTTTTCCATATTGTTTTTAACGTCATGTCCTGAATACTGTATTTGAGAAAACTTAATGCTTACATTGCCTTTATCCGTAACAAATTCATACCATGCCTTCCTGTCTTGTGCTATCCATTCTAGTCTTTCTTTGTGTCGACTTTATTCATTTCATGTCTGTCTTAAATTCTCCTATCCATGCTCTACACTACCTTATCAAAAGTTTATCTTGAGAGTAATGGTCTTGCTGAATATCTATTATGAGCTTATGGTAGTTTTTTAACAAGTATTGCCGAGATTAAAATTGTTTACTGATCCAAAACTGAGATTGAGTAAGCGCATTTTGGTGGTAAATGCAAATATGATTGTGCTTTGTTATTTATGGTAATAGTAGTCTTATGTTTAGATGCATATAAGTGAGTGTTAGTTTCCATACATTATGTAACAAATACCGTATAGTACGACCTTGCACATAATAAGACCCTAAAGTTTAGGAGGTGTTCTACATGAAAAATAAAAGGTCTCAAATATACCTGAATGTTTTTCTTCATGCACTGGAACTCCTAAATTTTTCTTCATTTTTTCACCAAAGTCATATATTAGCCGTGGAAACACCAAACTTGTTAGCAGTCTGCACGTTATTTGTTTGTTGCGCCTTGCGTATTGCTCTTAATTTAAAATTCATATTGTAGCTTCTTCTCATTCCTTGTTTACTTGAGATGCAGATGAAGCCTTCTTTTCAACACGATCGCCCACTTGCGGATCTGTCATTAGTACCGTAATTTTTTTATATCAGTAACACGGCACAGATTCTGTCACCAACTAACACTGACCTACTAAATTACCAATTCAGTGACATTGAAGGGTGCAAATCCTCACTCTTTCACTTCATTTTGATCTTGAGCTTATTATTAGACAAGCACTGTGACTCCCGTCTGCACCGGCTGGCAAAGTTCCAGCATGCTAGAAAATAGACTGGTGTAGGAATCTGCATTTTTTTTTTTTTTCAGTAAAAAATGTTAGCATGCACATATTATACAAATACAGGTTTCCAACAGACATTTTAAGGAAAAAACATTGCACTATATTCAGGCCAATACAGAATATGAGTATATATGTTAAAGTCTTATATAACCACAGTGACCCAATTTCTCAAATACACATACATGAAAGTGTTATCAGATTAAATCTCCATTTAATTACAACACTTATAAATGTATTTCCTCAATAATTTTGTTACTACACATGAACAGGTTTTTTTTTCTTCTTTGTTTTTGAAGCAAAAAGATGCCAGTATTACAATAAAATTATGCTAACAATTAATATTTAGTAGTTGGTAAAAGTTTAATAAGAGTATAAAGGTCTCTTAAGGATCTAATAATACACATTACTAATGTCAAATTAAGATTAAATGAAATATTAACTCACATTTCCCAGGTTTTCACATTACCTCAAGAACATAACAAGTATGAAGAATCTACCATTTTAAGACAAAGGAAAAAAACACACACAAACACAAATAGGAAATTTTCACTTACCCAGTATTCAATAATTGGACAGAAAGGATAATGCAACTGGGACAGGGCTATTTTAGAAGAGAAGAATCTTACTGTGTTGAGTGTCTAGAAGAAAATAATATAGTGCATTTCCTACTAAAATGTAGGAAGTATGAACAACAGAGCTTGCGGGCAAGCAATTCAGCCATAACTGTGGAACAGGTGTTGAGAATAGACAGACCTAGAGAATTGCATGAAATAGTAAAACAGTATATAACACTAACAAAAATTAATATGTAAAGATAAGTGATCGTGTGGTGGGAGCCTGATGGAGGTCTCGTAAGGCTTGTTGATGATGGCTGATGATTGGTGGATTGGGTGTCATCCCGGACACCCCAGGCTTTCCCACCCTTCTCCCCCATTGTTAACAACATGGCAGTTGTGAGAGGCTTTTTTTTTTTTTTAAAGGGAGGGCACACAGGCAGAACATTTTCTATTTTTGATGTACTCAGTTTGGACAGAGTAGAGTGGGGAGATGATACCATATTTTGATATCAGAAATCAAAATTATTATCTTGAATTAACTAGGCTACATACTAATTAAAACCCATGAAGGATTGAACGATGTATTTTTTCTTATGAAAACATGGCATTAAAAAATAGCAGCAGTTGAACATACTATATATTATTATTGACACTAATTATAACCCATCAGAGGATATTTGTCCTCATTAGTTAATTTTTAAAAAAATGATGATAAATGGTAATGTCATATCAAAGTTACAGATGGGTTTATATTAGACAGATGACACAAAACCTGGTGGTTTTCCTATGTTTGATGCAATGAATTTTCTGTCACTTTGAGTTTTCATATAGTAGTAAAATTTAAGGGTCAGTTGTTTCCACGTTGTTTAACAGTACCCATGGAAGGTGCATTGGATATGGATAAGGGAGAGATACTGCGGGCAGTTAATGATTGCCTATTGGAGAATGACACTGCATTCAATGAATCATCAAGGCTAAGACTGCTGGAGTTTGGCATCAAGTGTAGAATCATCAGGGATGGACATAGAGGATGCATCCAGCGTGTATACAACCAGCTTGCAACAGGAACAATTAGCGTTCATACCTTTTGACATTTTTTGAGGGAGACTGAGTGCCCATAGGTTTGCCTGGAGTGCATTGACGTCGATTCTGATCAGTAATAACAGTTAACAGTACCGTAACGTCATACATAGTTATAAAGGGAATTGAATAGGGATTAATAAAATATAACATTTAGACAAATGAAATAAAAACTTAGTCAACATATACCAGCACCAAAAACTGTCCTCCCATCACGAGCATCTGGAAAAATTGGCCATGAATACTGGTCTTTCATCCTTTTTAAAGTTAAAATTTGAACTTGAATACCTCAAGCTAAAGATAGGAACTACTGGTGAGTGTAACTGTGGCACTGATAAAATGGCTGGTGAACAAATGCTGCAAACGTGTCCAACATATGAGGAACACAGGAAGCACATATGACATTCCTGGACAAACTATGGAGATGTACAAATTCTCAGGCTGACTACAGCTTTCTTTGACTGATTCTGTCCTGGTCAGGTTTTAGGTTTTACCGATGTACCAAAATGGATGTCTGTCAAATAAATTTTTTTCTACGAGTAATGTTTTGAAGCAATCAATAAACATTTATGAAAAAATTTAACATGGTGTATCAATGCATAGAATAGTTGTAAATTTGCTAAAAATTATTTTGAAGTGCTGCAAGTCTTATATGCAAAAATTAAAGTTGGTTTTTAAAAGTTTAAAGGGGAAATCTGACTATAACCAAATATATGTACTAGGCAGCCCTTCAGAGAATAATGTACGATATTCTAGAGCACCACCTGTCTCATTTGGTGGAAAGAGTTAAAATTATTCAAGTTTATGTCTGAATGTGTGTGAAGAAAAGAAAATCGTGGTCCAAAATTTTTAGAGTTGCTGGTACACTATACTGGCTCATACCACTACAAAACCACCCCCATTTAAAACTTTAGTAACTCATCATGAAGTCATTTATATTCTTCAGTTTGCCCTTAAAAACTAAACAATGACCTGTGTTCTCAAACAGCTTTCACAAGACAACAGCTGCAAGCCTTATTCGATGCAATTCAATTAAAAAGCCTTCAGATCCCCATTGAGCATAGACTTTGAACAAGCACATGCCAAGTCCACCCGTGGCATGCCATCAGCTCAAGATCTTTCTATCCCTTCTTCTATTTCTCTTCTCTGTGTGTTTGTCAGTCTTCCTGTACTTCTCTTAATACCAGATTAAGATTATACATGAGTTGCGTACTTTCTGTACTTTTATATGGCGCAGAGTGCTTGAGAGTAAAAAGGAAATGTCCAAATTATCCTCTTTATTTCACAACACTGTACAACACTGTGACACTCACACACATATAACACTCTATAAGACTATCTTAACTGAGTCAAGTGTAAGGTTTCAAATATATATATATGTATTAATTACTGTCAATAATAGATATCCTGATTCAACTACACAGTGAACCAGGAATCACAATCAAATGTAATTACAAGTAATATGTACACAGTTTATAAATATAATCTTGGTATTGACATATTTTATTGTTATTATCCTATGTGGGTCAGTTGTGTAGTAGTACTATGAGGTAATACTGGTTTTGTTTTTCAAGCTATGTTGTTATTTGTCATCATGGCTTCAAGTGTTTGTTTATCTTGGAAATAGTAAGGGGAAAAGTTCACAGTTCCTATCAGTTGAAACAAGGTATTGTCCCTCTGTTTTACTATAATGTCAATTTTAGAGGGGGACACATAATGTTGAGCTCCCCTGGCCACAGAAGCTTATCTTTCGTGATGGCGGCAGGAAAAGACTCCTCTGCTCGATAGCTTCCCTGTGTTCTGGAGACACCTCACTGGTCGCTATCTGGACCCAGGAGTATGCTGTCAGCCTCTAGATTCAGCAAAGCTCAGACCAGGTGCTGCTCAATAACTTTAGGACCACGGTCCCTGAAACAAGAAGGTTGTACCTCCTATTTCAGAACTAATTTATAATCTATTTCCAGAGTGAACACAATACATAACAAACACTGAGTTCAGAGCGGTAGGCCAACTGCTAACTTCATCTGAAACAATTTACACCAGTATACTCCTCCCTAATGGTTACTACGCCTCTGCAATTCCAGCATTATTTTTTTCTAGTCAATAAGATTGGTGTCAGTGTACTGTTTGGCAATTCCATGCAGTTTTACTTTTCTCCGACACCTCCTGTTGAGGTTGGAGCAATATTTAGGCCTTGCCTCATGTTTGCCACTGAACCACACACATATACAGACATAAATTATCAATTTACATTCAATTTTCATTAAAAAGATATTGAATATATCAAGCTTACCACAATTCATGGAAATAATACACAGATACGTTGACTGGCGATGAATAATGGCACAAATTCCGATCCGCCTCTGTCCCAGACTTTTATTTAGAAAAATATGATCTGGCTCTCAACGCACTGTTTCTGAGTAAGTTTATTTTAACATGTGGCACTGAACTGACGCTCCTAATTGCCTATATTGTTTTATTGTAGAAAGCGTGTATTGATGCAGTAGGCTTTACTATCAACGTGAAAGCGTGAGAATATGCAGACGAAGCATAAAAAGGGGGATCTCGAGTACCGTCATTGTGACAGCACTGTTCTTTACCATTCTTCTTTCCTTTTATTAAATTTATTCGTTAGGCTTTACATTTACTTTTTAATTTATATATGTGGATTTAGAATGTTTCACGACACTCAGAAGAAACCCTGACACTATTACCAGAACTACTTTGCTATGGACCCCATACAGACGGCAAAGGAGAGGTAGACCAAAGACAACCTGGTGGAGAACAGTGGAGGCTGAGATGCAAAGCCTACACCAAAGAACGTAAGCCTGACACCAAAGAATGTAAGCCTTCTCAGCATGAAGGATGGCAACCGACCAATCAAAATGAGGACAGTTTGTTGCTGCCCTAAAGATGCCACTAGGTATGATGGCCACTGACTGTTTTGTCAGTTAGGAGCTAAGGATCCAAGAAGAAGAAGAATAGAAGTACTTCTCTTACCCTGGGAATTCCACAATAAGGACAGCATTGAAAGGCTATAAAAAGGTTTCCTCAATGTTTGTCCTTTCCATCTTCAGAATCATCTTCTCATTTCTAAGCTTTCGTGAAGAGCACCTCAAAGTAGAAGAACGTATAGCCTGATATTGATTGCCAAGAATAAGTTTACCATTGTGATCCACAGATACAGACAGTGAAATTCATGGACAGATCACTTACAGCATCGACAAAAACAGCCCAAGTGAATTTATCATCAACCCAAGCACTGGTCAGCTGTTTGTGAACAATCAGCTCGACTACGATTCCCAACCCAACACGTTTACAGTTATTATCAGTGCTACTGATGGAGCAGGTGCATCTGACCCAGTCACTTCAACAACATTGTTGAGAATCTCCCTGTCAGATGTGAATGACCATGCCCCAAGATTTAACTCTACGGTTGTGAACATGACTGTCTCAGAAAATGTTGTTGTAGGGACCAAGGTGGGGGTGATCCTAGCCACTGATCCAGGTAGGGATATTATAGAAATGTTTTTATTAGGACAATCAATCATCATCATCATCATGTTCCTTAGTGCTTCCTATGGAGCATTAGGGCCACCACTGTAGCTGGTCCCCTACAAGAAGCCTGCACCAGGCAGTCACATGTTCTTACAGTGT